>VXAD01013457.1:221613-404991 GCA_013399195.1 Dicrurus megarhynchus
AAAAAAAAAGGAAGAGGGCAAGATGGCAAGATGGTGAGCTCCACAATTTATTTGGTGGAATAAATGGAAGCAGGAAGTAAGTCCAGTGCTTTACAATTCTTTCCATGAAGAGTTTATTCACAATATCCAATCTAAACCTCCGCTGGAGCATCCTGAGGCCATTTCATTCCAGACCTTGTGTGTACATATCCATATGTTTTCCCTTAAAGAAGAATCTGGAATTCTAAATGTTTCAAAGGAGCTTTTGTCAAACTTCTCAGATGCATGCCAAATACAAATTCTTCCTAAAAATGATTATTTTTTTTAATCAAATCTCGGCTCTCAGATGACTTTCTGTATCTCCACAGAGGTCAGAAAGGAAGAAATAACTTCTGTAAAATCTATAACAGTTATGCAATGTAACAGATCATATTTTTTCTCCTTTATTTCTGCCATAAAACAGTGAGATTAATGACTCTAAGTGTCCAAAGCATTAAAACCCACAAGAATAATAGACTTTCAGGTTGATGAAGAAGTTCAGATCATTAAAAGGAAATTTCCCATATCAGACTCTTTCAGACTTTGCAATTTTGCACTGGGGAAAGAAGAGGTGACTTCAGTGAGAGCAGAGAAGTGAGTGACCCCAATTCTGTTCTATGTCACTGACATTGGGGTATAAAAATAAATATATACTGGAGGGAATGATTAAACAGGAAAAACAACTTTAATTTTCAGGAAAATATACAATTTGGAGTGTTAGCATAACTCATAGATGAGAAAATAACTGCTGCATGTCTCTGTACAAAATATTTCTTATTCTACAGGAAATATTTTCTTCTTTTTGAGAGATACCAAGCTTTTCCAAGTTTGCCAGTTTTTGTCTTGTCAGTGAAAAAATTGACATCATTTTTATGGATTTCAGTGACATCACTCATAAAAATATTCTGTCATCTGACGAGATTCTACAAAATTTTTTCTTAAGCAATACAAAAGGGAAAGTCCATATAACCATAGAAATTCTTATAACCAAGGGAAAATTCTTATATTCTTTGATAATTTGAAGTCTTTCTCAAGCCAGTGTTGATGTTAATATTGAGCCAGTGCAAGACTCCGTGAATTTATTTTGTTAATGTTTATTGGCATTATTCTGGCCTATTAATTTATTAAAAGTGGGATATCAGAATTCCTTGGGTCAGGGAAGGGTTATATTAATATAGGCTGTATGTGTTTCCATTTCTTGACTTATCCCAGAGCTTGAAGCCTGTTTTCAGTTGAACACTTTTTCCTTTGACAAAATCAGTTGGGAACAGGGGCGAGCAAATTTATTGTACAAATAAACCCAAATTCAGGTCAGTGTCTCCTTCACTGCTGGCATTTGTCCAGGATGGGATCCAAAGCCATAATTCAGTTTGGTACAGATTTCTTCACTGTTCTTCTGAACTAACACTCCCTGAAATTTTCCTTGGAATGGTACATTTCACCTTCTGCCTTGCCCCTTGTTCTTTACCCTTGCACAGTTGACTGCCTTTAAAATCTATGCCTCTTTAATTAATTTTAGAAACTTTGTCCTAGGGACACTGTCTTCTAAAATCACTTTTTCACAAGGTGAACGAGAAAACACGATATCCACTGAAAGTTTCCTGGGTAGGGATTGTTAATGGGGTCACTTTGGAAATCGAGATTCATCAAAATACCTCACAGTATTCATGGCCGTTAATCTATTGGTTTAAAGACCAAATTTTTGTATCTTTATCAGTATAATAAAATATAATATAATAATGTGAATGTCTTTAGATGTGTGCCAGCTGCTCTCCTCAGCCTTTTCTTCACCTTGCAATAAGTCTAAAATACACAGACTGAATCCAGATGTCTTTTGGGAAGGTTTTTCCCTCCACTTTCCCTCAGCCAGATAATAAATCCAAAGTGTAAACACCAATCTACTAAATTATTGAGCAGGATTTGAAAAAAAAAAAACCAGAAAAAGTATGCAAAAATATATATTTTTTTTTAAATTTTCAAATGAAGTATTGTCTATTGAAATAATTTTCTCTTTTAGTGTGTGGATATACCCATGTCTACACGGATGTGTGTGAGCAGAGGGGTGTGGGGGTGTATGTTCAGGCATTAATGTGTGAATGTACATGAACAGAGCAGAGGTCTGGAGCTCAAAAAGAACCCTTCTGGCTGCAAGAAATATCATTCCTGCTGCACAAGGAATGCCAGGCAGGAAAAATGAAAATCTGGGATTAAAATGGCATTGCCATTGACGGTTTTAAAATGTAAATTTTTTTTTTTAATGGCACGAAACCATGCCCTTATGAATGACTTTGGTATTGGATTAAGCTGGAAGTCTTACCTATATGGAAAAGGAAATCAAATGATAAACTTAGACACATTGGAAAGGAGACTTTGTACATTTGGATAAATTTTCCTTGTAAATTTTTTAGCAATGATAGGACTCTGGAGAGTCAGTCCTGTGAGGAGCAGCTGAGGGAGCTGGGAAAGGGGCTCAGCCTGGAGAAAAGGAGGCTCAGGGGGGACCTTGTGGCTCTGCACAACTCCCTGACAGGAGGGGGCAGCCGGGGGGGTCGGGCTCTGCTCCCAGGGAACAGGGACAGGAGGAGAGGGAACGGCCTCAGGCTGGGCCAGGGGAGGCTCAGGTTGGACAGCAGCAGGAATTTCCCCATGGAAAGGGAGCTCAGGCCTTGGCAGGGGCTGCCCAGGGAGGTGTCAGCATCCCCATCCCTGGAGGTGTCCAAGGAAGGGCTGGAGGTGGCACTCAGTGCTCTGGGCTGGGGACAAGGTGGGGATTGGGCACAGCTTGGACTCGGTGATCCTGGAGGGCTTTTCCAGTGTGAATCTGCGATTCTATGATTCAGTAAACAGAACATTTTCAGAACCACGAGCTATAACAGTAATCTATGATGGTATCGTTTTTTCTTATTTCAAGATGATTTAACAACCTTAATGAGTTTGTCATAGGCACTGATCCCAATGGAATGTGCTTGGATGATTTCCTTTCCTAAGGGTGTGTGTTGGGAAAACTCCAGCAGGTCCCGTTGGCACAGCTCTGAATGCGTATCTGGAAGTTTTGTCCTTGTAGTTAGTTCCAAGTCAGTGTGAATGACTTCAGGGGTGGCTTCCTAAGAACTAGAACTGGAATTTGTGAAAACCCCACATCAGAATGATCTCTTGTGCTGGACTTTTGAGGAGCCAGCTGTGCTCTCAGACACCAGACATGGCGGGGATAGGGAAGAGAAGACAAAAACAGGTAAAATTTCTTTTCCTGACTTGATTGCAAGTGGCTTTAGATTTTTCCCAGCAGCACCTGGCATCTGCTGCATGGCCCGCAACGTTACGAGGATCGTTTTTAAAATGTGTGAGATGTCACTTCACTTGAGAGAGAAAAATAAATCAAATCATGTGAGATGTTGAAAATAGTTTTTATCCATGAAGTTCCAGTCTGACATTCTTTCCTATTTTCCATAATGGATACCTGTCAAAAGTTCATGGCAATGGGTATTCCAAACCACAGCCTTCCCGCTATCATTTTTCTTACATTGGAATCTACGAGGGAGAACTTTTGATTTGTCATTCTTTATACACACAGGTAGGAACCATTCTTTTTTCTGTAACACAATCCATTGTTTTAGCAGAAAAGAATTCTAATGTTTATATTATCTAGTGGAAGGTGTCGCTGCCCATGGCAGGGGGTGGGATCATGATGAGCTTTGCAGTCCGTTCCAACTCGAACCATTCTGGGATTCTGTGGTGATTCCATGGTATTTACACTGGCTTTTCCAGAGTTCTAAAACGTCGTGAAACTGCTCTATCTCTTCATTTTTAAGAGTTTCAGGACTCCTTAATGCGGTGATGCCTTTTCCTGGTCTTAACATCAAGAGTCAAACCGTTAGAAGGGAAAAACTGATTTTACCTTGGTATTTATTTTTAGGATCTCTAGGTGCGCTACGTCCAGGTCGAATGCACCTCAATGTACACCTCAATGCACACACACAATAGATTGGGTATAACATTATAGGTGTTACTAATTAGCATATCTATCATAAATTCCCCAATGAGAGGCTGGAATGAGCCCCCCTCCCCGAGGAACCTTCCCCTGGATGGTTCTATCTCAGTTTACAAAATGTGTTCTGGAGAGGACCTTGGGCTCTGGGGCACTCTGATCCCTAACTACAAAACTTCTGAAATGTTTCGTCTCCCAGCTTGACAAACAAGTCCAAGAACGTAGGCAAAAAGCACTAAGAATACAGAAGTTGTAAAAAGGTATAAAAGGGGTATAAAAGAAAAGGCAAAAAATCATCCTGGCATCAGTGGAGTAGTGAGTGAAGCAAAGTCTGTTGGGTCCAAGAAGAAAAGATTCCCAGGAAAAAGAGAAAGTTTGACACAGTC
Organism: Dicrurus megarhynchus; assembly: GCA_013399195.1. Taxonomy (NCBI): domain Eukaryota; kingdom Metazoa; phylum Chordata; class Aves; order Passeriformes; family Dicruridae; genus Dicrurus; species Dicrurus megarhynchus. The sequence goes on from VXAD01013457.1 coordinate 226,003, forward strand.
CATTCCCCTCCAGAGCGTGAATTCCGTACTCCCAGCACTTATAAACATTTCAGAGGGTGTAGAAGGTTTATGTGCAGCTATTTCCCCCAACCCCCTTTTATGCATCTGTTAACTGAATAACTTAAAAAGTTTTTTCTTATTATTAATATTAACTACCAACTTTTTAATATTATTTACCAAGTTATTAATATTACCTACCAATACCATTGCCAATAGCAGTAGAGGTATTGTCTGGTTCTGGCACCTCCTATGGCTAAAAGTTTCCAAATCCTCAGCAATTTAGGAAAGGATGTGCAGACCCCTGGAGTTTGGGGGTACAGGGTTGAGGATATCTGCTTACTGCAAGGATATGTGAAGTCTAAGTGCTCTTCAGTGTCCATCTGACAGATTCTTTCCTAGATCCAGGGAGCACTCCTAGTTCCAGGTCCAGCAGGAAAACAGGCCCATTTTCCAGATTTCTTCCCAATGTTTCTCTTTCGGGGGTAAAAATTTAAAAAAAGAAAGTTTTTGTCCACGCTATTCTCTTCTGCTGTTTGATTTTCGTTTATGGGTTTGCTTGGTTGTTGTTGTTTTCCATTTGTCACCTTCCCCTGAACAGTCTAAGCCTAATTTATTTTCTTTTTTTTTTCCCATTACAACAAAAGCATCCATTTTTCCTGAGCACAAGGTGAGCTGGCAAAGCCCTGTGCTGACCTTTTGGACTGGATGAAGATATACATATATATTTTTTTTTATATATATGTATGTATTTTAACGCTTATCACCAGAGATAAAGGATTAACCATTTATCACCCTTGGAGAAGCTGATGCAGATGAGCAGTTTCACACCTCATCCTTATTAACTCGGGTTATTTTTTATGTTTTTGACTATTTTTTTTGCTGGATAGATGCCCTTACATCCCTTAATGTGTTGTGGTTAGAATTCCAAAAATTNAAAAGTTTTCATGTCTTGTCCTCAGGATAAGGAGTCCAGACCTGTGAAAAGGAGCATGTAAGCTTGAATATATTATTTAATTTCAGAAGAACCTACACCCAGAGTAATTCTCAGCTTTCCTCTAGATCTGGTTATGATTTATGAATTCCCACTTATTTATCAATTATCAATGCTGATTTTCTTAGAGCTCTGCAAAAAAAATTGACTGTGTCTGTGCTAGGTGTTTTTAAGGAAAAATGCTCAGTTCAAACACTTCTTAAAGAAACTTAGAGGAAGTCAAAGTGGAATGTTTTGAAAATAAAATATAAAGTGATATTACTGTTATGTCAAAGCTGCTACTTGAGTCTTATGAGCAAAGGAGATAATTTGCTTGAAAACAGAGAATTAAAACACAGATGAGACTAAATGAGCTAGGAGAGACACAAAGAGGGAATAATGTACTAAAGTGAAAAGACAGGGATGAGAAAATGGAAAAAAAAAGGGCTGCTACAGAGTGCATGCTGGAAATAACTGAGTCAAGTAGTTTAAGAGAAGAACTAGCAATACTTGCCATATTTTTATATAGCAAGGAATATAAAATTGAGAAACTTTCAGTGTGTAGGCGAGCTTGTGATTTAAGTTTCTGAAACACCAGCAGAAGCAAAAGAATGTTGAATATAATCAAGGTGATGAAAAAAGAATACAAAGTTCTATGGTAGTTATTTTAGCATTTAGGCCTCTTCTCTCTCTGTTCCTGTCCTGTGGCACAGGCCACAGTGTTATATTGGTTTTGAAGTGTCCAATTCCTTATGAGAAAATCCTACACCGTTGGTTTCCCAGGGATTTTTAATGATTTGCTCACCTTGCCCGTCTGCCTGTCTGTTCCAGCCGTGGTTTCTTTGTAGGCTGGGAGAATCAGAAGCCCTTTCCCCCATCATGTCATGAAGTGTTGCAAGTTTGGGAGCTCCAGGTTGCTCCTCCTTGTCCCTGCTCCTGCCTTCCCAACACTAATTGTTGTGGAAGTTGACTGGCACCATCGATTTTTCCCCCCCCCCTGTGCAAGTTCTAATTGCTTATTTCCTGCAAAAGTTGACATAATTAATCGGTAATGATTTTCTTTTTTCTTCAGGCAGAGCACACTCTGCTTTGACGTTAGAGATAAGCTGATAGGGCAGGCCCTACAAAAATAATGAGGCCACTGTGGTTTCAGGTGGAATTTGAGTCTCTGTTGGCTCCATCCCACAGCAAAAGGCATCTGCTGGGTCTAATGGCATTGTAAAGTGGCTGAGGAGATCCTTTAAACTGGATATGAACATTCTCCTTGGATGTGTCCAACCTCAACTGAGCAGGAGCCTCCTATAAACATTTCTGTGGAACAAAGCGGTGGGAAACTTCTGCTGCTGCCAGACCTGGAAGGGCATCATCCTGTTCATGTGGATCTCTGAGCTGGGAGAGATGGGGGTGTCCAGCTGGCAGAAGGGAAGACCTTAGAGCCCCTTCCAGTGCCTGCAGGGGCTCCAGGAGAGCTGGAGAGGGACCTGGGACAAGGGCCTGGAGGGACAGGACACAGGGAATGGCTTCCCACTGCCAGAGGGCAGGGATGGATGCGATATTGGGAAGGAATTGTTCCCTGGGAGGGTGGGGAGGCCCTGGCACAGGGTGCCCAGAGAAGCTATGGCTGCCCCTGGATCCCTGGAAGTGTCCAAGGCCAGGCTGGACGGGGCTTGGAGCCACCCTGGGCTGGTGGAAGGTGTCCCTGCCCATGGCAGGGGGTGGCACTGGATGAGCTTTACAGTCCCTTCCAGCATATCTCAGAACCATGAAAGTGAAAAGCTTCTATTATTCTCTGCTCATATTTGAAAACCTCAGTGGAATTTACAAAAAAGAACAGAAGTGTCCAGTGGTTTGGGGTGGGTTTTTGTTGGTTGGTTTCAATTGGTTGTTTTTTGTTTCTTTAAATGAAATGCCTTGTCCAGGTTTATTTGGTTTGNTTTTTATATATATGTATGTATTTTAACGCTTATCACCAGAGATAAAGGATTAACCATTTATCACCCTTGGAGAAGCTGATGCAGATGAGCAGTTTCACACCTCATCCTTATTAACTCGGGTTATTTTTTATGTTTTTGACTATTTTTTTTGCTGGATAGATGCCCTTACATCCCTTAATGTGTTGTGGTTAGAATTCCAAAAATTAGTATTTTGTCTTCGTGATGGAAGGGAGGGNGAGCTAGGAGAGACACAAAGAGGGAATAATGTACTAAAGTGAAAAGACAGGGATGAGAAAATGGAAAAAAAAAGGGCTGCTACAGAGTGCATGCTGGAAATAACTGAGTCAAGTAGTTTAAGAGAAGAACTAGCAATACTTGCCATATTTTTATATAGCAAGGAATATAAAATTGAGAAACTTTCAGTGTGTAGGCGAGCTTGTGATTTAAGTTTCTGAAACACCAGCAGAAGCAAAAGAATGTTGAATATAATCAAGGTGATGAAAAAAGAATACAAAGTTCTATGGTAGTTATTTTAGCATTTAGGCCTCTTCTCTCTCTGTTCCTGTCCTGTGGCACAGGCCACAGTGTTATATTGGTTTTGAAGTGTCCAATTCCTTATGAGAAAATCCTACACCGTTGGTTTCCCAGGGATTTTTAATGATTTGCTCACCTTGCCCGTCTGCCTGTCTGTTCCAGCCGTGGTTTCTTTGTAGGCTGGGAGAATCAGAAGCCCTTTCCCCCATCATGTCATGAAGTGTTGCAAGTTTGGGAGCTCCAGGTTGCTCCTCCTTGTCCCTGCTCCTGCCTTCCCAACACTAATTGTTGTGGAAGTTGACTGGCACCATCGATTTTTCCCCCCCCCCTGTGCAAGTTCTAATTGCTTATTTCCTGCAAAAGTTGACATAATTAATCGGTAATGATTTTCTTTTTTCTTCAGGCAGAGCACACTCTGCTTTGACGTTAGAGATAAGCTGATAGGGCAGGCCCTACAAAAATAATGAGGCCACTGTGGTTTCAGGTGGAATTTGAGTCTCTGTTGGCTCCATCCCACAGCAAAAGGCATCTGCTGGGTCTAATGGCATTGTAAAGTGGCTGAGGAGATCCTTTAAACTGGATATGAACATTCTCCTTGGATGTGTCCAACCTCAACTGAGCAGGAGCCTCCTATAAACATTTCTGTGGAACAAAGCGGTGGGAAACTTCTGCTGCTGCCAGACCTGGAAGGGCATCATCCTGTTCATGTGGATCTCTGAGCTGGGAGAGATGGGGGTGTCCAGCTGGCAGAAGGGAAGACCTTAGAGCCCCTTCCAGTGCCTGCAGGGGCTCCAGGAGAGCTGGAGAGGGACCTGGGACAAGGGCCTGGAGGGACAGGACACAGGGAATGGCTTCCCACTGCCAGAGGGCAGGGAGGGATGCGATATTGGGAAGGAATTGTTCCCTGGGAGGGTGGGGAGGCCCTGGCACAGGGTGCCCAGAGAAGCTATGGCTGCCCCTGGATCCCTGGAAGTGTCCAAGGCCAGGCTGGAGGGGGCTTGGAGCCACCCTGGGCTGGTGGAAGGTGTCCCTGCCCATGGCAGGGGGTGGCACTGGATGAGCTTTACAGTCCCTTCCAGCATATCTCAGAACCATGAAAGTGAAAAGCTTCTATTATTCTCTGCTCATATTTGAAAACCTCAGTGGAATTTACAAAAAAGAACAGAAGTGTCCAGTGGTTTGGGGTGGGTTTTTGTTGGTTGGTTTCAATTGGTTGTTTTTTGTTTCTTTAAATGAAATGCCTTGTCCAGGTTTATTTGGTTTGGGTTTAGTTATTTAAACTTTCTAATTTACATTAAATTATAACCTTCACTCTACTCTAATAATAGTAAACTATTTTTATTTAAATAAAATGGGAAGCTACAGGAGCTACACTTGAAAATAGCAATCCAGCCGTGTCAGAAATGCAACTGGAAATACCAGGCTTTAGCAATCCTCACAGTTCTCTCCACAGAATTTACTCCTCAGAAGTTCACTTCAGAATCCTGCCCTGTGTAATTCCCATCTCCTGAGTCTCCAGAAGCGCTGAAGGAACAGGAGAGTCTAGATGCCAGGGAAAACAAGTGATATATAAGGTGCTTAATTCCTTTAGTACAGTGCAAACACACAATTACAGGACAATTGAAGGACACAAATTAAAACCACTTTTTGGCTTTTCTGTGATCCACAGTTTGACTCCTGACTTGACCTACGGCTTAACTGTAGTATTTTTGGCCATAGCCTCATATTTGCAATTTAAGTATTTTACAATTGGAAGCAATTCTTGCACTGGCTCACAACACTGTGAAGAACAATCAGGCCAAGCTCTTGCTCTTGAATTTCTTGCAAATCATCAGTGTCCATGTCCTTTGAGTTTTTAACTTTCCAAACTCTTTGAAAGATCTTCTTAGTTTCACATACCTTTGAGTTGAACTTTAACACCATTAGGAATAGCTACAGTTCACAGCTTTAAGAATTGTTCTTAAGAGTCTGGGATTAAGGAGCCAAAATAATTTAATTTCGTATCTGCACAGGGCTGAGTCCCAGTAGAGCAATTACCACAGAGCCAGGATGGGAGGCATCAGGGAAGTCAGACCTGCTATAAACCATTTTTACAGGCACCCAGGTGAAAAACGGGACTGGGGGGCAATGCCCACTGCTCATAAATTAAAAGTCGTTTTCCAGCATCTACAACACACTGAGCGCTGCACAATATAATCTATGTATCCACGAGGCAGAAAGGCCATGGCTGTGAACTGAATTGACATTTCACACCAATAAATGCTGAAATTGTGCAAGATCCACACTCATTCAAATGGGCCAGGACTTGATCCTAAGTATGTGCTTAGGGTTTGCTTTCTTTGGAAGCCTCAAGGAACTTCAGCCCTGAGTTTCCTCCCTATCAAATTGGGTTTCATTTCAGCACCCGTGAAAACCAACAAGGTGAAAGAGACCTGGAGCAATAAGGTTTTATAAAGTGTCACCACGGGCTTCCATTTTTATGTTGAAACATTTAAAGTTTATACTTTTTAACAGGAAACGAGTATCAAACACCCTGTTTCACATCTGCATTGAAACAGAAGGGCAGGAGACCCTCTGGACTAAGGAAACTTGTAAAGTTAATACTTTTTTATAGTTTTGAATAGGAAATCCTGACATGATCAACTATTCTATTTCACACCTGCACTGAAACAGAATTTATAACGTTTAAAATCTTTACAGACACGCTAGAATCTTCCTATTTCATTAAAAAGTGATGCAAACTTGCAGTGTCTGAAACATGAAGTCAGGACTTCCTGTCCACTTACACTTCATTCCTGTCTGCAGGAAAACCAGCTGTGGAATGGAGTGTTATTCACCTAAAACTACCTCCCAGCAGGCTTTGATTTCATCTCAGGATCTTCCTAAGTGTTCACTGCCTTCAAATACGTGTCAGCTCTCTCTTTTCCTTTTTAAATTGGTTCTAAAGTAAGATTTAATCCCAAAATTTCTTCACGTTGTTAATGAGAAACCACTTCCTTTTATTTATTTTTGAGTTTTTGTGTGCTCCTTTCCATCTACGTTTTGCAAGTCAAAAATTCCTGTGAACAACACTCTGCTAATAATTCTAAGCCCTTCTTCTCCTTGTCCACTGAGAAGCTCAAGATTAGTCAGTTTATCCTAGAAGACATCCCATCACTATAATTGTCCTTGCTATTAAAAACCTTATTCAAAGCAACTCAGAATTTTCAGAATACTGTAAAACCTTCCATACATTTGTACCAAAAACCCCACCATGTGTAAAAATTGTTTGATCTATGTCTGATTTTAGGAACATGCCCTGCAAGCGTGACCTAAGCAAAATGTTCACTCCTTGTTTTTGCTACACGGTAAGTGTTCTTCTCATTTTTATTTAATTTTTTCTGTAAGTCACACTGTATGCCTAATTAACATTGAATATTGCAAAGATTCACTTGGGCTAATTAATTTTTAACGCGGAAATCATCAAAAGAGCAACTTGGGGGAAAAAATAACACCCCACCTCTGCTGCAAACATTGCTTCTACCACTTGGCAAGTCTGAGACCTCCAGCAGTTTTTCCACATCCCTGCTAACTCATCCTTTTAAAAATACCATGGGAGATGGGCAATGGAGCTGATCCCACATTATTACAGTAATGGAAGCCCTCTGTTCACAGCCTTTCATTTTGATTGTATCTTTTTCATAAAGTACAGAAAAAACCCCGGAGTCTGAATGTTTGGCACATCCAGATTGCTTTAATCTTGCAATGATTTTACACTTGAAAGGCCAAACAGCACTACTCAATATTTGCTGCAGATTTAATCCTAATGTATTTCTTCTTCCAAACATTTGTTTTTTATTTGGCAGCCAGGAAAACACACCACCCACAGATTTCAGTGGGAACTGGGCTGGAATAATGTCGTGTATTATCTACAAGACACAGTTCTTAGAGACCTTTCATGAAATATATTATCAAAATGCCTCTGCTTTCTATGGGTAATTCTTGAAACAGTACTGACACTGCAAAATCTGATGATTTGCCACATTATATACATATGAACTCGTGTATAAAATAGTCATTAAATTGAATGTTACATACTCCCATGCAATATGCATATACTCATATATTCAATTTAACAATGTAAATGTGTTATCCCACTTACAGATCTACAAACACACTTTGCTTTGCAACCCACCATTCCTTCTGCTCTCTTTAAAGTTTGTTTTCTGTGGATCTACAGGTAAGAGCCTGTGGTTATAAGGGGTAGCAAAGAGTGAGTTAGGAAAGAATGGGACTGAAAATCCGTGAGTTAAAGGGGTAGAGAACGTGGATTATCTGGCAACAAAAGTTGTGCAGTGACATTTGTCCTCAAAAAGACCTCAAATTAGGACAGCCAGGAAGGTAGGCTGGGAATGCGAGATTTTTAGAGCTATAAGAAGAGACTGGACAAAAACTGGGAGGGTGGAAAATAAACTAATTTAGATAAAAACAATTAGTGGCTGAATTAGAATCAGGAAGGGGTAAAGAAAAGTTTGGAGGTGGTGGGAAGATGCAGTCGTGTCTCTACCCAGCACAGCTCAAACTGTCTGGAAAGTCAAGTGGAATTACCAAAGTAACTGCATTTTCCTTCAGTTGCAGCAGACAACAATGTTTATTGCCTAAACCTCTGTCTCCCAGAATCCACTTGCTTTCATTTCATCTCCTTGATTTCTTTGGACAGTTATAAAGCTGCCATGAACTGGGATTTTGACATGTCTCCTACCTTGCCAAGACACAAATGTAGAAGGAGTTCTGCTTCTGTATTTCACACTCCAGTCAGGTTGGATAACCATGAGAAAAATAGACTCTCAGTGGAGATGGTGCAGGTCAACCATGGAGTAGCCAAAAGATGAGAGCACCTCCAGCCCTATTTCCATTTTTTATATATATATTTATAAAATCCTAGGCATTTTCAATCTGATTTTGTCTTTACTGCTCAAGAAAATCCTACATGGAATCACTGAGTGAAATACAAACCTGGGAAAATTAAACTGCATTTAGTTCGTAGACTTCTGGAAGTGGAGAAAGTGTCAATTCATGTGCACTTCTGATCATTTTCTCAATTCAGGAACCACTTTGATGTTTCAAGGAAAAATTATTGCCCATAAGTGCTTATTGTTGTCTTACCTCTTTTCCCTTTGGAGTGGATGAGGGCAATTTCTGAGGATTTCTGATTTCCCAGAATAAATGAGTTTTGTGAGTATCTGAGGATAAAAATGCCTCTCTTCAGTAAATAAGGGGAACTTTTGCAGTGAATTCAGCCTTTCTGTTCCTTCAGAATTAGGGACCATCCTGAACAAACTTAATGTCTTCTTGCAAGTGGATTTATTGTTTGGAAAAAATGTTGGATTTCTTTAAAACAGCTCTGCAAATCTAAGACATCTCCTATCCTTCGAGTGAATAACAGAAGTAGTCGTAGTTATAACAACACCAGAACTTGTTAGAAAAAGGAAATGAGTTCTGTTTCCATGACTGAAATAAAATGAAACATTAATGAAGTTAATGAAAATTAACTTGGGTTTTAAGTGTCTGACTGGGCAGATGGAAAAAACCCATGCACAGGAAACTAAGGCCGTCTCTTAGTCTTAAAATCTTTGAAATACTGGAAGAATTTAGGCCACCATCATCCTGCAGGAGATTCAAAGCAATGGAGTATTCAATATTTACAATTCCTTTAAAACACGTTTTTTTGTGATTTTAGGAAGCAGCTTCCAGCCGTGTGTGCACACCGAGAAAACTATTAATTAAAAATGCTCACGCAGAGAATCCCTTTAAACCTGGGCAATAAGAGCTGCAAAAGAGTTGAAAGCAAACATCTGCAGCTACTGCATTCCAGGTTATTGGTAATTATTCCCTTTGGAATTTATTAGTCTCGTGTAGGCAAAATAAACCCTCCAGTTTAGAGGAGGCAATAGAAGTCCCTCCCCTGGCTCCCGTAAAGTCTCCACAGCTCCTGTCTAAGCGCTTTAGGAAGGGTTGGGTTGAATTCCCCAAAGCCAAATCACAGCACAATGCAGGGCTCTTGTTCCACTTTCCAGGCATTTAAGTATCTTTTCCCAACTTCCACAAGATAAATCTGCCTGCAGCCCATCTTTGCAGCTCTGGAAGAGGCCCCAGTGCTGAATAATTCCAAATCTCTGCCTAAAAATGAACTGAAATACAACATAGGACTGATACGCTCACAAATTATGCACAAACACTTTTTCTTTTTTTATGGAGTCTGCTTAATCTGTCCACTCTGATTCCTCTTATTGCTCCTCTGCAAGATTTTTATTGGGTTATTGATCCTTCAGAAAGTGCGACCACAAGATCCTGTGTCAATATTTGAATAAAGGCAAATAACTTTTAAAAAGAAAGAGCTACAGAACATTTCTATTATGCAGCAAAAAAGTGGCTTAATTTCAAGATTTTTCCTTTCTTTTTTTCCAAGATACTTGATACTTCACAATATTTTTTCATTTTTTTCACAAGTGTTTGGATATCAATTGAGTCTTTTGTAAGAGCTGAGATTAAAAAAAGCAGTAAATATCAGCTAAAAGTTAAGCAGAGTTTACTCCCATCCCCAGTACGTGGCTGAAACACTCTCAGGGAGATCTTCAGATTTATATGAATTTTTTCAATTTTCAAGACCTTGGAAAAAAATATCTTGTGCATAAGTATCAGAAAATGCAGAACTTAAGCTCTCAAAAAGCATTAATCCTCATTTCCCATCTAATTGTTTATTGATGATTGATTTATAACTCAAACAATGTTTGATTGTTACAATGTCATCCATGATCTTTATTTGCCATTAAAGCAACTGGTAGGAAAACACCTTTATAATCTTTTAAAATGCCTTATGAAATATAAACTAGTAAATATTGCTTATCTAGAGTCATGTGTGTCTTTAATTAATTGGTTAATTTAGGATGAAGAAGCCCCTCTGATTTCATAGAGCCCAAATTCCTTTTCAAAGCAGGTCAAACCAGATCAGGTTATTCTGTGACCTGACCAGTCAAGTTTTGAAAATCTTTAGGGGTAGAGATTTCACAACATTTCTGAGCAAACTGTTCCAATATTTGATCATCTTCAAAACTGAAAAAAAAAAAAAAAACAAACCAACAAGCTAGATTTAATTAATTAATTGCATAATTCAAATAATGAAGTTAGATTTCATTGTGCTCCTACTGTCTCTGTTGCCTCTCATCCCATCACTGTCCACTACTGAGAAGCGTCTGAATTTCTGTTGTCTGCACCTTCCTGTGATATTTATTCCTAAAACACCCCATAATTTTTAATTAATAATTTAATAATTAATTTCCTTTTCAGTACCATGTTGACACAGGCTAGATTGATAATTGAGGCACTATTATAAATCAATACATTAAAAAAGAGACATAATATTTTCCAAAGTTTAAGACTCTGCATCACCAAGAGAATTAATAAGTCACAAGAGCAGTATTGCCAACTTTTTAAATTATGGCAGGCTTTTTTGGGAATTTGTGCAGGGAAACAGAACATCCTTCTGCCCTGTTCTGGAGTGGACAAATGCAGCCCTTCAGGATGATCCTGGGATGTTCCTGATGCTGGACGTGTGCCAAGCCCAGCAACACAATCAATGTAATTACATTTATTTTTGTCTGCAGGGCTAACAAGGGGATCACTGCTGCTCATCCACGTGGAATTTGGGTTGCTTGGAAGCACTTTATGCACATGGAATTCGGGGTTGATTGGAAGCTTTAAGTTTCTACTCTATGCTGCCAATTTTCCTGCTCTATCTTTCTCCTCTTCCTTTTTCCTGCAGCAGAAAGGGCTCCACCCTCCAGCAGGAGAGTTCCCTCTGCACTTCAGAGATGCCCTGGTTATTACAGAATCTGCCAAAATTCCAAGCACAAAACAAGAAATCACAGAGAGATCATTGTCATTCAATCTCCTGTAACTGAATGTGGACTTGTACTCTGGAATACAGAACCACAGAATCATGGAATCACAGAAGGGTTTGGTCTCACCCTCACAGAGAAGAATTCCCTCGTAATCACCCTCACAGTAAAGAGCTTCTTCCTAAGATAAATGATTAGTTCAATTTTCCTATTATCAAATAATGAAGAGAGTGTAATGAACATGGAGATTATTCAACAAGTGTGGAACATAGGAAATGCTGTGGTGCTCTGATGCCACTGCCAGCCCATGGATCGAACTTGGATGCAATTTCCTCCTTCCTGGTGAGCAAAGAGGTGGCAGCCAAGGTTTACCCTGTGTGTTTATCTTGGAGTAGCAATTAAAATCTGAAAACTCTTTAGCTCTGTGTGCTGCAGTTAATTCTGATCCATTCATTCATTTCAGGGGACAGCTGGAGCCCATACAGTATTTAAGGTACCAGTTTGGATACAAACTCATCAGTCCACAAAATGTCCCCAGAAGGCTCCAGATGCAGCAATGTTGTCACGATTAGATTTGGTAAATTAATTTGAAACCAGATACTTCAGCCACCAGAAGTTGAATGGAATGCAGAATTCTCAAGTAAAGGCAGAAAATTTCTGTAAAGGAAATTATGATGATATCATGTACCTTACAGCTTGCAGTATATTCCATGATTAGAAACTGAAATTTGGAGTTCTTCCTTCTCAAGAACTGTAAGAATTATTCAAACAACACAAATGAGTTTGCCCAAGGACACAGTTATGGTAAATTGAATGCAACGACACTAAGGCAAAATTTAATCTCAAGAGGAAGATCAAAATGGCATTTAATATAAAACCTGATTTGCAGCTCATTAACAGGACAAAAATCTTGCACGTGGCTGTCCCAAAATTTGTTTAGCAGAGGAGCCAGAAGAAACACCCTGATATCTTCTGTGTGTAAGACAAGAGTGATTTGCTTCCACACATTTGTTCCCTTTGTGCCACCCTCCTTTCCTTTGCCAAGTGTTTCTATGCGTGCTGGAAAACTCCTCTGTTTGATTACCATGTCCTGGTGACAAAATGCTGAGTCCATTCTGATTATTAATGGTAATGAGAAATAAAGAAATCAGATGAGAGGGTTCATAAATCCTTGGGAGAGAAGGCCCAGGCTAAATGTTTGTTTTGTTGTGGTGATTATCAGAGCTAATACATCCTCCCATCTCTAACAGCAACATGAGGCCAGGTTCTCAGGGGGGATAAATCATTCTGGTTCTTGTACTAGAAAGGATTTTGCTTGGTTGGCAGGTTGGGTTTGTTTTATTTCAGTATTTTTGTTCCATACAATGAATTAAGGCCTCTCTCCTCCCCCACAATGGGAGCTCTGACTTGTGTAATTGAATATGTCTTTTCTCCAAAACCCAACCCCTGCCTAATACCTCATTTTTCAAGTATTTCATAGAATAACTAGATTTAAAGTCTTTTATTCTTTTCCTGTATTATTTTGGTCATCTGTGGCAAAGCCAAACAATGACGTGAAAAATTTAATTTTTAAAAAAGACAAACAAAACTCAAAGACTGACCTGAAAACGCCAGCTCTTTTACCTGCTGCCTCTGCTGTTAAATCAAGAGCCTACCCAAGTAAATCCCAAGAGTTCAGGATGTTGGAAACAGTAATATTTCTTTTGTTAGAGCAGCAGCTCTGTCTTGTTGAGAGCACAGACCAAGGTGTCTTGTAACTTGTCCAGTCAAGCATTGAAGAAAAATGACTCAATCCATTTTCCAAATCTGTGTGCTTTCTCTCCAATTATTTCTTAATGTGCCTTTTGACAAATTGTCAAGAAGAGAAGATAGCAGGCTTGGCTCCTCTGGTCAGACATGCCAAACAACAAGGAGCCAAGACCTCCAAGTGGGAATTCAGCCTGGAAACGCTGGCTGAGCAGAGTTGGAGTCTGGAATATCAGGGAGGAATCAAATCTAGGTGGTGGTGACAGTGCTGTCCTGGATGTTTGTCTGGGAAAAGACATCAAAGAGAAGGAACTGACCAGAGAGAAATTATTGCTACATTTGTAATAAGGAATATGCATAGAGACTTTTTTTGGTTTTCTGGTAAGAGATCCAGTCCATAACATGGGTCTGTGTATGCATTCTGAAGTATTTATTTTCATAATTTCCATAAAAATAATATCTAAGCCAAGTGATCAGAAAGCACATGGAATCTGCAGTGATTCCATGTATTAAAGGAATATATGTTTTGCTTAAATTAATGTGTTGTGCCCCAAATGCCAACTGGGAAAGAGGAACAGAAGGGAAATGGCACAAGGAAAGTTTCCATCTGGAACAAAGCACATCCACCTTTGTACTTTTCCACATTTATTTAACAGTTTCAACCCTCTGGAATATCTGATTTGTCAGAACTGAAATATTTGATTACATTTTGAAAAATCAAAATTTGAGACATTGCCCTGCATTCCACCCTAGGGTGTGTTTGGAGGGAAGGGAGTTGTGCTGCCCTGCCACAAAGCAGGGGATCCTTCAGAAGGGGTGGGAGCTCTGGTTTATGAAGGACATGACAGCAAACCAGTGTCAAACTACCATGGAACCAGCTGGAAATTCCCTGGAAAGATTTGCTGAAGAGGAGGCAACACTGCAGGGTAGCCTGAATAAATGAAGGGAAATAAAGAGAAGCTGTGGCTGCCCCTGGATCCCTGGAAGTGTCCAAGGCCAGGTTGGATGGGGCTTGCAGCACCCTGGGCTAGTGGAAGGTGTCCCTGCCCATGGCAGGGGTGGCAGTGGATGAGATTTGAGGACCCTTCCACCCCAAACCATTCTGGGATTCTGTGGTGCCTGCATTAAAGCAATGAGCATGTGAAGCATGTGCTTACCTGTGAGAGACATGAATGCAAATCCAGCCACAGGAATTTTACATGAGTTTTCCATTGTGTGCTACATTTTCACTGGAATTCCTGCTGCTCTCTAACTGCCTATGCTTTTTCCCTCTTTTGGATGGACACTGGGAGCCTTTGCACTCATTCTAACACATTAAGAATCAAGCTGCCTGTTTAAAACCAGATGACACTTCAGTGACAGTTAAAATGCTTTCATTTAATACCTGGGCTTGTCTTTAGGCTTAAAGTGCTTTTGGGCACTTCCAGCTCTGCACAAAGGTGAGATAATTTCTCTTGTTGAAATGTTTCAATTATCTATCATGAGTATAGGATTCATAGACTCATAAAATCCCAGACTGGTTTGGGTTAGAAGGGACCTTAAAGCCCATCCAGTGCCACCCCCTGCCATGGGCAGGGACACCTTCCACCAGCCCAGGCTGCTCCAAGCCCCATCCAACCTGGCCTTGGACACTTCCAGGGATCCAGGGGCAGCCACAGCTTCTCTGGGCACCCTGTGCCAGGGCCTCCCCACCCTCCCAGAGAACAATTCCTTCCCAATATCCCATCCATCCCTGCCCTCTGGCAGTGGGAAGCCATTCCCTGTGTCCTGTCCCTCCAGGCCTTAACCTTGTTAGGACAGTGCAGAATGGCTTCAAACTGACACACAGTGGATTTAAATTAGAGATTAGGAATAAGCCATGAGCTGAGAGGATTGGAGCACCTGACCTGGAGACAGGCTGAGAAAATTGGGAATGTTCAGCCTGGAGAAGGCAAGGTTGTGTGGAGACCTCACAGCACCTTCCAGGATCTGTAAGGGCTACAAGGAAAGCAGAGAGGCACAATCCATCAGGAGCTGTGGTCACAGGACAAGTTCCTTCCAGTGCAAACCACTCTGGGGTTCTATGATTCTGTGTTTTAGTTAGAAAACTTTCTGTCCCTATGGCAGACCAAAAAAAAAAAAAGGACAAGGTTTAGTATGTTATAGAAATATAGGAACATAGAAATATCATATATAATGCTATAGAAAGAGGGAAGAATAAAGAGGGAGAGCACGTCTTGTTCATCCAGCAGCATTTTGTGTGTGTGTATTACACTTACTAAAAAAATATTTTATATTAAAAATTATATAAACATAAAAAACCCACCACCAGAGCAACAAACCATTCCATCCTTTTATTTTTCCCTGTTCTCTGTCAAGAATGGAAGACTCACCTAATGCCCCTGAATTGTGGCTGACCATTTCCAGTATCAGTGGAGCACGATTCACTTGGAATTCAAGTTGACTCACATGAAAGTGTGCAAATGTTGTCCCTTCCCTACCCCAGGGATCTCAGCAGCCCCAGGGAAGCTGTGCATGGAGAAACCTCAGGGGTTATTCGCAAAAGGGCAGAGAATTTCATCAAAATGGAGGGAAAGTTCTCTGCACTTGGAAGGAAAGTAAAGCCTTGCATGACAAACAAGGCCTGTTTGGAGGTGTGGGATGGAACAGGGATGGGATGAACCTGCTCCAATGGATGCTGGATGGGATGAACCTGCTCCCAGGGATGCTGGATGGAATAATCCTGCTCCCAGGGCAGATGGAACAGCAGGAAACACTGACCTGGGCATGCTGTGCCCAAGGAAACGCACAGCCCTGGGCTTTAGAGCCAGTGATTGGCAATTTTACTGCTTTCATGGGGATATGATCAGAGTTTGAAAATGTGACCTTCAGGGAGGGAAAAAAACCCAAAAAAAAACCCCAAATATTAAATCAACAACAACAATAAAAAATTCACCAAAATCAGGCTTGTAAGGGGAGTTTCAGCTCTTTTAAGGACAAGTTTTGAGAGTTGTATTAGCCTTTGTGGTAGGTGGGAGAAAAAGATCAGCACTAGAGGGTTGTTGGGTTGTCAGAGTGAATGGAAAAGGGGATCAAACTGACACTAGAACTAATTACATCTCCTTAATGAGACTGACTCAGGGAAAGGGACTAAATTGTCACATTTATAACATTTGTAGCACCCCACATTGGAAATAATTGAACATTTTGCCTTGATGAATCACAAGCATGGATTTGCAACAAAGATGCGTTTTTGCTCACCAAAATTTTCAGCCCTCAGTTAAGGAATAGGAGGGTCAGAATATACAGAAACCACCTCCCCAGGCTCCTTCCCTCAGGAGGGAATGAAACAGAAGCTGCCTTTGCCTCACTGGTGAAATCCAGCTCCGTGATCTCCGAGCGCTCTGCTGGTTATCAGCACGTTTAGCTGATGAGCAGAACTGATGAATACAAGTTGAAACAGTGAACAGCAAGCTATAATTCTTTCTCTGGGTGTAATTAGAAGGTCTGTGCGATGCCCTTTGCTGGTGGTGGCAATGGAGAGCTGCAGACAGGCAGAACTCTTCGGAACGTCCAAAAAATTCCATTCCCCACCACCAGTGGTGCTCCCAGCTCTCCTGCATTGCCACGGACTGGCCCCAAGCCTGATCCAAGCCTCAGCCTAAAGAATTTAAAGTTTAAACATGAACCAACTGTCTGCAGCTCCCAAAGAAATCAATGGAAATATGTGCTTGGACATTTTATTACGGAGGTTTGGTTTTGCAAGGGATTCAGTTCTAAAAGGAACTAAAATGCTCTAAAAAGAACTAAAAAATTCTAAAAACACAAACCCATCTGATCAGAGGTGCAGGACTGAGGCAGGAAAAGAAATGTGTCTCACACTCTTTCTTCCAAGAAGGAGGATCTGGGCCTGGGAAAGTGGATGGGTGTTGTTTATATTCCATATGGGATATCAGGAAATGAGGTTTAGAAAAGTTCTCTCTCACCACTACCAGGATGATGCCTTCATCTTTCACATTAATTTAACATTAAAAAAAAAAAAAAAGCAAGGAAAAATATTTTAAAAATAGACATTTAGACAATATGGAGTTATTAAATCCTTAGAGGATCCGTGAAAACTGGGAAGAGAAGAGACAAGAACTTTTGGCTGACTGAAGGGAGGCAGAGCCCTGGTTAGAAACTCTTGTGAGCTCAGGAATTCCCAAGTGCCTGAGCAAGGCACAGTGGGAATGTGCAGCCAGTCATGGGAGGGTAGAAGCAAAGCTCCAGCAGCAAAGATTAAATGGATCATGCTGCACACAGAATTTGTGTTTTAGTATTTCAGTATTTAGTATTTAGTATTTAGTATTTAGCAATTCCCTCCTGTTCCTTCCTCAAAAGAAACATATTCTCCCACAGACTGGATCCTGCTCTTGCATTTAGCACTTCTTCAAGCCTCAGTGTCTTGGTACTTTTTCTGCTAAAAACCTTCACTCCAGACCTGTTTCCAAAAAGTTCACAGGGACATTTTTGTTGCATTATTCCAGATTATCAATAGTTTTTTACTTCAGGAACATTCATTCTGGAATTGGCATTGGAAAAGGCAGGTCAGATATCTCTTGAAAAGGGCAGTTTGTTGTTTTTGGCAGGGCCAGGAGTTGGACTCAATGATCCTTGTGTGCCCCTTTCCACTCAGGACATTCTGTGATTCTCTGGAAAAAAAAAAAAGGAAAAAAGAAAAACTGGGACAAGTTTTTGCTTTAGTTAGAAAGGAATTTCCTTTCTCAGCCAGATAGATATAGATATAGATATATGTATTTAAGAATCTAGAGAGAAAAGTTGAAAAAGATAAAGAAATTTCTGGTTTTAGTGGCTGAAGTTATGTGCAGGAAATGTCCCTTGAGGTGACCTTTCACTTCCAGGTGTGCCAGAGGCTCTGTGTGTTTTCCCAGCGTTCTAAGTATTGAATATATTCTGTGTAATCTGCTCTTTGTGAGGTTCCTGCTGCTCTTAACTCCTTCTCAGAGACATTGATAAAAGATGAACCAAAAGAGAAATGTCAGGGGCGAGGCAGAGGGGCACCTGTGTGCTTTAACCCGAGTGCTTTGCTATTCTCATCTACCCATCCTTTTCCTGGGAGGAAAAAGGAAAAGCAAATATTGGTAGGGAGCAAAGCTTTTTGGTTTTTTTACAGATTGATGTATAGCAACGCTCGTGGAGCAGGGAACAGGATTTTTCAATGCACATTTGCTGGATTCTCTGATATTTTTCCCAATTTCCTTCTACTACGAAGTAAATCATTGTTTTTAAGAAAGACCTTCCAGCTTTGCAGAACTTAAATTGCTCCTAGACATCGTAGTGTGTTCTAAAGAATAACTGGAAAGCTAAAGCTCCCTAATATTCTCAAATTTGTGTCTACCCAATGCGTAAATTGATGTTTTCTTGTACTCTACCTCGAAAAAGTTAGGTTCCAGGCAAAGGAATATTCCAATTAACGTCCCAGAATTATGTTTTAAATTTACTACAAATAAAACAATTTTATTCTACTGTGACAGCAGCCTCTGGAGCAAATGACTTCTGACATCTTCCTCCAGCCTAGGAGAGATATTCCAGGTGATTATGGCTCTTTTACCAACCCCTCAGTGTGCCAGACAGCTCTAAACTTGATTTCCAAACATTTTAGCTGAGACTGGAGAAAAAGCTGATTACAGAAAGCAATGAATATTCCATTAACTGGAAAAGCAAAGGAACAAGCAGCAAACAAACAGACAAAACCTAAGGCAACACACTCCTAATGGTTTGGGGTGTTTCATTTCAGCTGCTCAAACTGAGACACTGAAGGGTTTGATTTCAGGAAAATTCAGGACTCAGGCTGATATCAACAGGCTCCTTGGAAGCAAAGCGTTCTGAGCAAACACAATTTAGGTGCCTAAAATAATTTTCTGTTCTGTCTTGTTTATAGAAATAAAGAATTTCCTTCAAGCTGAAGTAAACAGATTTATGGAGACAGAAGTTGTGCTGAGTGATTTTCACTCCATCAGGTCAGGGCAGCACACTCCATAATACAAGAAAACAAATATTTGTTGCTCTCTCTTTATCTAATAGATTTTGGCTCTCAGTGTGGTTGTTTTTCCTTGCAACATAAAGGATCCAGAGGTTGTAGACAGACATTTGTATAGCTTAATGTAAATCATTTTAAGTAGAAATAATACTCCTTTCCAGCTGTATTATAATTTCTGTTCCACAGGCCAGCATTGTTATTTGACCTTTCCAAACAAATATCAGATTGTTTCAATAACAAATAGCAACAACCTTTGGCTCTTCTGCTGAGGGAAAGTGACCACTTGTGACACTGTCCTCGTTGGCATTCCTGCCTAGTGGGACGTTCTCAGCCAGAGACTCATATTTATTTCTCATGAATTACAAATTAACTCTTCGGTCTGAGCTTTGCACGAGGAAGTTGGGGCACGCGGGAGGTGACGAGGCACGGCTGCTGCGTGGCTGGAACCAAGCACTCTCATTGTGCTTCACGTTCAGGCAACAACAGAGATGCAAACCAAGCCCTGGGGTGGATGGGCTGGGCTTGGACTCAAAGCATCACCACCACTTCAGATTGTTTTAGTGCAGAGAGGAAACTGCTTTAGTTCAGACCAGAGCTGCACTCTGATGACCCCTGTGGGTCCCTTCCCATTCGGTGGCTCTATGATATCACCACAATTGGAGTCGTTACATTTATTGGCTATTTGATGTGATGTGGTTTAACTTTAGTTACTCGGTGAGGAAAATCCCACGAGCAGACCTTTAAAAATGTGGTTTGTGTTTTTCTTTCACTGCTTACAGCTCATTTGGGTCTCTATTCAGCAGCTTCTCTTTGTAGCCCCAAGGATAGAGCAAAATGAAGCAGAGCCTTCACAGAGAAAAGAAAATTACCTATTTTTCCTTTTACACAGTAATTGCTTTCCCAAACAAAATCAAGCGATCACAGCCCTCTGCAAAACAAAGGACAAACAAACTTCAGTGACAAGCACAGCAATGGCACAATGTTCCAGGCAGCTTTTAAATGCATGGATCTCTGCTGGAGATGTGTAAGTCATTCCACTAACACAGTCAGAAAAAAGAAGCCCAAAAAGCATCTTAATCTTCCTGAAGTAATAAATAAATAAATAAGGAAAGAAAGAAAGAAAGAAAGAAGGAAAGAAGGAAAGAAAGAAGGAAAGAAAGAAGGAAAGAAGGAAAGAAAGAAGGAAAGAAGGAAAGAAGGAAAGAAGGAAGGAAAGAAGGAAAGAAGGAAGGAAAGAAGGAAAGAAGGAAAGAAAGAAAGAAGGAAGGAAAGAAGGAAAGAAGGAAGGAAAGAAGGAAAGAAAGAAAATATCCCAAATCATTACTAGGAGAAAAAAATGTTTCCTCTTCGTATACCTGGCATATATTTGCTGTACAATCAGAAGCAGAGGTGGGAAATCTGTGTGTTTAAATGGAATTCCGCCCGTGTGACCAAGGCTGGGTCCATGACTCCTGTGACTGCAATCCCTTGGACTGTGGGGGCAGCCCAGGACTGGAGGATTTAGAAGGAACACCACACCACAAACACACCACTTGTCTGCTTTAGTCCCTGTCTCAGTGCTGCTCAGACTTAGGACCTGAAGAATTAATTTTCTGTTTAGTTGGTTGCTCCAGAGACCTAAAAGTCTTATAGAAAATATAGAGAATATATTCTGTGGTGTTTACATCCTTCCACAAGGCCTGCAGTGACCTACAGCAGCACCCAACACACTGGCTTTGGTCAGGCAGTTTTCCTTAATCCTGCTTTTTCCTTTTTCCAGAAGAAAATGGGGAACTGAAAGCAGAATACAGGTTCTAGAATGGTTTAGGGACCACAATAGAAGCAGGGTGTTCCAAAGTCAAAAGAGGGGAATAATAACAGCCTTGGAAAGGCTCAGAAGAAGAACTGAAAAAGCTCCAGCTGTAATTCCTTCCTCAGGTATTCTAAGAAGAATTTCTTCAGAGGAACCCTGCTATCATCAATTCTTTGGAAAAGCAAGGCACTACTTTATTATGGAGAGTTGCAAAGCTGGGGGCTGGGGCTCTAGAACCAGAGCAGGGCAAGAAAAAGGTAAATCAAAGAGATTAAAATAATTCAATAACAAAATCATTAGAGAGCGCTAAATTTCAAACAGTTAAAGCAAGTTATTTGCAATTAATCAGTAGATTATTTTAATAAGTAAATATTCTTCTGCACATATGGAATCAATAACAGTAAAAAGAATACAGTTTGCAAGCACATCTAGCTTAAAAATTCAGTATTATATCTGGGAATAAACCAAGGATTATACCTGGGAACAGAAAGGCTTTGGTGTCACTGCAGGTTTGCCCTTACGTTACTCATTGACCCCTAAGAAATCCTGAGCTAAGCCAACCTTTCCCCTAACACGTTATAGTAACCCTGGTGTTCCTAGGCCAATAAAAGTGAAAAACAGGATGGGTTTTGTCACCTGGCCTGCAGCTGAGATTCCTGGACTTTGTGCTAGGAACATCCCACAGAAATACAGCCCTCACAATTTACCTTTTGCACCGTTGCGTCCAAGAGCAGCACTGATTTTTACGCACAGACCCGAAAAGATGCTTTAGAATTAATTAATTAATTAATTGTGGCTGATTGCAATGCTGCTGTCTAATGGCCATGCAACTACAAGCTGTCAATCAATATTTAACCCCATAAGGAAAACACCAAACCCAGACCCACTCGTTTTTACATCATGTCATTGAAAATTGTAAATGTTTTTCCTGCAAGAAGAGTTGTTTTATGTTTTGTGCATTCCATTATTATTATACAGCAGTTGTTCCTTACCTTGGGAAAGGAGGGATTTGTAAAGATGTGTGTTTGAGAAGGGATTCTGCCCCAAAAGTCCCATTATAAGGTCTCTGAGGGACATTATGTCCAAAAAGCATCACTGTGAGATGCCTGATTAGTTATTCACTTCTTCTGCTTCCCCAGTTGTGCATATATAGAACTTATTTATGCACATGTAATACTTCTTTTCCGACACTTGACAATATTTCTCTCATTTAGGATTTTTGGCTGCCTTTGGGATCTTCATTTGTTCAGCCATCTGCTTGGGAATATCCCATGCTGGAGTGCATTTGGGAAAGCCCATTCACGTGCTGTTTAATGTCTTTATTAACGAGGAAGATGAAATGAAGTGAAATGCTCCAACCACAAGCGGAGTGACTGATAAATTCTGGGGTAGGGTGGTTGGACAGGGGGCCTGGACAGGAGCAGGGGGCTGGACACAACCTCAGGAGGTCCAGCTGCAGCCCATGCAAAGCTGGGCTGGGTGCACAGCTGGGGCTGGACTGCTGGGACAGCTGGAGAGGTGGGAACAGCTGGAGATGTGGGAACAGCTGGAGGGATAGGGACTGGGGGTCCTGTTGGAGAATGTATTGAGCCATATGCCACACATAGTCCTGGCTGAATTTCCAAGAGACAAAGCCACATCCGGCTCCACTCTGGAGCCCCCCAGCTCATGAGAACCATGGAAATACTGGAGAGAGCCCAGTGGAGGCACAGGAGATACAAGGAAAGGCCAGGAGAGCTTGGTCTGTAGGATCTTTAAAGGCTTGGCTAAGGGAGATGAGGGCTATCTTCAGCCATAAACTTCCTAATAAATTTGGCTGATTGTGCAGGAGCAAAGTGGGTATAAAAAATCCTTCCTGGTTCAGTTCGTGCTATAAACTCAATGGTTTTAACTACCACAGTTATGTATCAAATCATAAAATTATCCAGCCATTTTAGAAATTCAGCTGCACTGTTTGACTCCCTGACCTCCCACTGCAGAGGATTTCGCAGATCCACTAAAAGATGTTGGAAGAATTACTTCGATTACCCCTTTTCTTCATCACTGGGTTTTTAGATTATAAGTCAACAAATGTAACACCTACCCTGGGCTCCTGGATGTTAAATCCTACACTTCTGCAATGTTTAACCAAGTGAATTTCTGTCACTGACATTGATTATCAGGTGATGGGAGGCAGCAGGATAAAGGCAAAGGGCCAGAATTTTACCCACAAGGATTAAACAACAGGGACAATCTTAGACAAGAGGTGAGCATTGAGAGTATTGATATGAACCACAGACTCATGGAATATTCTGAGCTGGAAGAGACCCACAAGGATCATCAAGTCCAACTGCACAGACCCCCCAGCGATCCCTGAGAGCATTGTCCAAGAACTGCTTGGGCTCTTTCAGGATTGGGGCCTTGACCATTCCTTGGGGAGGCTGTTCCAGTGTTTTTCTGGAAGTTTCTTACCTGTTCCAGTGCTTTACTGGAAGTTTCTTCCCTTTTTTTTTTTTCTGTTTCATCTGTAAGTATTTCTTTACATCTCAACAGCACCTGTCAGGACTCAAGCAAAGACCAAGTAGACAAAATTCTGTTTCCTCGAGAATCTAAAAAGCTTCAAAATCACTGAAATCTCTGTTTATTATTTGATATCACCCAGCTGTGAATTGAACTCAAAGTGCTGTTAGGAATTTTATACTAGTATCTGCCTTGCTCTGGGGCAGAACAAAGGACTATCCCTAAAATAAGTAAAAAATCCCCATTATCCCTTGGGGTTGCACGTTTATCCCTTCACCCTCCTTTTCAGTCCAAATAAATTAATTTGTGAAACACCACCAAGACACCACAGACACCCTTCTGTCCTGGCAGCCTGGAAATACACCCATTGACAGGCTGGAATTCTTAACACATGACATCTAAAGCCGGGTAATACCATGGATTATGTTAAAGAGGAGAGTTAAGCAGGAATAGACATCAGACCTGGGGTGGCTGCTGTTAAGAAGAAAGCCTGCCATGGATAACTGGGGAAATAATAACAACATATCTTCAATTAAAGTATGTGGGCTAAATGGAGCCATTTTCATATTAATTCATTGTCACAAAAGAGTGGTTTCTGCTTCTTAAAGAATCCCCATCAAAGGTATTGGCAAAAAGCAGATTTTAATGGAGTTCAGTGGCAAGGTTCACTCTATTACTGACTCCATCAAGGAAGTGTATATAGGAAAATGGGATTGGAGTCAATTTCGAGTGATTTACAAGGTGACTGGAGGTGGAAAAGGGTCAGGGGGCAAAGGATACAGATACAAAAGAGTGCAAGAGGATATAGCAGCCCTTAATCATGCACCATTTAACATTAAAAAAGAGTGATGCACCATCACACTCGACTGACTTTATTTAAAAAAAGGATTAAATAAAGAATAAATAAAAATACAGTAAAGAATTGATACTGCTTTTAATGTTGAAGATGTTTTTACATTAGCCAACATCTGGCGCTTTTTTCTGCAAAATGAAGGCGTTTAGCAAATTTCAATGTTTATTTATAGACATATTTCTAAAGCATAAAGAATGGCAGGGGGTTGGAGTGCGATGATCTGAAAGATCCCTTTGAACCCAAACCATTCCATGTTTTTGAGTAACAGGCATTTGCAGGTTTTCAAACTCTAATATAAAACTTAGATGAAGGTACAGAGGGGTGGAAGACAACACTGAATGTGAGGAAAGTAGCACTGGGTGCTATTTTCCTGTTCATTAGAAAGTGCTACTGGTCTTTGCCAGGTCATGGAATGAGATAAAGGAATTATCTAATACACCCGTTTTATTTTTTTTCCTAGTAAATATTTAGGATTTTTTTTTTGGTGGGATATAGGGAGGCGGAAATTCAAGCCCATCTTTTCAAGAGATGTGGAGTAAAAGACTGTGCTACAAAGTTCTTGTTGAGCATTTAACAACATGAGAGAGGTCTAACCCTGTACTTTCATGAAAAAATACCTGATTCTGGGGTCAGAGGGCGAAAATAAACTTTCTGGTATCCAAACTGGATGCTCTCTGGAATTCTCGTTTCTCCAATGAACGTCATAGATGAGAATGTGAAGGATTTCCTGGGGTGCTGCACAACCTGCTCAGGCCAAGGAGGGAGTTTTCCTGCTTCTTGCAAAATGAAGCCTGCTGGAAGTTTCTCAGTCTGCACAAACCGAGTCGTGAAAACCTTGAAAAAGCTGTGGGGCCATTGGAATTTCCTTTCCCATGTTGAGCACACTCTAGGAATCCAACAGGAATGTCATCAGTGTAAATCACCCTGGTGAATCATTCCCTTTGCAGTGGGTATTGATCTTGTGCTCTTTACCACTCTAAATCAAAACCCCTCAGTGGTCTGGTGGGGAAGGAAATCACCACAGACTCGAAGGACAACCCCCCATCCATCACCATCTTTATTTTACCCAGGTCAGACCTCAGATAAATACAAGATATAAAGGACTTTAGGGGAGGCAGATGGAAGGTATATCTGCAAGGAGATGCATAGGGTATAAAAGATATTGGGAAGGAATTGTTCCCTGTGAGGGTGGGGAGGCCCTGGCACAGGATGCCCACAGAAGCTGTGGCTGCCCCTGGATCCCTGGAAGTGTCCAAGGCCAGGTTGGACGGAGTTTGGAGCCACCTGGGCTAGTGGAAGGTGTCCCTGGGGTGGTCCCTTCCAACCAAAATGTTCCACGTTTCTGTGATAAAGGACAAGAGGTAGATAAGCTGTGTATGCAAGGGACAGTTGGCTGAGTCTGTCTAACCTGTATCTAAAAATTTTAATGGATCTTGGGCATACAAATGTTAAATATTCTTTCAGTGTTACCATTTAAAACAGTGAAAGTGAACTTCTCTTTCCTATTCTAGCTGTGTACAGGGAAGTGAGGCTAATTCCTTGAATATTTTACTTGTATTTGTTGTTTTTATCAAATAGAAGAGTAATGATGCAGCCTTTCTATTTCTTACAGACCTCCAGAGAAGTGTATATGTCACTACTGGTTCATACACTTTGTTTTCCTGTAATTGGGAATGAATTACAGTTTAATCCTTTCTTGTCAATACAGCCAAAACCAATGGTGGAATCCTCACAGGAAAACTCTTTGGAAAACAATTTACAATTAAATAGAAGTGGAAACAAGGCAGGTGGTTAAAATGAGAAATAACAAAAATAAAGTGTAATGACCCTAAAAAGATGAGACTGTGCAAGAATAAATTCATTGTAATGATGATATCTAAGTTTGGGGATTTTTTTTTGTTTTATTTATTTAATTTTTTAATAAAAGGAGCAGACCTTCAGTCACTGTAAGGCTTCGTTGACTTCAGCATCAGCTAATATACAGAAACTACTCAACATCGTATCTGGCATTAATCCAGTCAAGAAACTCCTCAGATAAAGGATATTTTCTGGCCATTTAGGAGGAATGTCACAAGGAACTTCATCATTCTGACATTCAGGTTCATTTACAGGCAGCATTTTTTTCAGAGCCCAACAAATTTTGTCCAGGAGCGAATGTTCTCTTGTGGTATAAAAGATCTGGTTTGAGATCTGGGTGAGTTTCTTTTATTGGCAAGTTTGCCCATATTAGAACATAACTTGCCAATCCACGTTTCCTTGTACTCAGATGGAAAGCCAAGAACTAAATCTCCTGTCAGGTTATGGCTGGACAAGCCTAGTGAAGGTGAGGAATGTCAAAAGGAACCCAGAAATCTCCACGCATTTGAAGACAGGATGCAGAAATATTAAAGTGGGAGCTCTGAGATGTTTTTTGCACTGAGGGAAATCTCCATTTCCATTTGGATCTTAGTGGTCCTGACTCAACTCTTGTTGATACTAAAACAGCAACAAACATGTTTTGACAAGTGTTTTAAAGGTTTGGAGCTATGAGTTTGATGAGAAAATATTCACTGTGGGTTGAAATGTGCCACTGCAATCATCCAGAAAAGCAGAACTTTACTTAAAAGTGCATTCGGAAAACACAGAGAGCAGCTTGGGGAGCTTGAGCAGATGTGTCCCTTCCAGCTGGGAAATGTGGCATCACACATTCCAGTGTCCACAGAAAGTCTCCCTCACAGATTTTTGGAGCCACAGCTGAGGGCTCTGCACCACTGTGGCCCCAAATACACCAGAAAGAGGGAGAAAGAGAACATGCTGGAACAGGAATGCCATGGGATTTCTGGATGTGGGATTTCTGGGAACTCCTTTATCTGCAGCAGAAATGCACAGTCAGGGTCTGGGTGCACAAAGAAATTGAGGAGGGGTATCATTCCTGCAGAACTGAACTGATCCAGACGTTTTTCTGTAGAAATTCGTATCCCATGAAAATAAGGCAGAATGCACAAAGTGCTTTGAACAGGGAAACAGTAGGAGAGAAGTTTCTGGGATGTTGGTTTTCCTTGAGATTTTGCCAGGGACAAAATGCAAGGGAGTCCTTCCCTATCAGAAACTGAGATGGAAACAAGAAAAGTAATTTGTCCCAAAGAAAATGAGCACAACCAGGTGAATTCCAGCTTTTGGCAGCAAATTTTTTGAATCACTGTGTTGACACATCAAGAATCCACCTGTCAATTAATTAACACAGCCTAATGGCTGAATATTAAAATGCCTGATTTGATCTTTCCTAATCTCTTTGAGGTTCGCTCACTTCATGATGAAAATATGCAGGTGTAAGCACAGTAAAACTTGTCCCACTGCAGTGATTTTGTAGATGGGCTGTGAGGATCGTGCAGGCACCACTTTGGATGAACGTGATTGTTCCGGTTTGGAAAGAAAACAACATTTTCACAGTAAAAACAGAAGGGGAAAAGCTCCTTCAGTATCTGTCCAGAAAATGCTGAAGAGGAAAAACCAACTTCAGTCTAAATGGGATTTCTACAATATCTCACTCACCAGCGAAAAGTTCTGTAGATCATAACTTTATTAATGGTAAGATGAATATGATGTGTGTAGGCTATTGAACTCACTCTGACAGATAAAGAAGCATTAAATAGTGACATTTAAATGCTAATTGCTGATGTGTTAGAGCTTGTAAACTGCTTAAATGGAGTTCACAAACACAAATCTTAGAGCAACAAAGGATGTGCTCATTTGGAATATTAAAGGAAACAATTTGCCAAAGCTTCAACTTATATTTACTGTAACAGTCTGAGAAAGTAAATTTGACATTAGAAGTGTAGCAAAATAATGAAACAACATTATTAGATGTCCAAAGGTCAAATGCCTGAAGCCAAAGCCACCACCACGTGTAAAAAGCCCAGTTATTTGAAAGGTGTGGAAGATTTTTAAGGCACCTTCCCATGGCCAAATGTAAACTGTAGAGAAAGAATGGAAATGAGACAGGCAAAAAAAGTCAGTAATGGATTTATAAGTTAGTTTCCTGTGATGGTTTTGTACAACCTGGTTTTGTACTCACACAAGCCACCTCCTGGGGGGCCACGAAGGTGGCTTGTGTGAGAAGATGCTGGAAGCTTCCACCAGTCCACGGTGGGGATGGGGTACCCTGAGGCACCCGAGCAGATGGTGAAAGGGTCCTTTGTTTGGTGAGATAGGGTGTTAATAAGGTCCCAGTGCAACAGCCACCCTTATCAGCAGAGCTCCTCTCCTGGTAGAAGAAAGGCAGCAGAAGGCAGAACGCTGCAGTGGTCATGAATTCTCCCCACAGCCACCACAGCCTCTCTCGCCTCCAAATGCCGAGAGGGCAAAGAGAGAGCTCGAAGCTGCACCCAAATCCTCCCCCCAGCTCAAATCTCACAGTATCTCTGCCCTTCACAAGAAAACACTGGGTAAAAGAGAGTAGCCAGATGCACCCCTCCCCTGAGCTGTGGGGATTTCTTTTGTCTCTCCTAAGCATCCGGTTGTTAATGTCTCCTTGAAACATGTATGGGGAAAATTCCTTAAGAGAAAAAAAAATGGAGAATTCCTAAAACCCCAGCACAGATTGAAGAAGAAAATCAAAACAAAGTGGACACATTTTTTTTTTCCAGCCAGAAAAGAGGAGAAGGTGAGAACATGTGAGGGAAACAACACGGAGACACCAGAGTCAGTGGAGAGGGAGGGGCAGGAGGTGCTCCAAGTGCTGGAGCCGAGATTCTTCTGCAGGCCGTGGTGAAGACCATGGTGAAGCAGCTGTGCCCCTGCAGCCCATGGAGATCCACGGGGGATGCAGAGATCCACCCACAGCCCCTGGGGATCCACGGGGGATGCAGAGATCCACCAGCAGCCCGTGGGGGAGGTGCCCAGTCCAGAGCAGGTGGATGCCCATAGGAGGCTGTGCTCCAGTGGGAGACCCGCTGGAGGGAGGGGGCCCTGCTCCCAGGCTGGAGCAGCCCGGCTTTAGAGGNGGAAGGACTCCTCTCCCTGGGCAGTGGAAGAAAACCTCGGCTGACGAACTGAGCAAAGCCCCACGCCCTTTCCCCTGCGCTGGCGGTGGGAAGGAGGGAGGGCTTGGGCGAAGAAAAGGTGTTTTTCTTAAGGGTTTATTTTACTTCTCATTATCCTCCTCTGATTTTGTCAGTAATAAACTCACTTTGTGTCTCTAAGCTGAGCCTGTTTTGCCCTTGGAGTGTTTTCTCCCGGTCCTTAGCTCAGCTCAGCTTCATTAAATTTTTCTGTCCTCTGCCCAGCTGCGGCAGGGGAGGGTCAGTGAGTGACTCTCGTGGGTGCCTGGCGTAGGGCCAGTGCCAAAGCACGACATCTCCTCACTAATTTTGTTGTTAATTCTTAAAAACCTTACCATTTTCTTTTTAAGTCTACTGTCTCCTGTAAAAACTGATGAAGTTCTCGGGTGAATTAATTTGCTCTTATGTTAACCAAGAACCTATTTCCTTTAAAGAAGAGGGACCTCTTGTGACTGTTATAAACCACGTCTCCTCACTAAAGTGGAATATTTGGCTGTGAGTCTTTGGAGAGGGAGGTGACCAGAATGTCTCAGATATAACCTGCTTGTTTTGTCATGCACAGCTGTGTATGATTAATTTTTTATTTTAATTAATTTAGTTATTTTTGTCACATGACTAAATGCTGGTGACACTCAAAGCAAAGGCTCCTTGAAGAACAGGAGACCAGCGCTGGCTGGAGGAACCTTAGTGACCCAATCACTGAAAATTCCCAGCTCCCAAGGCTGTCATAGGAGACGGGTTCACCCATTCCACCCTCTGGTGCACAGACCCAGAGAGGAGTCGGGGGAAAAGTCTCTTACCCCAAACCATTCCAGTATTCTATGATTCTTACTGGGATCCAAACCAAACCCTTGCACTACTGCAGTACCTTAACTAGAAATATTTTACTTTTCTCTTGATACAGGTAATTGCATTATTTCAGAGTCTTTTCTTTTTCAGTTAAATACTGAAATTGAAATACTTAAGCCTTCCTTTGAAATTATTTTTAATTGCATTCTAGAAACAGTTCTGTGAAGTCTTGAATTCAAACATTTCTCTTTATTGCGTCTTCACTGATAGATGTGAACAATGGACTTGGAAGTCTGGGTTAAAATCTTTGCTGTTTAGGTGAGAATAGGTAATATTTTAAAATTTTTTCTGTTATGTCCTGAAATTAAAATATTAAGCTGCTTTTGAAGGTTTTGTTGGAAACAGTTTTTTTACAGAAGTTACTTATGGTGACTCTTTTATTCCAAAGCACAGAGATTTTTTTTTTCTATATCCATAATTATAAACTTAATGAGCCTATGCCAGGCTTCTCCCTCAATTTATCAAGGACACTGAAAGCAAGAAGAAAGGGCATGAAGCCCCCTCTGTAACTTTGCAGTGAAAACCATGGAGTTCACCACTGTTGCTGACCTGTGCCAGCCAATCCAAGGAATGGCACTTCCCTGGCGCTCCAGGAGGGATATCAATCTTTCCAAGCACACAATAAACCTTTCCCA
This sequence comes from Dicrurus megarhynchus, assembly GCA_013399195.1. NCBI lineage: Eukaryota > Metazoa > Chordata > Aves > Passeriformes > Dicruridae > Dicrurus > Dicrurus megarhynchus. The sequence goes on from VXAD01013457.1 coordinate 256,750, forward strand.
ATATCACCAGCAGGCTGGATGTGTTCCTGCAATCCTTGCAGACATCCCTGAATTCGGCACTTTGTAGTTTTTTTGTCTGCAGTGCATCCATTGAGTTTTGTAATTACACTCGGATTTCAATCTGTTCAGCTCAGGATTGGGGAGCTGTTGTACCAGGAGCTTTCTGAGTACAAATCACATCCATTTGACTGACGCAGACATTTCTCATAAAATTCATTTTTATCCATCAAACAAGCAGAAATTCCAAAAACCCTTGTATTTCATTGCAATCTGCACATCTAAAATACATGGATATAATTAAAATAGGACAGTTTAAAGCAGAAGCATTGGAGAGTCTATTCAGAAAATACAGAATATTCCATTAGAAGATGAAAAACTGTCTTTGAATTTCTTTAGGCAGGTGGAAGATTTAAAATACAGGTCTCCTACACCCTGGGAAAATCCTATTCCTCTCACCCTGTAGGAATTAGCAGTGATGAATCCTTTTCTGGTAGATTTCCTGAGCACAATCTCTCTTTCTCCTGTTTACTTCTCCCTGAAATTCAGGGAATTTGGTGTAAAATCGCAGCGGGTGGGGAGGGAAGGGGCTGATGGATGGACTTATTTTGCTGCAAGAATTAAAGTAACTTAGCCCAGGGCCTAAGTCTGTGCTCCATACTTGCCGTGAAAACTCCTTGTGGGGCTAAAAGAGAGCTCAAGTTTTAATATTTTTTTTTTCCATTTTTTAGTAGTTTTCGATTCTTTGCCTCATCTTTCTCCTCCACATAGACATTTTGAAGGAAAAACACCAAATCCATGTGTTTATGGATACTGTGTTTCTGCTTTTTGCCAACAGTCCCATTCTGCATAACAAGATTTATGATGTTAGAAAGCCCCAAAATGCACTCAGCAGCTCTTCTGTGCCTGTTCTTTTAGCTCTCCTGGTATCAAGCACAACCATTTGTTTTCTTGAATTTTAACCCAATTGTAGAAATGCACCTCAGGGTCCAGCAAGAATACGATTATTTTTGTCCTATTTACAATGTCTCCAGTCACTTTTAGGTTGCAAAACTGCAAACAAGGAAAACACAGTTGTTTAACTCGCTGTTAAAACCAGGGGTTTTTTTTACAGTTTTGAACAAAAAACCAGAGCCTAGCTTTAAATAATATCTGAATGTTATGTTCAGTTTTCAGCCTGGCCTCCGGGAGATGTAGGAGGGGTAGATGTGCTGCCTAAAAAATATTTGACTTTCTCCTTCTCAGCTTGCATTCTACAGGATATCATCCCTGGGAGTGTAACCCCATCCCTGGGAGTGTCCAATGCCAGGTTGGACAGGGCTTGGAGCAACCTGGGCTAGTGGAAGGTGTCCCTGCCCATGGCAGGGGATGGCACTGGATGGGCATTAAGGTTCCTTCCAACCCAAGCCATTCTGGGATTCTGGGATTCCATGAAAATCTTTATGCATTTAAAACTGTTTCGCTTGTAGTTTGCTCTCTATTCTTATTCTAAAAGTGCTTTGAGGTCAGCAGGAAATACATTTGTGTTTTCTCAAGTCGATCAAGTTCAAGTAAAGATGTTGCTAGTTTGAAAAATACGTAGGCATAAAAATATATATGTTTATAGCCCTCTCTTTATAAAGTCCTAGGAAATTCTAGTATTTGCATAGGATTGTTTTATTTTATTTATCTAAATAGCAATGCAACAGAAGGATTGAATAGATAATTGGGGGAAAATCATGAAGACAAAAATGGAGAGAAAGAGATTATAGTGATCAATAGATTGTTGTTCTTTTTCTTTCATCCTTCCCAAAGTTACGCAGCCACGCTAAATGATTTAGCCCTGCATTAATGGGAAACAATGCAGAAATACGTCAGCCACGTGCCTTGTTTTCCTAATAACAAAACCCCACAACTGCTGGAACAAAATACTCTGCTGTCAGTGAAGAACAGTAGAGCAAAAGCAACAAATCAAAGTCTTTGCTCAGTTTTATCCTCCAGAAGCAAAGAGAGGGCAGAGCTTTGCTGTGATCCAGTGGCACTTCTGTAGTTCCGCTCCTGCTTTTGATGTTCTGTGAGGTCGCTGCAGCATCTCCCCGTCTTTTAGAGGGAAGCCAAACACTTACATCCCTCATAACTATTTTGATCATTATCCACACACTTGAAGGATCTGGAGAAAAGATCAGATGATTTCTTTCACTCCTGAAAAAAGAGAGAGAAAGCCTCCCCTCCCCAAATGAGCTTGCTGATGCCCACTCCAGTATTGGTTGCTGCACATCAGCCAGCTTGGGGCACGCTGCTGGACTCCTCAGCACAGGCAGCTCGCTGGGAAAGATTAAAATGTGGCTGGAAGGCTCTTCAGATTTGGGAAACTCAAAGCAGGATCTCTACTGTTTGAAGCAGAGGGGAAGAGGGTGAGGGAGCAGTGTCACTTGCCAAGCTCAGCCTCTCCGGCTGACCAGACAAAGCCTCAGCTTGGCACATCCACACAGGGAAACATCAGGCACTGGGCCACCTTTTGCCCTGCACCAAAACTTAAAAGCTTAAAAGCTTTTTTTTTCCTGTAGAAGAATCTGCAGGGGGGTGTAAACTCTGCATTTCAGTCACAACAGACACTGCAATGTCATTAATCTTAAAGGAACATATGATTTTTTTACTCCTTTTCTCTGGTTTTAGAAACTATTTCTTTAATATTCAGGATATTAATCCAGGTATAGTTGTTTTTCACAAATTATTTCATAATTATTCATAACAATGATGGCGTAACTGCTACAATAACTGTTTTCTTTGCTGTCTCAGTTTACCATTATCATTTGAAGTTTTAAACCTTTCCTTAGTTAAATAACATCCTTTAACAGATCCCAGTTTTCTCCAGCTTTATAAGAAGTGTCAAACCCTGTGATATCATTGACATCACCACGTCTTTGCTCGCAATTTGCTTCACATTTGAAAGCAGATATTACTGCAGAGATGTTTTTAGGGGCTCATTTCACAGCTGTCCATGAAAACCACGAAGTGAATTGTGTTTCAGCAGGGACATTTAATAAAAGCCTGTAGTTGTACTGTCCTGAGTGCAACAAGCACAGGCAGTGCTGTGTTTCCTTTGGCCAGACCGAGGGAGGTGGTTTGGCAGGTGAGGAAAACAGGGACCATGCCTGCACACCCTCGCTGCAGAACACAGCTCACGAAGGCAAGAAATGGAATAATTAACCCTAAAATGAGTACAAAGCGAGACTGAAAGGTCAGCTGAGCTGCTGGGCGTGTTTTGCAGCACAACCATTTCAGAAATGGTGTTGGACGTGTGCAGGTTACGCGGTGCTGGAAATGCCACCCATCTGCTTGTGCTGAGCTTCGGCTCTCGGTGTTGGAGTCACACAGGTGAGGATCAGCCACGCATGGAAAGGAACAGCAAAGATAATTTTGCAAGGGGTGGGGGGGAAGCTGAAAGTTTAAGCTCTCCCTGTTGTAGAGGCCTTAATCATTCATGCTGCTGCTAATAGTAAATTAAGTCTTTAAATGTCAGACCATTGTTGTGCATCTTTTCCGCATCAGAACCAAGGAAAATCTTTTGTTAGTGGCGTTCAACCTCTAGGAAAGGAGTCTCCAAGAACAGTTTTCCCTGTTGCTGGTCTGGAAAAGCTGGAAAGCTGTGCCCTTGCCAGCCTCATTCCTCTGGGATGAATGCTGCATTCCACCCTACTTGGATATAATATAAATTAACATCTAATTGACATAATATAAATTGATATATAATTAATTCATATTTTGGTCAAAACCAGTATCCAAAACTGATTTGGCCACAAAGTTTAAACCACTGGCACTGGAGATGGAATTTTTCCAGGTTAGAAATTAAGTGCATTAACAAGACAAAAGAGAAAAAGCTGAAAATAAATATTGTTAGTGTTTTCACCCATGCCAGTAACATACAATGGCTTTAAGACGAAGGAGGGGAGATTTAGATGGGATATTGGGAAGAAATTGTTCCCTGAGGGTGGCAAGGCCCTGGCACAGGGTGCCCAAAGAAGCTGGGGCTGCCCCTGCATCCCTGGAAGTGCCCAAGGCCAGGTTGGACGGGGCTTGGAGCCAACTGGGACAGTGGAAGGTGTCCCTGCCCATGGCAGGGGGTGGCACTGGATGGGCTTTAAGGTCCCTTCCAACCCAAACCATTCCATGATTCCGTGACTTTATCAACAACAAATTCCCTGGCAAGAAAAAACCCCAGAGAATCAGCAGTTCTCATAATGACTACAACTGTCACTTAAAAATACTTATCCTATAAAATATTTACACCTTAAAATGAGATGTGAGACTAAACACAAAAACCAAACAGAAGGAAACATTAATTTTAAATATGTGCTGTATATAATTGTAGATTAAAATATTACAGCAAGTCATTTTTTCTTGATGGGAGACACTGTTCTCCAAGCAGCCTCATGAGGAAATATGACAGTTTTGACAGAACACAGTTTGCAAACACAGGTAGCAATTTTGATAAGAATACACAGAATTCTAGTTTTATTCTTGTCAAATAATGATATGTTAAATTTTCATTTAAAAATTGCAGCTGTGTTGGTATAATTCAGTTCCTGTTAAATAAGTAAAATCAATCCAAGAATTAAATATTTAGATTTTATTACAATAGACTGCCATTTCTAGAGATTGCACTTTAGCTGCTTAAAACACATATTTATTTAGAGATTTTGTAGGTTTTCCTAGTTTTCCTTTGGACAGAAGCTATTGATCTATCAGCATTGCACCACTTTTGTCCTGAATTCAGTATGTTCAAATATCAGAGTGTCAAGGCTGAAGCCAAAGATTTCATACTTGAAACATTTAATGATGTCACAGTCCAGCTTTAGAAGCCCCATCATTGCAAACTCTCTTTAGATCAAGCAAAAGAATAAAACCTTAGTGAGATTAGTTCATCCCTTTTGTCTGATTCACATATTTTGTCCATGAATTGTTAAATGCTAATATTTTTCTCATTCTTTGGGCCAGCAACAATTCTTTAGTGTGACACAGAGTTTATTTTGGGCCTTGATGCAGCTCAAAGAAAAATCCTGCGGAATAATAATGTTATTTAATGGTATTCATCACCTGAATGAGTCAGTGTTTAATAAACCCAATCAGCTCCCCCTTCCTTCCTGCAATCAGGTGTGGCAGCGTGGTTTTCCTCCCGCCACAGAGAGCTGGATCTCAGTTAATCAGAGCACTCCAGCTTCACCTCACTCCATTTAAACCCTGTTCTGAGTGCTGCCTCTGCTGTGTCCTGGGATTTACTGCCAGGAATAAACTGCAGCTGGTTCCCGTTGGACTGGGACCCGTTCCCACGTTCCCACGTTGGCCCAAGCACAGGGGCGTGGGGATTCAGCTTCCCTGAGGCTGGAGGTTGGTTATGGCAGGGCTGGGGTGTTCTGGGAGCGCTCCCAGGCACGGGGTGGCATTGTTGGGGTGTCTGTGCAGGGGCAGGAGTTGGATTCCGTCATCCCTTCCAGCTCAGGACATTCTGTGATCCCCTAATTCCATTGGAGCAGCAGCTCATAATGACATTTCTGTCCCTGCTGTTTGCCAAAGGAGTGATTTCAGTTCTGAGCACACGAGGAGGGGTAAAGAGACATTCTTTGGTTACAACCACGATAGAGCCATGGAGCTCTAGCACTAAAATATCTATATACATTTATCTGTAAGCTGCAACACCATTAATGGAATTTCATAAAACCCTGTTGCATATAACTTCATCCTTTTGGGGAGCAGCAAATGTCACATTAACACACCCACTACGAGGAGGGGTAAAAGGGAGTTTCTCCCAGTTAACCAGGTAAGAAGGATGGATTTTGTCAGGTGAAGAATGCTTCAGGAAGGGCTAAAGCTGAAATGATTTTAAACTGTAAATTAGTAAAATCATTACTCTGCCTTCTCCGAATAAATTGATATTAATGTTGTAGCACTGTGACTCATCTGACCACATTTCAGGAGCAGCAGCCATGTCCAGAGGGGATTTTTGTTAGTTTCTATATTTGTTTTGTTGGGTTTTAGGATAGACATGGGCTTACAAGCGGTTCAGGGTCTGTAGTCCATGTTTAGAAGGTATAATCTGCTTTGTACCTATTGACTCTCTTTCCTTGGGACATCAAATTTCCTCTCTGGGACATAAAAATAAACATGCATTCATGGTATAGATGAGATGCAGATGTCCCTGTGTGTACCAGGCAAGCATCCTGATTTTATAATTTCTATATCCTCTGAAATAATAGGTTTATGTGCCCATGGTGATATCAACAATTCCTGACTTTAAATGGAAGATATAGGGACTGACAAACACTGCACATGTAGCAGCCCTTCTCTGAAATAAAGATGTTCTTCTCACAATTCCAATGAAAACATGATGCATAATAGCAGCAACGGCAATAACTGAGGTCCCTTCCAGTAATGATATCATTAAGAAAGCAAAAACTTGATAAGAAAAAGGAAATGAAGGAAAATTAATAGCAGTATTATCAACAGACTGAATCATGACCTATTGTTGCACAGATACCTGACTTTTACATGGCTATTCCAGGAAAATTACAAGTTTCATTTCCAAGCTGGCTTGTCTTGGACATCATCTTCATTTTGTAAGCAGCAGGGAAAAGTTTCAAAGAAATGCTGCTCTACTTATGAGCACTTAATAATATAGCCTCAATATTTAACATTATTTACAGAAAACCACTCCCTCGGCCAAATTCAGCCGGGCATGGTTTTATAGATGGTTTCAGAGCACTAACTAGAAAAAAGAAGGTAGAAGGCAAAGTAAGTTGTAATTATGTCTTGCCATATGGCCCTTGTATAAGGAGGAAGAGGTTTCTCACTGTATATTTTTAATTCAAAATGAGCTACCCTTTGTAATACAGCAGCAACAACATCTTGAAGAAAACGTGTGACCCTAAAATTCAGGTGGGTCACTGCTGCCTGGGACATCCATTACTAATTACCTTGATCAGACAGTGGTGATTAATGGACTTCAGGTGTTCCAACAGGACAAAGTGAAAACATTTGAGGCTTGGCTGAACCTCAGAGGGAGAGGAGGGGTTGCTCTGAAACTCAATTATACAAGGTTAAAGTTCTAGTGAAGAATATTCCTGTAAAACTTGGGACAGGCTTCCAGCTCCTCAGCAGCCACCACAGCACACAGAGGGGCTGGGTTTTGTCTGTCAACCTGTTTTATTTCTGAAAAGGAGAGATTTCCTGGGCACTTTGGCAGCAATCTGGGCAGCGTCCTGTGCAGCTCAGCACACAGAGGGGCTGGGTTTTGTCTGTCAACCTGTTTTATTTCTGAAAAGGAGAGATTTCCTGGGCACTTTGGCAGCAATCTGGGCAGCGTCCTGTGCAGCTCAGCACACAGAGGGGCTGGGTTTTGTCTGTCAACCTGTTTTATTTCTGAAAAGGAGAGATTTCCTGGGCACTTTGGCAGCAATCTGGGCAGCGTCCTGTGCAGCTCAGCAGCCAAAGTGACTGCTTCCCAGCAGGATAGGAAGGATGGAGAAGGAATGTCACTTTGGGAAATGCACTGCCAGTGATCCGTGGACAACATGAGCTGTCCAGCAGAGGGAAAAAAGAGAGGAGAAATAAAAGTAAGCCACATTTTTATTTCTGTCCACAGTCCAGCGTAACAAAAGGGAAATTTGGTGTGACTCAGTGGGCTTTGGGGAGATGGTGTAAACTGCAGGCACCTCTCCCGTGCAGGGATTCTCCAGAGCCAAAGGTTTTCAACACGATGGTTATGGTGGTGGGAAACCTTGTTCCATGTTATTTGCCCCTGGCATCTGCTTGAGGTCAGCCTGGAAGATAATTCCATCCCACCTTTTCCCCAGGAAGAACAAAGGCATCTGGAGTTACTCTCCCAGTGTTAAGTACCCACGTATTGATTCCATGAAAAGCACCTAGGAACAAGTTTTACCCTTCTGAGGGTTGCCAGCTTCTTTCCATGAGAATTTTCTCCTCTTCAAAGCAGAAAAGAGGAGAGATTGCCCTTCTGTGTCCTTGGAAGTCTTCCCCTTGGGCTTTTTCCTTCAGCCTCCCCAGCCTCTGTGAAGCTCCCCTCGTGCTGGGGGAGGTGCTGAAGCTCCTCTGTGCTGCACACCCACACTTCTGGCCAGATTTTCCTCCAAACTCCCTATTTTTTTCTGGAATTGAAACCAAACACAGAGACCAGCTCTCCTTTCCCTCAGCAGCTCAATGCCAGGCGCCTCAGCAGGGTTAATTCCAGTGCCCTGATTGCAGATTTTATTTATATATTGTGATACTACTTCCAAGGAAATGTCTGGAGTATAAGAAATGCCTGCAATTGGGGCTGCAATACAAGAGCAAAGTAATTATTTCAATTTCCTGTTACAGATTTCTGTTAAAACCTGCCTGGCTGAGAAAGAGAAACATTTAAATGAACAATCTTCTGTTTGTGCAGTTTGTATACAAGCAAGTCCTTTAAAACAAAGATCAAGGTTGGTTTTTTTCTTATACTGATAAGGTTTATTTTCCTCACACACCAACAGTCTTCTCTTTTCTTTTCCCAACAAAATATTTGATTTCTGCTGCTTGAGTTTCTTGACTTGCCTCTGTAAGTGGCCCTCATGAGGTTCATCAAGTGCTTTAATCTTCAACAATAAAAATCAATGGGTGTTGCCTTTTTTTTTTCTTATAAAGTGTTTTTTGCACATAATTCCAGCCAAATTTAAGGAAATATTCCAGCAACACCATTTTTCAAGGAATTCAGCCTGACTCTTATTTTCAAGGTTCAGAAAGGCATCTCCCTATATAACATTACCTTGACATTTGCAGTCTAAGGAATGTTAGATTACAAAAAAAAAAAAAAAAAAAAAAAATACCAGTATTATTCAATGAAACGAGTGATATTTCTGGGAAGAAATTGATAAAGTTCAAATTTATTTATTTTTAAACGTGTCAAAAGTTTTCCTCACGCCACTGTAAACCTGATACTCATGATAACAAAAAGAGGGGATTCATAACCAGTGTTCAGTGGGTCAGTCCCATGTTAGAATTAGGACATGTAATTTTGTGGGCTGACAAAGTCTTTTTTTCTGTAGAAGACTGAAAATTTTTGTGTGTCCTCCACAGAGAGTTCATTTTCTCCTCCTTTTGCTGGAAGTTTTCTGATGGGATCCAGCACAGCCTGAAAATGTGGCTTTATTTTTTTGCTTTTTTGCATTGAGCTTGGTACATCTTGGAATTCCAGTGCCAGTTATGCAGGTTTTTATGGGTTCTTGGAAGGGAAAAAGGAAAACTGGCAAAGTTAATAAGTGTGGGGTTGGTACAATAGTGAGAAGACAAATAACAATCCAGTGCAAATATAAGTCAGAGTTCTAAGATTGTGGTACTGCTGGAGGATAATTTTTATGAAACAATAAAGTTAAAGGCATCAGAAAAAGGGCTTCATTCCTCATATGAAAGGCTTAGATGCTCAACAAAAATTGGGCAAGATATATCCTAAGTAATAACACCTTGGAAAAATAACCAGTTTTAAAGTAAAAGCAAAACAAAAGGAACAAAAAAAGTGGTGGAAAAAAAAAAGAAAAAACGACATCTTCATCATGAACAGGGTTAAGATTTCTCCCTGTTTCCTTATTGATTTTCAGACTTGTTTTATAAGTACACGAAACATGGGATTGCAGAAAAATCCATTCCAAGAAAGACAAATGCCAGGTTTTTGTTGGCTGTGACATGGGCAGCAGGCTGGAATGTTGACTTTTGCCCTGGTCACCAATCAGCAGATAATGGGATTTCTAGTTGGAGTGTATCTATTTTATTTCTTTATTTTTGTATGGGAACGTGTTTGCTTTTCAGTCTCTAACATTTACGTAATGCATTGTGTCTCAACAAAATAAATTGCCTGGTTTTCCCAACATTGAGTGGTTCTTAACATCGTGTAGCAGAGGATTCTCAGGAACACTGAGGTCATCTGGAAATACTCCCCTGGCTGTGGTTAGTAACAAATAGATGGGCTGAAGTGGAGAAAAATCCTCCTTTTTTGATCACAAGACTCGCTTCTTACGTCAAATAGCAGAATTGATGTTGATCATAAAGATTAAATAGGGAGGACTTCCACTGCCAAGTCTCAGGGTTGAATCTTTCCTGGAGATGTGAATCGCTTATGGAGTCAGGGGGAAATCACAAATACCAATATTATGGTTTATGGAAGACTTGAGACTGTTCCCTACACACCTGAAGCAGAATATGGAATGACGTTGGGAAGATTCCTGTGATCTTATTTAATGCAAATGGTTGTGAGTGGAAAGGATTTGAATTTATTCCAAACTGGAAAATGTAAGACTTTTGCTATGACTCTTGGGGATGTTCTGTGCAGGGCTAAGATTTGGACTCAACAATCCTTGTGGGTCCCTTTGAACTCGGCAGATTCTGTGATTTCTGTATTGTTCTTCCCGCCGAGATTTTTCTTCCTTCATCACTGGGAACAAGCCAGAAGCTGTTGGACAATAAACAGATGAAGTGAAATATCTGTGTGGTTCCTCAAGAGCCTGGCTGAAATTATGAAATTATCCAGTGTGTAACTAAATGTGAATTTTCCCATAAAACACTTGAGTTTCCTGAGTTTATTGTCGGGAGAGTGACAGCTCCATCTATTATTTAGACCTCCACAGGCACTATCAGTGCACAAAACCCTCACATCCCTCACTGCTGGCTCATTCTAGGTTAACTAAATTCATATTAATGATTTTTAGTAAGAACAAAGAAGTTGTTGAACAGTAGGAGAGAGAAGTTTATTTAGAGAAACCCATGGAGAAGAGGAGGGGTGAGCAACTTCAAGAGAAACTGGAGATTGAAGCTGGTTCAGCGCTGAGCTGCTCATGTTCTATCACCAAGGTGACACCAAGCCCTGTGTTGGTGAAAAGGGAGGAAAAAAGTCTCTTCTGTCATCTTCTGTAGATAAACTTCAGATAATGATGTGCATATTTAATGCAAGAATACAGAGGAATTCAATATTTCTGTAACAAATTTGGTGCCTCTATGTTTGAAGGAACTTTCCCAGAGATGCTCTGAAGAATAAAGATTTTGATCTGAACTGAAATTGATAAAATAGCTACTTATTTCCATTCCTGTTTCCAAAATGATCACATTATCAAGTTGTGAGCAAACATTTGTTTTGAATTTGTGTCACCAATGCAAAGATGGAAAGGAGCAACCTCTGTCTTTGTTCTAAACCCAGACTTTTACCAAAAGCAGTGAACTCCCAGCACCTGTTGACCATATATCATATTTTATAGGTTTAAAGTGTAGAATCATGGAATATCCTCAGTTGAAAGGGACCCACAAGGATCAAGTCCAAGCCCTGGCCCTGGGCAGACACCCCAACAGTCCCAGCCTGTGCATCCCTGAGAGCGGTGTGGAGATTTTTAGCTCCTTGATTTTACCAGGCCTTGACATTTCCGGCTGAAAAATTCAGGTAAGACATAAACAAAAGCTTAGTGGAAAAAAACCCATCAAAACAAAAAAAAGCTTTAAATATTAAATAGTTTTTACTTGAAGTTCTGCAAGTGAATTCCCTACAGGACGAGGAACTTGTGTCCTTGAGCTGTCTTTTTAACTCCTTCATTCACCTTCTCCTACAGCCTTTCTCTCCTGCAGCCTTTCTCTGCTTTTTAGTACATGCAATTGTTTCCTCATTTGCATGGATTCATGCTCTATGATTCCTGTACATTTGGCTTTTTTTGAGCTATATTTAGATCCAGTAGAACTTCTCTTTCTGCTGGAAAAATCACAAGAACATAAAAATCAGATAGCCCAAAGCCTCCACAGATTTCTCATGTTTAATTTTTCCAAGTTGCTATAGTAACTTATAACAAAAAAACCCATCATGTTGTTCAGAAAACATACCCTAGGTAAGAGAAGAAAACTTGATAGAAAACCAAATTAAATTCCACTCCAAGAGAGGAGATTGAGACACATTAAGATAAAATGGATACCACCATATTTCAGATCTATGTAAAAGAGAGCATTTAAAAATCTACAGATGGCAATCAGTCTTTAGTCTGCAGCAATATAAGTAAACAGTATGAACTTAGTTTTAAATTTTCTTTGTCCTAAGGGATTGGTTGGTGTCATTTATCTTCCTGCTCATTCCAACTTCTTCATATGAACTCACGGAGTTAGAGAGGAATTCAGCTGTGAAAGTGGAAAGAGATTTAAAAGAAAAACCCAAATCCCACTCAAATCCACCCCCAAGAGAAGCTGTGGATGCCCCTGGATCCCTGGAAGTGTCCAAGGCCAGCTTGGATGGGGCTTGGACAGTGGAAGGTGTCCCTGCCCATGGCAGGGGGTGGCACTGGATAAGATTTAAGGTCCCTTCCAGCCCAAACCTGCCTGGGATTCCATGAAAGTCAACACAAAACAACAAATGGGGCCTCCCAAAATTCAGGAGAATTTCATAGTGAACAAGTGTGCATTAATCTCTGCCCAGATTATCTATGTCCTTAAAAGCAACATGGTCCCAGCTCTTGGAAGGCTGATGATAATCCGCTTAAAGCAGAGGAATTAGCATCCCTTTATTAATACAAAACCACCAAAATTCCGACTGCACTTCCACCTCCCTGTCATATAATCCCTTGCAATAAATGATATGCAAAGAATATTCCATTTCTCTGAAGATGAAGTTCAGTTGACTTAGTCGAAAACCACAATCTACAAAGAAAAAGCACATCAAATATTCTCTGCATCGATTAATAGCTGATTAAACAGTGACACTGAAATACTGAATCAAATTTTTTCCCCCATAAAAACTTTGAAGAGGCTCCTTGAAGAGTCTATTCCTATGTGGAAATCTGAAACATTCTCGAAGACAAAATGAAGGGATAAAGGAAGGCTCAGAGATGCCCTGTAGGCGACCTTTTGGTGGACTAAAAACTGCATGTTCCTTGCCATTTTATAGGCCCCTGTCACCAAGCATCTTAGCCCATCTTCAAATATTATGGTCCTTCTTAGTTTACTTCTTTCAATAATACAATAGTTAAAAGTGTTATTGCTCATTTCGTGGTCTTAATCACATTTAAGGTGCACTGACTCACTATGGTGAGGCTTGTAAAGATGAGCGAGCAACCTGGGGTCAGTTTTGGGGCCCTCAGGATGAGACAGACACTGAGGGGCTGGAGCGTGTCCAGGGAAGGGAACGGGGCTGGGGAAGGGGCTGGAGCCCCAGGAGGGGCTGAGGGAGCTGGGAAAGGGGCTCAGCCTGGAGAAAAGGAGGCTCAGGGGGGACCTTGTGGCTCTGCACAACTCCCTGACAGGAGGGGGCAGCCGGGGAGGTCGGGCTCTGCTCCCAGGGAACAGGGACAGGAGGAGAGGGAACGGCCTCAGGCTGGGCCAGGGGAGGCTCAGGGTGGACATCAGCAGGAATTTCCCCACTGAAAGAGTGGTCAGACACTGGCACAGCTGCCCAGGAATGTGTTGGAGTTCTCATCCCTGGAGGGATTTAAAGCCTTGGCAGTGTGGCACTTGGGGACATGGGTCAGTGGTGGCCTTGGCAGTGCTGGGGGATGGCTGGACTTGATGATCTCGGAAGGCTTTTCCAACTTGAACGGTTCTAGGATTCTATTTTGGAGCAGTGAGGGACAATTAACTTAGGAAAAGACTGAGAGGAATATTTTGAGGGAGATAAAGAAGATGTGCTGCCATGGCTTTGGCTGGGGGAAAGGATCCCATGCTGGTTAAGATGAAAGTTGAAGAAAGCAGACATTTTCTGAGGAGAAATTGAGCCTGGAGATCAGGGAGAAGAGTTGCACATTAAACTCGCTAATCAGAGACCAGCCAGGAGAAATTAGCATGATACAGAAAATCAGATTCTAACATTAAATTAATGTTGATTAAAAAGTGAGAAACTGATTGCAATGGAAATAGAAGCCCCTTCTTCATCCATGGGGCATAAGCACCACCAAAATTAATTATTACAAAAAGTTCAGCTACTGAAGTATTTAATATTCCATAAAGGAGCTCCTGGCTTCCTTTATCAGTTCACGGCATGCTTTGCTTGTGGAATCACTAAGAACAATATTGATGGCACTGAGAAATGTGCAACTGGGCTTTTTTCACAATGCTGAGCCTATTTAGTCCTGACAAACTGGAACACAGAGCTCCAGGATGAATGGAAACTATCGAACACCAGATCTTTACTCCCAGTAGGGGAAATGTGGACAGTCTATTCAAAGAGTGCAGCTACTACACTGCTGCTAATTTATTAATCATAAATGAGGTGCAATATCCTGCATTATTTAAGGCTTTCCCACATTTCCACTTGCACAGTTATTTCAGGGAGATTCATAACTGTTGGCATGTGGAGCAGTCATTATTCTAATTAGGAGGGAAAATACCGATGGCTCAGTTCATCCTCCAACAAATCAATATTTAATTAACAATATGTCACCACCCAAATGTCTGGAATTAAATTTTGTGGGGGTAAGATGCCGATACTGGTCTTTACCCACACTGCTCTGTGCTTTAAAATACTTGGACACATAAGTGAAAGTACAAAAAGGCTGTCACAAAGCATTCAGGCAGCCATGGCCTCTTTCAACCCAGCCTCAGTATAATGATATATTTGGATTTTTTTTTTAAATCTAGATTTGTCCCTTAACTTAGATCCTTCCAAGCTGTATGAAAAACCAAAAGTCCTCCAAAACATTGGTGTGCAAAGAGCTCTGGCTCTGAGAGTCAGGCACGTTCAGTACCTGGGCTCTGTGAAACTTGGAGGAGAGTTAAACTTCCTTTCCATCACCATTCTCCTACTGGGGTCTTTCCAACAGCTGGTACCTAAATGTAACCTGGAATATTTAGTGCAGAGGATAGCAGTGTTCCTAAGAGAACCTTGGAAAATCTTCTGCAAATGCTTCATCTCTATTGAAATTGTTTGCCAGAGTTTTACTGGGCAAAATACAGAGTTAAAAATTGAAGCGGGGCAATCTTTGGCGCACGAATAATCGTGAATAATCTTGAATAACCAAGCAATATTCCTCTGGCTTTCTTCAATTTCGTGCTTGTGGTAATGAGGGATAATGTTTAGGAATATTTCTTTTTTAGGAATGTGATTCTGTTAATGTCTGACAGGCAAAAGGATACGGGAGATGAGAGAGAAGACAGGATTGAAAAAGGCACACAAATGGTCACAACAATATTCTCAACATAGAAAAGACCTTAATATTTTTATGTTAACAATGTCTAGAATATTACTAAATATTAGAAATACTATATTTCCAGATGCCCACTCCCCTGGGGACAAACAACAAACAGTACTTTCTTGAGCATCATTTCAGGGGAAATTAATTTTGTGATTAAAGGTAAATTATTCTTTTTTCCAAGGCTAATAGCTGCCCTTATATTAATTTAGAGATCACAGATTTGTTATTCATTTATGGTTTCTTACATTTAGTTATCTTAAAAGAGAACAGGATCTTCCTCCTATGGTACATTCACCGTCTTTCCTAGTCTTGAATGAATTGTCACAGCTTGGTTTTAACCCTTTTGAAATATTAAACTTGTAAGCCCTGGAGACTCTTAACTTTCCAGGTGGCAGCACGTTAAGCCTCCTCTCAGGCGCCTGCTTTTCCCTGGAACATGACCACCAGGCAGGATAGAATCGCTGTAATTCCTTCAAAGGCAGGGAAGGAGATCAAACAGTGCCTTTTCCTGCAATAACTTGGCAAATCCCAGGTGTCAACGTTGAAGTTTTCCCAAGGCCATGTGTGCACCAGGGTCAAACCAGTGCCAAGTGAGAGCTCTGGAGCAGGGATTACCCTTGGCAAAAACAGGGAAGGGGCAACTTTATTGCCACGGAGCTTTTCCTTCCTTGCTACAAGGAAATGAAGATTTATTCTTTAGGAATGTGTGTGAATATCCGTAGGAAAACATGACACCGGTTGTTGCACTGAGAAATAAAACCATTTAGGGCTTATTATTGCACAGAACTGCTCTGCCTATGGGTCCAGTTCTGAAGTCCAAATCAGTTCTTCAGCAGAGCTCTAAAATTCTGGGATTTTCCAGTCTGAACTGAGGTGGGAAAAGACCTCCAAGATCACCAAGTCCAGCCTTGAATGAGCACAACCACACCCACTATAGCACGCCCATGTTAGAATAATCTCTTTGTAGGAAGGGCATAGAGAAACCTATTCCACAGATACATTTTCAAGACTGTTTTACCCAGCTTTGCAAATTGCTTTCTGTGAAGTTGTTAAGTCATTTAAATCAGTTGACGTGATTTTCTCAGCTTTCTTCACTTGTAACTCCGTAAATCATGCTCAGATTGAGGTTTCATGTGCAAATAAAACCCCATGCCCCTGTGGAAACCCTGTGTTCGTGTGGAAACCATGCCCATGCCCACCATGCATCCGTCTGTTTTCAGAGAATTTCTACATTTTGATGCATTTCCAACTCTTCTTTTGACCCTAGAATACAGAAACTGGAAAAATATCCATTGCTCTGGTAACCTTCAGCTTGGCTGTCCTGCAATCTGGATGTGGACTTCTCATGCAATGAGTTATTTGTGCCCTTCTGCTTGAGTGCTTCTGTTCCTGGTTCTTTTTCCTTCAACTTTTAGCATGGTATTCAGGAGTGGAGTCAGAAAGTCTGGAAAAAACACAGGAATCAGAGAAACAGGACCACATTTCAATCCATCTTCATACATGTGAGAGAAATAGCCTGTAAGAGATTATTTTATCCTTTTATTCACAACGCACTGCTTGCAAAAGAGAGTAGAAGAGACTTTTAATTTCATTTGAGACACAAACCAGGATCAGAATCAGGTTCCAAACATGCTAATTGTTATCCCACAGACTGACTGGAAATGCCATCTGATTACAGTTCCATTTTGCTCTACTAATTAATATACATAAAAGTCACTTACTTATCTTTTTGCCTTGGAAACAAAAGAGTGAAGAAACAAAATCAGGTCTTTCATCATGTGGGAAAGAGCCAGAAACAGAAAAATAGGCTCCAGAACCTGATCAGCTTGTCTTTCAGGAGAGAAAACCATGATCAAAATCAGGACTTGCTCTCTATATTCCTGACCTGAAAAATCAACTCCATGTGACAGTTTTCCTCTGTTGTCAAGGTGGAAGTTGTTACCACACCTTGCTGCGTGAAACTCAAGCTAAGAAGTAAAAAATGCACAGTAACTTAAGGATTTTAAGAATCCTGTGCATTGATTAGATGAAGATATGCTTTGTATTCCTACTGTTCTCCCACATTCTCCACAGGACACCCCAAATTACCATTCACCTCATTTAACTCGTTAGGGATATAAGATTTTCCAATGTGTGACCACAAAAATAAAGGTCCTTTTTGATATCTGCCTCCCTAAACCCAAAGAGAACAAAGCAAATGCTGTCTGCAAATAATTTACATTTCTTTAGGTAACATATTCCTTAATGCCTTTGGAAACTGCACGAAGTGAGGAAACGTTTAAGTGGGAATCCTGATAGATTTGGGGAGTCTCCCTGGGGTGGGTTCCATCCTGCTTGGCCTGCTGAAGATGCTGATTCTGCTGCCTGAAACGCAACTTCTGCCCAACCCCAGAGACTGGACTGGGACAAAAGTCGGACTGGGCCCTGGTGTGAGCAGATAGGAGTAAAAATTCACTTTTTTCTTTTTAAATTCCTCCAAATGTCCTTTTTTCCTGAGCTAAGGATTCACAATGAAGTGCCTCTAAAGACCTAAAGAAGGACAGTGCCTTGGCTCTGGCTGGGAACCAAAGCAGAAATGCTGACCTAGAAAGGGAGACCTTCCTTGGGCAGGCAGGTTTTATTGTTAATTCCCTTGCAGCTGTGCTGAGCCAGTGATGAAAATCTGCCTTGCTCCAGTTCAGTATGAGGGACAGCTGAACAGAAGTGATATCATTTTCAATTCCCTGTTTATTTATGCACATGCAATGCGGGAAGGTGGTGGATCTGCACCACCACCCAGGAATTTGTTACAGATTCCTCCCCCAGCAGTGGAGCTGAACTCCTGTGAAATCCTGGTGCCTGAGGCTGGAGCCAGGCTTTTCTCCATGCAGGATTTTTATCAGTGAACCTGTGATATTCTCTCTCTGGCCTTCAGGAAAAGAAGGGAACTGTGCTGTTACCACCTAGAGGAATTTTATTGCAAGTGGAATGATTAAAGCCTGTGCTTCTGGGAGTGTGGGACAGGCCTTTATTCTACCTACACCAATTGCTGTGTGATTTGTCCAGCTATTGTTCCAGTTGTCTATGGAATAGGACTCCACTCCTTATGGATTGGATTACAGGGAATGCTCGTGTTTGTGAGCTCTTAATTAAAAAGACAGCTCTGTCTAATTTACAGATCAGTCTAAGCTATAAAAGTCAGCTCTAGATTTCAACTCCTTCCTTCCCTCTAAAGAAACGAAAGCATTTTTCAGGATTCAGGCTTTGGATTGGCCAATTAAATAGAGAAGGGCCAACTGTGAAATTCAAGTCTGATTTCACCCCACAGAAACCTTTGCCTGGCAGACCTGATTTTGTCTTGGATGAAGCACTGCAGATTTTGTACAAATAAACCCCACCTCCCCCTATTATTTAGATACTGCATTAGCAATAAACCCAGTCTTAATCATGGAATCACACAATGTTTCATCCTCATGGAATAAACCCCACTTCATCATCCGTGATTCCGAGGGGTGTGGTTATACCTTCCACATCCTGGGAATGAAATAATACAGTCATGGTGAAAATATTCTCTGTGTCTACACAGATAATTGCCATAGATGGCTCAGATAAGATCTTTGTTATCAGATAATTAATAACCAGAGCTTAGGTGAATAACAAATATTCAATTTATGTGGAAAATAACCATCTGAGAATGCTGAAGAGCTCAACTGAATGCAAAAGGGTAAAAAAACCATTAGGATTGAAAAATATGTGTATGGAAAAATATTTGGATAATTGGGGCTTCAGCTTTGAAGTTTTTATGACTTTTTAAAATATATTTCTTATCTGCCTATCTCACAGCTTATCAATATATGAGTATTCCATTAATGCTCCATATATTCAGTATCAGCTGAGTGTACGTCATAAATATAAAATCACTGTAAATTCTAAACATGATTTCTGTATTATATCAGACACCTTTTCTTCTTATCTTTCTGTTCCTTTTTGCCCCAAGGATATTTCTTGACTGCTGCTGATCAATCCAGATTTATTTGAGTGAATGCCTTGCATTATTTAATACACTCTCTGTTGCTCTGCTCTGGTAGCTGCGATTGAACAACAGCTTTTAAAACTTTTTTCCCCTCATTATTTTGGTATTTGTAGAAACTTTACAAAACAAATGTGAAGTTCTGTATACCTGTTTCATGTCAGAAAATTATTCCAGGCTGTTGCAGGCCGTCTTTCTTCTTTTGAGAAATGAAAGCTCTACAAGCTCTAGGAAAAAAAATAAAATATCCTAAGGCAAATAAAAATAGAATCTTTTCAAAAGGGAGTTTGGAAGGTGACTGACTTAATTTTTAATTTTTCAGCTATTAACCTTTCTGCCAGTTCCTCTCTCCCTCCCTCACATGTACATGATAAAACTACATTTCCAACATGATCAGGGGAGTCCCCACCAATTAATTTTCTGTTAGGAAATGCAGCTATGTAATTTCTCCACTTCCATAATGATTTCAAGAGTTAATACTCTCATCTCCACAGCCAATATGCTCTGCATGAAAAAGGAAGTGGCAACGGTCAAAACCACTGCAAAGTGAGGTAAATGAGAAAACAAACTCGTCTGCCTCTTAATTTTACCTGGTTTATGCACAGCTGGGGGCAGTCGAATGCCCATGTCCTTGATCACAGAATCATGGAATGGTTTGGGTTGGAAAGGACCTCAAAGCCCATCCAGTGCCACCCCTGCCATGGGCAGGGACACCTTCCACTGGCCCAGGCTGCTCTAAGTCCCATCCAACCTGGCCTTGGACACTTCCAGGGACCCAGGGGCAGCCCCAGCTTCTCTGGGCTGGGCTGAAAATCCTTAAAAGTGACGAGTTTGCTGTGGACAAAGATGCCCAAAGTGATTTCAAATGTTTTCAGTTAAAGCCAAGATCGCCAAGTGTGACATAAATTATACTGAAAGTACAAATTCAGCATCCATTGAATCTGGGCTTCATTGAGCAGAAAAGTGGCACCTGACAGGCCAATGCATGAACACCTGGGATTTTCGTAAGGAATTTTATGTTTATTATTGAATGACCAAGACTTTTCCAAGTATGCCTCTGGAGTATCATATCCAGAATTTAGTGGGATCAGTAGTTGTTGCATTATCCAATTCCTGCCTTAAAAATGGTAAAACTTGCAAAAAGCAAACAGAGAAAAATGAGTTAAATAAAAAGGGTTCTGCCTTTTGACATTTATCAGTTTCTCTGTTTACTCAAAACAGAAGTTGAATATTTATTTTCTCATTCTCATGAGAAAATAAATCTTTATAATTGGATTTGTACACATTATATGTATAATTATTCTGCATTGTACTACAGATGTGAAAATAACATTTAGTATATTAGAATATTATATACTTAACTCTCATGCATGAGTTTTTCCTTTATACACTAGAGAGTGCTGCAAAGAGATTTTGGGGTTATTCATGGCATTCCCAGCATGGCTGCAGCCATGGAGCTGGATTCAGTCTTATTGTTCTAATTTAGGTGAAACCAGAAAAAGTATGTAGATATACATAAGATTTTAAAACTATTTTGGGTTTTAGGAGATAATAACATATTCTGCTGCTTAGTGGGGTTGAATTTGTTTTACATACTATAAAACTTCCAATTTTTCATGCTATTTGTTATTTCTAATAGTAAGTACTCAAAGAATCATAGAATCATGAGTGCCCAAAAAAATGTGACACCTGTCTAGAAAATATAATTGGGAATTCTATTTGTATTTTCACTGACCTTTCTACTTTGAAACTTTATTTATATATATTTATATATATGTAATATATGTAAATCTTCAATGACTGAAATTTAACAGCCCTATATACCAGGCTAGGATATGTTTCACATGCAATTATGACAAACTAATTCATTACAATTTTGTGTCATGTTCTTCATCCTTCACATTGAAAGTATTTCCTTCTACAGGATTTTACAGAACTTTTACAGGAATTCTTTTAGGCTTTTAATTTATTTTCCTTTTTACAAGTGCTGCAGCTCCCTTTAAAAATGTTCTTCCTCCAGAACGAACAGGTAATATAAAAATGAGGAAATTCTCTTAGTAAGACTTTACCCTTAGTTCTTCAAAGCTGTGTTTCTCCAGAGAATTGTTAACAGTGGGATTTAAAAAGGGTCTGAGCTCTTAAAAGTAACTTAAGAGCACCTGTACCATGCAGCCAAACCTGGTGCTACTCTGCAGTTCCTTCCTATTACATAAAAGAAAGTTATTTTTCCCCCACAATTTTTCTCTTCAGATATTCCACCAGCAGCAATATTTCCCTGCTGGAGCCTGGGGCTCTTTTGAAAATGTATTTATTATTGCTGTGTTTATTGTTTATTTATTATCCTAATAAACATTTCTTTATGATTCAGCTTTGTTCCTCTTTTGCTTTACCCACAAGACTGTGCTGTAGCATCTCACAGTAGGAATTGACCTTGAAATTCTTCACTTCCTGAATAAAGTTCACATTTTTCACATAGGAAGAAGGAAAATAAAATATTTCTTAATTACAGTAGCAAAACATTTCTTCTTGTCAAATGTGTTCCTTTTTTTTTTTCTTTCTTCTTCTTTTCCTGGAAACATTTAAGAATAAATTTGCCTGACAATTAACAACAGTCTGGGGGTAGTTTGTATGTTAATGAACAGAACTGCATGAATCTGTAGGAACTCCCACTTTGCCTGTTCACTCCATGAATTTTAACAGCTATAAAAACTTCACCTTGGAAGACATCCAAGCCTTTACTAATAACAACCTCGGCAAGAAGTATTTTTCCCTGTTCAAAATTAATTATTTTTGTTTGTTTTTCACTTACCTATCAAGGAGAGGTTGTATTTTATTTTTTTTAACAAAGACTTCCTGACATTTCCCTGATTTCTACTGGGGATTTTTAGCAATGTAATCCTCAAGAGATCTTTTTTTTTTTTTTTGTTTAATATTTTTTCCCCAGTGAAAGATTCTCCTGCAGGTTTCTCACTTTCTATTAGAGAAATTTCTTGATGATACAATATCTTTGTCTGGATTGAGCCACCCTTTATGGACGCGCTCCGTATTTCAGCACACAGGCTGTAAATTTAGGAGTGCATAATTCGCCTCAAACCAGAAGCTGACAGCATTTTATGGCTCTTACGTTGTGTGCCACATCTTCCACGCTCTTTCCCATCCCACTGCGCTTCCCCCCAACAGTTTATGAGAGGAAATGAAGACATTTTAGGAGTGGGAAAGCTTCCTGGAGTAGGAGAGTGTAATGATCTCCCTGGGGATTTAGCAAGGACAGCAGGCTAGAACACTCCTGTCAAGGTGCCATATTACCTTTAACAACTTCCTGTGGCCAGATCCACAGCGTGTTTTCCCGCTGGATGAACGGTTTGTTGGAATGTCTGACCCAAGTGAACTGGCAGAACAGCACTGGAGCGCAGCTCAATAAAAACAACACAGAGCCCTTGGATATTGCCTGCAGGTTGCATCCTGATATTGCTGTAGGACGAAAATAATTCCACAGGGGGAAACAGATCCAAAGAAGGTCATATGGGCATCTAATTCCATCTAATTCTGTCCGGACTCTTCACCACAGACAGCAGGGACACATGGAAGTGGGGGCAGCAAGCGGAAGGGGGGAATTCTCTCCCTCTACTCTGCTCAGGTGAAATCCCAACTGCTGCATCCAGGCCTGGGGTCATCAGCACAGGAAAGACATGGAGCTGCTGAAGCGAGTCCAGAGGAGACTAGGAGGATGTTCCAAGGGCTCAAGCACCTTTGCTATGGAGACAGGCTGGAAGAGTAGGACTTGTTCAGATTGGAGAAGAGAAGCTTCTGGGGAGACCTGAAAGCCCCTTCCAGTGCCTGCAGGAGCTACAAGAAAGATGGAGAGAGACAATTTGCATGGGATGGAGTGAGAGGACAAGGGGGAATGGCCTCAGACTCACAGAGAATACGGTTGTACAGAGCTGGATGTACAGAAGAAATTCCTGGCAGTCGGGAGGCCCTGGCACAGGGTGCCCAGAGAAGCTGGGGCTGCCCCTGGATCCCTGGAAGTGTCCAAGGCCAGGCTGGACAGGGCTTGGAGCAGCCTGGGCTAGTGGAAGGTGTCCCTGCCCATGGCAGGGGGTGGGACTGGATGGGCTTTAGGGTCCCTTCCAACTGAAACCATACTGGGATTCTGTGATTTGTCTTTCTGGGCTGTTACCCACTCAGTGCACCCCGTGCTTAGCAGTGGCCTGTAGAAAATGGTAGATCTGTGCTAATTAAAGCCAAATAAAAGATTAGCAGGCAGCACAAAACTGTTTGATGGAGAGGACTCTGCGGGCACAGAGCCAAAGGGCCCCAAATTATTCAGCATTCCTGCAACAATTCCCAGCACATGGAACTCCTGGGGTTAAGAAAGCAGCCGCCGCCTATCACCTCCCAGGATTCCAAGCCCGTCCTGTGTGCCCCAAATCAATATTTATGATCATCAATTAGAGGTAATGTGATAACGAGGCATCTGAAAGATCAGAAACGTTGTTTTCCCTCTCTGTGGCACTGTGGGATTTGTCATTTGTGACTCTGTGAGGATATAGGATTTGGGGAGCTGCGACCATCTGGATGCATTTTGGCATCTGTTTTATTTCATTTATTGGTCCGTGCAGGTCTGTCCAAACAAAACAAAACCCTTTAGCAACATTTTGCCAACTTTAATGACGATAATTTTAAGGTACTGATAGCTAAGAACATCTTGCATGGGGTCCATTAATTTTTCATTGATTTCATTGCACAAAGGGATTAGGCAGACAAAAAGAAAAAAAAAAGTAGTAATTAAATACATTGTATGTGACATTTTTCACATGCTTTTTTTAGAGTTCAAAGTTACTACAAGGCAGTACCTATCTGGGTTACTAACGGCTGTAACTTTTTTAGGGAAAAATGACAGCATTTACTTTTTAAATGACTAATAATATCTCATTTTGATATTTTATTGTTACAGGTTTAGAGTATGAAGGAAATTATAGTTTGATCCAGATAAGTTGAAATGAGATATAACAGCTGCTCTCTGTTTGCTACATAATGTTCTATCAACATCTATTATTTACAAGTTGAATTTTGTAGTCTTTTTTTTAATCCCATTATAATAAAGACTGATCTTTTAATCATAAATTTAATTAAATGCATTATATCTAGATGTCTTTATAATTGCATTTTGAGAATATTATTTTTTTAGCTGCAAATATCCCTTGCTATTTTTAATAAAATTTGGACTTGACTGTGGTCAAGTGGAAATAACAATTTTTCATACCATTCTTAGCTCAAAGTAAATGGTGCAGAAAACAAAAATATCAACAACTGATGGTTTATTTGCTTCACTTTTGTCTTTTATACTTCTCCTGTTGAGGTCTGAAAGGTACCATTTCAGAAGCTTGAAAACCAAGTGCAGGGAGAGAGAGAGACCATAGTGTTATAGAGTAATTTCAATCAAGTTCTCAGATAAAAATGTTCTCAAGTTCCCTTTTTGTGTTTAATTTTTTTGGTTGCTTTGTTTAATTTTAGCCAAAATTTAATTATTTCCCACTAATCCCTGATGTCCCAGTTAAGTAAATGGTATTTTCAGTATGTTTAATAATGATTGGGGAGTTTTCTAGTGAGTTCCCAGGCAAGGCCAAAAAATAAAGCGACCAATCCAAGTGAAGCAAAGTCTCCTGAGTTTGTGTGAGTCCTTTAACAGCAAAATCTGCTGGGCATGACCCTGAATCTCGGTGCTTTTCTGGGATCCTGTGTCTTGAGCTGCTTTCAATCCCAAATTTTGGTCTTATTGCCAGGATACTGCTAAAGTAAGAGGCCTCTGTGATGGTTGCAGCTAAAGCTTCACTTGTCTGTCCCTGGGGGAAGGGTTCACCATCACGCAGGAGGTTTTGTTAGGAGCTCCCTGCAGCATCAGCACCCCGAGTGTCGGCTCTTCCCTGGGAGCTGTGGGGGAACAGGACACATTTCCCTCGGTGCTGCCACTGGGATCATCCCACACCTCGGGTCCTGTGCTCGGTTTTGGGCTCTCACTAAAAGAGGGACCTTGAGGAGCTGGGGAAAGCTCTGGAGCACCAGGAGAGACTGGGAAAGGGGCTCAGCCTGGAGAAAAGGAGGCTCAGGGGGGACCTTGTGGCTCTGCACAACTCCCTGACAGGAGGGGGCAGCCGGGGGGGTCGGGCTCTGCTCCCAGGGAACAGGGACAGGAGGAGAGGGAACGGCCTCAGGCTGGCCCAGGGGAGGCTCAGGGTGGACAGCAGCAGGAATTTCCCCACTGAAAGAGTGGTCAGACACTGGCACAGCTGCCCAGGAATGTGTTGGAGTTCTCATCCCTGGAGGGATTTAAAGCCTTGGCAGTGTGGCACTTGGGGACATGGGTCAGTGGTGGCCTTGGCAGTGCTGGGGGATGGCTGGACTTGATGATCTCGGAAGGCTTTTCCAACTTGAACGGTTCTGGGATTCTATTTTGGAGCAGTGAGGGACAATTAACTTAGGAAAAGACTGAGAGGAATATTTTGAGGGAGATAAAGAAGATGTGCTGCCATGGCTTTGGCTGGGGGAAAGGATCCCATGCTGGTTAAGATGAAAGTTGAAGAAAGCAGACATTTTCTGAGGAGAAATTGAGCCTGGAGATCAGGGAGAAGAGTTGCACATTAAACTCGGTAGTCAGAGACCAGCCAGAAGAAATTAGCATAATACAGAAAATCAGATTCTAACATTAAATTAATGTGGATTAAAAAGTGAGAAACTGATTGCAATGGAAATAGAAGCCCCTTCTTCATCCATGGGGCATAAGCACCACCAGGCTGGGCCAGGGGAGGCTCAGGTTGGATTTTAGGGAAAATTTCACAGAAAGAGGGAGGCGCTGGCCCAGGCTGCCCAGAGCAGAAGGTTATGCTTGATGATGCTGGAGGTCCTTTCCAACCCTGATGGTTCCATGATCTCAGTATCCCACATGGATCCACTCCTGAAGAAACGCCTCTGGTGTCCCAGTCATCCGGAGCAAGGATGAATCCCCCTTTGCAGCCCTTCCTGTGGAAAACCCCCACTCATGCCTCATGTTTAGAAGACTGAGCCCACCCTTGATGAACAAAGTGCCATTGGAATGACATCAGAAAGGTGGATTTCCTGGATTTCAGAGGGAGTGGAACCTCCATTATTTTTCCTCTGGTGCAATATTGCTTATAGCAAGCAAAGTGATATTGTGGAAAAAAAAAAAATTCCACATTTCCACATTAATTTTCTTCATTACCTTCGATTTATATTAACTAATTTCCACGTGCTCCTTTCTCACCTTAGCTGGTTGCAGTCTTCAATTACCTTAATTTAACCAGAAATCTCCAGATAGGTCACAGCTCTCATGTTTAATGAAAAATGAGTGAAAGAGGCTTAATGGAAATTCATAAGTTCCTGATGTTCTTTGGAGTAACACATACATTATTTAGTTCTGAGTGATGCTCTACACATTTAACCATATTTAGGCTGCTAATTGTACTGGATTTAATGTCCCTGTGGGAGTATCCTTCACAACACAAGACAGCTTCTCACTGAACTCCCTGCATTGCTCACCAAAGCAAAAACCACTCCTGGATATTGATTACTCCTAATATTCAGAGTTTTAATGACGGAAGAATGCTTTGTAGAATAAACCAGAAAATCCTTAATTACTTTTAGTGTTCCCTGAACTGCCCTAATTCAAGGTAAAGAGATAAGGAGACAATTTCTCTAATGTTTCAAAGCATGGTGAAATATCTAATGTTTTTTGTTCAATCATTGTGGATATTTGTCTTCAACACTTGGGGTCACTAATTCCAGTAGGAGTTGAAGGTGCTTCCGTGCTGAAAATAAGATCCTCTCCCTTTTTTTGGTCTTTTCTGACTTATTTTACCCTGGGAAGACTTTAATAACAAACACTCTGCAAACTCACTGGTGAGCTAAATTAGTCAAGGGATTGTTATTTATTCCAGAGTGCCTGATCCAAGTTGGCTTCAAAGGGATGTTCTTCCTTTGGAATTTTGCTCCTTTTCCCCTCAGTACCTGATTGCATTTGACGTTGTTCAGGGCATTGAACTGGAGAGGGGAAATATTGGTATTCCAAGGGAAGAGAAAAGAGCCAACAGGACAAAATAGAAAAGTGAAAAAAGAGAAAGGCTGAACTTCCCCTTCAGTCATTAAATTATGTTAAAAGTGTTGAAGCACAGTTATGTGGCTTGGCTACAAACAACAGTTTTTTAAAAGAAAAATATCTGTGAAATATTGAATTCATTCTGCAAAATCCATACGGTACCAAACATTCAGTGAAAATGATGGAAGAGGATTTTTGAAACCATTTTAAAAAGTCAAAAATTTTCAACAACTTGCCTTTTGTAAAATCCTGGTGATCTACATATAAAAATAAACATAGAGGCTTCTTTTAGGTAGCAAACTCAGTTTTCAAAACATCAGTTTGGATGATTTTCAAAGTTTTGCACCACTAATAAAAATAATCAGTGTTGTACAACTTAACCACTATGGATTTCTAAGCCAATTGACAAAAACATTTTGGGGTAAAAAACATTCTTTTTATTATATTTTAGTTCTGTTTGAAAGGAATTGACTTTCTACCTAAAGCATACTCAAAATTCAAGTGTTTGCTATCATCTTGTGGAGAAGCTAAGAATTCAAGTTAAAATTGCATATTTTGTTTGATCCTGTTAATTGCCACACAACTGAGACCTTAGGCCAAGAGAAAACGATATTATAAAAGAGTTCTGAAGACCTCTAAAAATTAAAATGGCTCTACTCACTAATAACTTACTTCTCCTGCTATTAAAACTTTGGGACACAGAAATACCAGAAGAGTAGCTGATCCATTAAAACTTGTGGGGTTTTTTTCCAGGGGTTGCTTGAAACCAGCTCTAGGCACCACCTTGGTTCAAACAGATCACGCAGAAAACACAGGAAAAAAATGATTAATCTTCTTCCCAGTGGGAAATGGAAGCAATTGGCTTACAAGGCATCAAGAGAAGGTCACTACTTTAGGTTTAGTGGCCTAGAGGAGCTCAGAGATAGAACCAGGAAACCTGTTCACATCATCAGATCCTAAATTTGCTGCTGGAAATACAAACTGATTCTTGTCGCCAATTAACACCACTTTGTTTATTTCATTTTCACCTGCTTCTTCTAAGAAGTCCTAACTTGGAATTTTCTTCCTGAACATGACAAATGACTCAGCTTTTCTTTTCTAAAATAAGATTGAAAAATTCTAATAATAATGTAGTGATTGTACATTTAGATTTCCTGGAATTTCTGTCTTCATGGGGGAATTTGAGGTGGAATTCATGTTGCTTATCTTCAAATGTCTTCAACATGGACTTCAATGACTGAGTCAGCTGTTTCAGGCTGCATCTGCATTAATGCCTTAATTCAAAACAATTGAGGTTGGTTTTTTTTTTTTCAGAGAGACCCTAGTGAATCACTAATTAACCCTAATGAACCCTAACCCAATGTTATAAAGCATTGCAGAGCAGCTTCAGAAATTCCACAGAAATTCAGTGGCACTACCAGTAGGAAACTGGGATGCATTTTGAATCATGTGAAGGTACTCAAAACACTAAACAAGTACCTAAAAATCTACACAGGTATTCTTCCTGCTGCTTTATGATAATATTAAAATATTTGTTTACATCTTTACCATTTATTTTCTACTCTTTATGAAATCTTTCTGGTCTAAGAACACCACTGAAAGAATAAATTACTAAAAATATCTTTTTTAGATGTCAAAGCTGAAAGCTTCACCTGTTCAGATTCCCCCTCTTCATTTAGAATAAAATATTTTATCCCAAAGATTAGGATGTTTCTGTGAGTATTGAGGCTGATATATGCACTGAAATCAAAGGGATTCATGGATGTGCATCCCAAAAAAATCCGGAGCACAACAGCAGCTGAGGAGATTTGGCACATCTCATAAATCACTCAGTCAACACCAGACAGGATTATACCTTCACTGCAAACCCCTGACACATTTCTTTATGGAGTCTGTATCCTACACTGGATCATCCCTGGATATTTATATCTTTACAGAGCCTGGGAAAAATGATGCCTTGTTCTGATAGTGTCATTTTTGATCTGGCAAAGAAGAAATCTAGACAGGCTGGTGAAGCAATACGAGATTTCTCGTGTAGTTCTAAGTTTGATGCTTATTTATCTGCAAAACTTCTGCCTTAAATAAAGCTGATATTTCACGTGACAGTGGAAATTTTTAAGAGGGGTGCCTGAATTTGTGTAGAGATCCTGACAAATGAAATAGCAGTGAAATGACAGAGTTTCTTACAGAAATCACAGTGTTGTTTTTCCTGCTGCAAATGAGGCCTGTCTTGGTGGAAGAATTTTCTCAATGTGGTTCAAGGAATGTTTAGTACAAAAGAAACTCTTTTAAAAGTAGCTGTTGGATCTAATAGTTACTACATTACTCCAAATGTCTGAAGAGTAATTAATTAAATACACTCCAGTTGTATCACTCAATCCCTTCATAGATCAGCTAAGTTTGCTCTTGGAACAAGCCCCTTTTCCCCCCCTTTTGTTAAATACTCACAATTTTCTAACTCAACTTATTATTAGAAACCTTCTGGGTTTTCACAGAACTAATAAATAATCATGGTTAATTTAAATTTCTCGCCCTTGTGCCGTTGTTGTCATTCCACAGGAGATTGTGTTCCTTCTCCAGTGACCATCCTTTAATTATTGCATCTGTGGAAAACAACTGCATCTCCTCTCAGACTTTGCTTTGCTTGGATGAAAAAAAAAAAAGCCAAACCCATCTGTCACCTACATTTCACAAGGGAAGGGACTCCAGTTCCTAACATTCCTGTCACCTCTCCTCTGCATCCGCTCCAGCTGGAATTCATCCTGAAAGCAAGGACTGTGTGAAATGCTCAGTGCAAGGTTTAAATAGTGCCTGGCAGAACTTTAATAATTCCCAGTAATTGGACAAAATGCTTTTCCTGATACATCCTAACATTTGCCTTTTCCATGGCTTCACCAAAGAGGTGGATTGTCACATAATCATCAAAACAGGAGAGAGGAAAAGTCCTATCAATCCTTTCAACTTGGCTGTTCAAATGTACAAATCCATTCTGTTTCTTTCTTTATTAATTTTTAAGTGAATAATACAATATTTATTCAATTAAGGGCAAGAGAAGTATAAAGGTTAATAATCCTGGAGGTTCTGTAGGACATGGCAAAATGAGTTGAGAATGTCCAGAACCAGGACTGAGCAAATCTTTGGAATCAGGGTTCTGCAGGTCAGCAGCAAACCCAGAAGATGGGGAAAAACCCTGGGAAAATCTGAATAATGTTCAGTCAGGAGTAAAGAATAAAATGTTCTTAAATGCAAAATAGGATTCCTTTTGATGGTCCAGGAAAAGCTTTCTGCTTTTTGCCACTTAAAAAGAGCTAAGTTTATTCTTTTATCTCCATTTCAGTTTTTTTTCAGCCAAAGTGATGCTACCAGTTCTGTGAGTAAACAAAGAAACCAAAGAGAAAGAGGGAAAGAGAAGAGAAGTAAATAAAGACAACTTTAAGAAACCAAATTTGCCCAGGGAAAACAGCTCCTGGACAGAACTTTATGGAGGCTCTAAAAAGCATCCTTAAAATTCAGACGCCTTCCCTTCATCCATAAGCACCAACCAGACTGTGGGTCTGAACATTTAAAATTACCTTACCAGTTAAATTAAGAAATTCAGCTTAGCAACATTAGTAGAGTTAAGTTCACTTTACATTGAAATTAAAATCTATATTGGTGTTGCAAGTTGTGAAACTGAAAAATGTTCCAAAATACTCAGTCTGGGGTGGGGATTTTTTAAAATCATGTGTTAGGAGCATAAATATTTTAATAAGTTACTTCTCTTGTTCAAAATTTGGCTATGCCACCAAAATATCTCCTCCTTTGGAGGTTGTGTTAGAGGACAACCCAGGCTGATATTGATCTGCACAAGCTATTTATATTTTTCAGGCTTTCTGGAAAGGCAGAGGGCTTTTTAGCAGAGCACAGAAGCGAGAAAAAAATCCCAAATTGTTTGTATTTGTAGCAATAAGAATGATCACTGGAGCAATATCAAACACTTACAATCCCCCTTGCTGTCTAGTCTTTTATCAAGTGATTTAAAAATGACTCATGTAATTTAAATTCTCCATTATAGAAGCGAGTTGTGTTGTTCTCTGAAGCTTCCAGCTGCAAGATATGATTGCAACATGATTTGTTACATGCAGGAAAATAATTGATCAAACCCCGAGTTCCACAGAGCCATCAGTCACGCCAGCACCTGAGTGGGAAAAAAACTCCATAAATTCACAGCTTCTGAGTTATGTCTGTGCCTTGGTGTGGGATGAACAAGCTGCTGATAAAAACAGCTGCAAACAAAACTATATCTCAAAAAATAAAGGGTATTAATCCATGACAATGCCTGGAGGGTACAGAGAAGACAATTAAAGGAATGGATACTGTTGAAGTCAGGCAAATCCGTACAAATTATGCAGAATCATCACTTACCAATTGAAAATTAACCCAGAATTTCTGACAGCCAGCAGAAAGCACAGCCCAGCAATTCAGCGTTCTCACGGCAGCTGCAGTTTTCAGTGGTTGCTTGCACAGAATGTCCCAAATTCCTCTTGTCTGCTGCAGTGGCTCCATCATTTCCCACAGATTTGGGAGACTTCTCAGGAAATGTGTGGCTGCTCCTGGATCCCTGGAAGTGTCCAAGGGGCTTGGAGCAGTCTGGGCTAGTGGAAGGTGTCCCTGCCTGTGGGAGGGGGGGGCACTGGGTGGGCTTTAAGGTGCCTCCTGATGAATTGTCCCCTTCCTCCCTCCCTGGAGCCCCTTCAGACCCTGGAAGATGCTCTGAGGTCTCCACACAACCTTCCCTTCCCCAGGCTGAACACTCCCAGCTCTCCCAGCCTGGCTCCAGAGGGGAGGTGTTCCAGCCCCCTCAGCAGCTTGGTGGCCTCCCCTGGACTCTCTCTGACAACCCCTGTTCCTGTTGGATGGCTTTGTCCTTTCCCTTTTCACCCAGGAGCACCCAGGAGACCTGCACTGTTCTGCTGGTGCCACCAACAGCTGGAATGCTACACGGTTAAGGCCTAAATTCCTATTTAAACCACATTTCCTGCAGCTCCAGGATTCCTCCCAGCCTTGACTCTGGGGGCTGCTTGCCCTCCAACACTGGCAACCAGCAAGGTCTCCTTATAGCCACAGCCTTGCAACCTTGGCAGAGTTCTTTTTGCAAGTGCCCTATCCTTCATTTTCATAATTGCTAGTGCAGAGGAGACTCAGTGCAAAGTCAGGGGATTAATTTGGGTGTGCTGCCCTCATCTGCATGTCCTTAATTCAGGCTGTGCGCTGCACTCAATTATGGGTCATTTCTAGGGAGATTGGACCAGAAGTGGGGAACGAAGGAGGCCAAGAGCTGAGTCTCAGGAAGAAATATTTCTGCTGAAAGAGCAGAAATGATTCTGAAGGATTTGTACTCAGACATGACATTCAGTCCCAGAAAGCACAGAATACATGTATTTATATCTGTATGACTATATTAATTTATAGACATCGGTATCTCCTAATTCCAAGCGAGGAGACAAAGTAGACACAAGTTTTTAACATGTAATTCTGAAAGTCTGGAACCAGGGCTTAGTTTTAAATGGAAGATAAAAGTCTCGCCTAAACTTGAGCCCTGACTGGGATGAAAAAGTTGATTTCACCTTTAAGACCTCATGGCCTGGGAAAACAAATAGTCCTTGTTCTGTCCTGAAAGATGCTCAGGTGCGGAGGAGTTTCAGAATGTGGGGAAGATTCTGGAAGAGATGATTCCAGAGTCCCTCCTCTTCCTGAACTTGGATGCTCTGAGCCTGGGGCTTCACCTCATCCCCAAAAAAAAAGGGGTGAACCCACCTGTCTCAACACACTTCACCTAATTAGGTTTATCAGAGGACTTGGAGCCAAAGCAAATGAATATTAATTATACCTTCCTTAATCTCTTTCTCCTTTGTGACATCAAAGTGCTCCAGAACACTGCATTAAACAATTATTTACGTGCATACTGGATGCACTCCAACTTCCTTTCTTAAATATATATATTTTAGAGTAACAATAAAATAGATCTGGTGAACAAGATATATTTTTCTCCAAGGATTATGCCAACAACAGAGGAAAAAAAATAGATGAGCCTGTGAATAATTTATAAATTGGATAGGAAAAAGGCAGATTGATCTGTGAATTTATTAAATATTAATAATCCTACAAGCCTGACATGATAACATAATTCAGGATAATGGTGAAGTTAAACCAAGCCATCTGTGCTGGGTGTTTAGAGCAGAAATGTTGAATGGAGACCACGATGTTCCTCTAGGTGAAGATTTGACATCATCAGATCTTCAAGTATCTTCTAAAATTATGAAATATCCTTGGGCTTGTGCCCTCTTTTGTATCTGTTAAAGTGACTGTTAAAGAAAGCTGAAGGAATTCTTAATATCCATCAGTTCTCTTATTCTGATGGTCTTAAAGCAGCTTTTATAAAGGCTCATTATTGGGTACCTGAGAGGTAGGAACATGTAGATCCTTTAGAACTGAAAGGATTTGAGGGTGGGGTTATCTTCCCAGATTTCAAAAATCCCACTCTGGGCAGCAAAATCCCCAAACTGAGACCAGAGTTCCCAGTTTAACAATGTCTAACGAGAGAAAAAAGGAAACAAACAAATAAACAAGCAAAAAACCCCAACCAAAACCCCCCAAAACTCTGTTATTTCTGCAGTTCATGCAAACACATTAATAGGATGAAATTCCATCCTTATGCCATGGTGGCCCCGGAGCTCATTTGCAGAGCCTGGGATCTGAGACAGATAAGCACTAATTTCTGAGCAGTGCTCATGTGGCAACTGCCAAAGTGGCAGCTCCCTGACTCGGGTGTTCTGCTAATAACATTTAGTGGGGTTGGCAATCCCATTGATTTCCCATATGTATTAAGGAGAGTGCATTGCTACCTTCCTACTTAAGGTTTATTAAGCAGGCAGGATATTAGAAGTCAGAACTGATTAATTCAGGGCATAAACAATCAATTTGGTTTTTTTTTTTGTCTTCTTTTCCTTTTTTTTCCCCTCACAGTCTTGTCCCCAAACACATCCCTATCAGTGCTCTCGTTTCTGGTGACGCTTGCTTTTTACTTTCCTTTGTGTGTTTTCACCTTTGTGTTAAAGAATGTATTAAACACTCGTGGTTTTGTCTTGATTTGTGTCATCAGAGTCACGCTGAGCTCAAGGGTTTGGTGGCACAGCCTGAAAGGGCTGGAGCAGATAAGCCTTATCATGTCCAGTCCACGCCAATAGTGAAAGTATTCAAATTGTGATATAATTATAATAATAATAATAATAATAATAATAATAATATAGGTGCATGTTCTGTAGACTCAGATTAGGGGTTTTTACAGCAGACATAAAGGGAACATTTATTCTCTTTTCTTTGCATCTATTTTAAGGTCAGGAGCGGCCAGGGAGTAGCCTGTAATTTAGGTAAGCCCATTTCAGGGTCCTCGGGGGGAAATTTGTATCTAAGTGGAAAGCGCCTTTTTAACTCTCCTAATTTAAACAGAACTGTCTCCTAATGTCCTCCTTGCTCAATAAACTTCTACTGGAAATGCAGCATTCTCTTCTCCTTATTACTTATGGGAAATCAAGGGAATTGCTAACCCCTGGATATGGCATCGCCACAGCCACGGGAGCAGGGATGTGCCAGCGCAGCAGTTGCAGTAGGGGCACTCTTCAGAGCCACTAATTTGTCACAGGGCTGGAGTGGGAATGAGCACCTGGAGTGTGACTTGATAATGATGGAGCTCTGTTCCAATAATGAGCCTGCAGTCTTAGTGCAGCTCATTTTTGTAACTTCAGGTAACTTCGAAAGAACCCACTCGCTGTCCATGCTGAAAACATAAATAGAGATATTTACATTTATTCAAGGTTTTTTATGGGTACACATTTATTGCATATATAAAAGAGGAGATTTTACTACTTCAAGACA
This sequence comes from Dicrurus megarhynchus, assembly GCA_013399195.1. Taxonomy (NCBI): domain Eukaryota; kingdom Metazoa; phylum Chordata; class Aves; order Passeriformes; family Dicruridae; genus Dicrurus; species Dicrurus megarhynchus. The sequence goes on from VXAD01013457.1 coordinate 291,938, forward strand.
GCAGTGAAACAACAGAAAGATCACAAGAAGGGTAAAAAAAGGGCAAGTCTGCCCCATAGCAATTTTCTTTGCCATGTTCATAAGAGGAAAACAAAAGTAAAGGCACAATCCTACTAAAGAGGTGATTAAATAGAAAAACAAAGCAAAAGTGCAAAACACTTTGACATGAGAGTCCAGAGCCAGGCTGGGGTGCAGTGGGACACGGTGGCCTGGTCATGTCACAGGTCACCGGGCGTTCCTTCCCTGTGCCCGTGTCTCAAACACCACATTAAACACCCCGGGGCACTGTGATAACCCCATCAGCTCCTGAGCCAGCCATGATTCTCAGTTTCTGCTTTCCTTCAACAGCTCCCAGAATATCTTCGTGCCTTGGACCAGCTGACAGGTTGTTTGACTCCAGCTGACAGCTACTCGTGAAATCCCAAGGGATTTTACAGTGATTTCATTCTTGAGATGCCTCTCTGTCCACCTATACAATTTTTGCCTTCAGACCGTGGAGATCCTTCTTTCCCTGCATGCTGCACTACAACAAGACATCTCTCTCTCAGTGCTTTTACATTTTCTGTTACGCTTTCTCCAGGAGAATCCTTTGTTGCCAGCCAGAGCAGGAATCCCACTCCTGTTCTCATCCTAGGGGATTCCTCACACTCCTTTCAGACAGCTGAATTTGTCCGTGGCAGTCAGTAAAGGGATTATGTCAGGCTGCTTCTCCAATAACACGGGGTTTATTCTTCTCTGACTCGAGCAATCAAGGAGTGCATCTTCTTTTTCTGCAGGTGCAGTTAGAATTTCTATGGAATAAATAGTGGAGGCGACGTGGCAAAGGAATGGAGCTTATAATGGCAGGGGGAAAGAAATGTGTTTAAAACAGCAACCACAACAAAAGGTTGAAACATTTAATTACACTGCAGAAGGTACCACGGTCAGGTGCGGCTGGTGGGATGATATAATAAAGAAACAAAGACTGGGTATATATTTATATGGCTTATCGACCCGGGAGCATCCTGAGCTGTGTTCTGGCAGAACTAAAACAAGGCTTTAGGTTTACAGTTAAATCCCTGGGTGATATTTGTGACATTTTCTATTATCTTCACAAGCTTCCTTCCAATTACAGCTTGTGATTCTCTGTGTTCAATGTGTAAGTCCATCCTTTACACCATCCAGCTCTCCAAAGGCTTCACTCTCTTGTTGTGCTTGGATATTATGTTTTAAACCATTAACTTCTTCAAGGCATCCCAAAATCACAGAATCATTTTATCTTCCTCTTCACTCTGCCCGAGTGGAAGGAGATTGTTCCTGTGTCATGATGTTCTTCACATCAGGGTTCAGAAGTTAAACCTGTGGGGTGTGGGTTTGTTTGGGCTTTTGGGGTAGAAGGGGGAGGAAGGTCCTGTCTCCTCCTCACATCAGAGTTTCCATCTCTTTTTACGGTATTTAACTTTATTAAATGAACTCAATCTGTGGTTCTTCTGAGATAAAAACACTCTCTGATGTTGCAACAAAGAAATCATTGGGGCCTTTAGGGGAAAGAGGGAAAGGGGACACAAGGACTTGTGACTCCGTGATCTGGACACGCCCTCTCCCTATTCTTCCGCTCTTTTTAACCATCCTCAGCAGGTCAGTAAACATTCCTGTGTACTTCTGATGGAACTTTCCCTGAATTCATAACCCCAAAGCATTCTTCCAACCCTGGGGTTAACCTTTAAGGTCCTTAAAAGAGTCCCTTCCCTTGCAAAAAAAAAAAAAAAAAAAAAAAAAAAAAAAAAAAACCAAACTTGCACATTTAGAGTCAGAAAGAAACTGTAAAATTGTATTTTTCCACACTCCTAATTAATCAAAATCACTTAATTGTAGCAGATGTCAACATCAATCATACTAATTGGAGTGCTATAGCAATAAGTGAATCAATGATGGCCTAGGAAAAGTTGGATGAACACAGTTAATGAACTCTTTCCTGTTCTCCAGTAAGAGAAAGGCTCAAAAATTCACGAGATGCAATTCTCTGCTGAATTTTATGCATTGATTGTATTCCAAAAACAACGACCCCGTGAGAGGCTTTTCAAGCTCTTCCTCGGGAGCTGCCCTGCACTGATCAGCCTTGGATATAAATGAGTTATAATGAGATAAAGAGTACATTTAAGTGGCTAAAGTGGAGCTTCTGAGTCGCTTTCTCTCCCTTGTAAGTGCTATCACAGCTCTTGCTGATGACACTGTGGTGGGCTGACCATGGCTGGTCACCAGATGCCTCTTGATCCCTCCTCCATCACCAGGACAGGGAGGAAATAGGATGAAAAGCTCTCCCAGGTCAAGAAGAGGACAGTGACATCTCTCACCTCTAAATGTCACGAGCAGAAGTCTTCACTTGGGGAAAGTAATTTAATTTATTGCCAATTACTTGTAACAGAGGAGGAGAGTATGAAATACAACAAAACTAAAATCCCCTTCCTCCCACCCTCCCTGCTTCCCAGGCTCAGCTTCACTCCCGTCTCTTCTGCCTCCTCTGCCCAAGTGGTCTCTTTCTTTGTCATCCTCACATTTCGTCAGTGTCCTCCCACTGTTTTTGGCAGTGTCCTTGATGAAATTGTAAATCATTGCCCTTCTAAGATATAATCAATAGATTCAGCAGCTCATGTTCCCTTAAGGTACAACTTAAATGAGGTAAATGCATTACACAGCTTTCCCAGAGATCTGTACAGCTCATTTCCATATTGCTGTGTGACCACGTGTATCTTTTTCATAAATATGCACATTTTTCTAAAGTTCAGAAAGGATTACACAAAATAATAACAGTTAGATCTTGTCTTAGGCAGTGTGACCACGTCTAAATTCCCCAGCAGACTCACACTGGCTACTCAAAACTTTTATCATCCTGAAGACACAAATGGGATTTTGGTTCCTCTTTCTCTTGGGTTTCTATTTCAGTTCAGCCCACGAGTATTTAAAGCATTTTTTCAAGATTGTTTCTACACTTTTTTCCCTTTAAAGATTTTCCTTCATCTTTAATGAACAGTGTGGAGACCACTTCCTTTCACCAGGAAGGAAGGATGAAGCACCACACTGGCCCTGTCTCCTGCTCTGCTTTGCCCTTCTTGCTCTCCTATGCCTTAATTTCCCCAAATATAAACAGCAAATAATGTCCATATACATAATTGTTCCTGGAGACGATTTCTACTGAAATTTTGGCTGTGAAACTCAGCAATCCCTAAACACTCTGGCCTTTTAGAACAGTGTAGTGTAACAGCTTCAGAATTCCCGTGCAGTTAGAGGAAAGCCATAACTGAAATGAAGCCTAGTACATAATAGGCAATACTAAAACAGCTCACAATTACTGTAATTTTACATTTAACTCACTCTCAGCTTATAGAAAAAAAAGTCAAGCAGTAGCTCCTTGTGCTGTATACCTTTGTGCAGCTTCCATTAGAAAATGTACAAACAGCCTTGTTATGTGAGACGCAAAACACTTTCCCCAAATGTCATCTCAAGCTCATTACTGGGAGAATGAGAAAGCTCTCTAATGTGATTGCTCTTTCTTCATCACAAAGGCAAAAATCACCTGTTCCTTGGAGTCTGAAACGAGATGTGATTGGAGTCAGATGAAGCGCTGCTGATGAATATTCACTTGCACTGGCTGTGTGTGTGTGTGTAAGGCTGTGTTAAAATGTGTAAATTTAATCTGCAGTGTTCACTTCTATTCATCAGATGAAGAAAATCATAGAGTTATAAAACCACAGAATGGTTTGGGGTGGAAGGGACCTCAAAGCCCATCCAGTGCCACCCCCTGCCATGGGCAGGGACACCTTCCACCAGCCCAGGCTGCTCCAAGCCCCATCCAACCTGGCCTTGGACACTTCCAGGGATCCAGGGGCAGCCCCAGCTTCTCTGGGCACCCTGTGCCAGGACCTCCCCACCCTCCCAGGGATGAATTCCTTCCCAATATCCCATCTATCCCTACTCTCAGTTTGAAGCCATTCCCCCTTGTCCTGTCCCTCCAGGCCCTTATAAAAATTCCCTCTCCAGCTTTCTTGTTGGCTCCCTTCCATTCCACACTTAGAGAGTCATCTGAAGCCAATGTCAAACTTACACCAAGCCATAGCCTGCCCCTGGTGAGCATTTAAATAGAAAAATCCTTTCGTCACTCACAACAATATTGGTTTTTATTAGTTTAGCTTGAATCAATTGAACTGTTTCATAGATGGCTCATTCCTCAATTATAATTTGAGAGTTTCCTTCAGTTTCCAGAAGGATTAGATCAGACTCACTGGGTTTGTCTCATGTGTGCACCTGCCATGGATACACACACTGGGCCGCTTTAGAAATACTGAATTTGGGAGGCAGTCCAGCTGGACCTTCCTGATTGCTGCCAGTGTGTCTGTGACACGTCACATTCATAGGTCCTACAGAGAGTGCAGGGGTGGCCAAGTCCCACAGAAATCTGGGGAAACTGGAGCAGCTCTGGTGTAAAAATTCTGCTGAAAACTGAAAGCCCTCAGTGACGGTGAGCTCACTGACCTCATTGTGGCCTTTCAGTGCTTAAAGGGAACTCATGTAAGGGAGATGAAGAGAAACTTTTTACAGCATAGGACAAGGGGGAGCAGTTTTAAACCAAAAGAGGGGAGATTTTGATTAGATGGCAGGAGAAAATTCTCCCCTGTGAGAGTGGGGAGGCCCTGGCACAGGGTGCCCAGAGAAGCTGTGGCTGCCCCTGGATCCCTGGCAGTGTCCAAGGCCAGGTTGGATGGGGCTTGGAGCAACCTGGGATAGTGGAAGGTGTCCCTGCCCATGGCAGGGGGTGGGAATGAGTGGGCTTTGAGGTCCCTTCCACCCCAAACCAATCCATAATTCTCTAAACACCACTGAGTGTCTTATTTATCTTTCATCACTCCTTTGTTCACGTTTGTCCAGTTCTCTTTTTGATGCTGTGCTGAGAGTGAAACGAGACCTGTTGTTCAGAGGGGATATTTAATGACTGCTGAGCACCTAGGTCAGGGCTGGAGTGGCATGAATTTGCTTGATTTTAAGCAGGATTCTTCCTTTTCTGATGTTTGCCTTGGCATGAGGAGATAAACCCACATTTATAAGAATATAAAAATACAAGAAAAGCAAACACACGGAACACTGTAGAAGATGGAGCTGTATGAATTGTCAACAATTCCAAAGCTTTTCAGGCAAAACACAAAATCTTTGAAAGTCTTTGCTTGGCTGAGTTTTGCATGTTTTTCCCTTAATGCTCAGATGCTCCAAAAATACTTCCACAATACGGGACCTTCTAACTCAAAGCAGAAGAAATTCGTCCATGACAATCAAAAATCCAGGGAAGTACAAACCCCACTCATGGTGTCTGATTCTAGAATCATCTATCACTTCAAGCTGCTGTGGCTTCTCTTACTGGTGACAGAGTTTATAATAAGCTGAAAATAATAAGTATCAAGCAGAGTCAGATGAAAATGCGGCCTAGGACAGAGCTGTGGATCCCTGTATCCAGTGTAATTAGGGCTGCAATGTGCTAACCATGGAAATGAAACTGGTAATAAAATGGGAATGTTATTTTCTGTGACATAATGAGCAGCCTGCATACTTTAATAGCCACTAACTTAATGAGTTTGGAAGCAATGAAATCCTTTACCAGAATTAGGAATATAGCAGAATTATATTTACCTCAGGTGTATTTCCCCTCCTGTGTTAATTAGAAAAATAAAAGGCAAACTATAGGAAAAAAAAAACCTTAGGCTTATTTATCTATCTCAGAAACGAAAGTCATGGCATGTTTATTCTTGAGAAAGTGATAAAAAAACTTATTAAACAAATGTGACAAACACCATGCATTAAAATATTGTTTTGTTTGTATTCTGAAAGAAAGCGAGAGATTAATGAGCTGTAATATAATTAGTGAGATGTGGTATAACCACGCAGGGCAGGTCCCTCTGTACAACACAGCCTGGCCAGGATTCAGCAGTATTTTTACACTAAAAATCAATGCATCTCTACAGCCATTTCTCTTCATCAGAGAGCTGCTGAAGTATCCTATTCAAAAGCAGGTTTTTAAAAGGTGCCACTCTTTTTGCTTTGCTTCTTCCAGGAAAGTGGAAAACACCCTGTTCTCACAGCTCCATCCTGCAAGCCAGAGGAGGATCTGCCAGAGCCAAGTCTTTTGTATTCCCTACATTTTACAAATCATTAAAATTCCTTTTTCTTAACACAAAAAAAAAAAAAAAAATGGGGCTCACTCTCAACCCATGGGAATAAGGCATAGAGGAAATCTAGATATTTAAGTACTGCAAGAGAAAAAGCCCTTTTTTTTTAGGTGCTGGCAGTGCCCTGACTCGGTCAGTGTCCGAATCCTGAGCTGCTGTATGTCAGCATAATACTCCAGGTGAGGTTTTAACCCCAAATGTTTCAGTNCTCACTCTCAACCCATGGGAATAAGGCATAGAGGTAATCTAGATATTTAAGTACTGCAAGAGAAAAAGCCCTTTTTTTTAGGTGCTGGCAGTGCCCTGACTTGGTCAGTGTCCGAATCCTGAGCTGCTGTATGTCAGCATAATACTCCAGGTGAGGTTTTAACCCCAAATGTTTCAGTTTTCCAATTTCATCTTTAATAACAAATAAGACTTTTTACAATGATTAGCAACGCTGGGGTTGGATGTTCAAAATGTTTAGGAGTGAACAAGTTGCCATACGAATACAATTGAGTGATGTGTTCCCCTTTTCCCAGATTGATAACTAGTGATTTTTCAGAGAACTCTTTCACTTTTTCTGTTCAGTTTGTTCAGAGTAAGGTTCATGCACGGTGATGTTTAGGCGTGTTTTGACTCGCTTGAATCCTCTGATCCTTTTGATCCTGGCAGTTGCACAAAAATGAGTTACATTCCCACTTTATCCTAAAATGAAGTAAAAAAGCTCTCCTTCGTCTCAGGGAGAGAAAAATCAAATTCTGACACTGACCCTTGTTCAACAAAACTCGAACAGACAGAGGGGTATCAGCCATGCCATCTGCATTTGGATTGTGGTTTCTCCTTCTCTCCAAAATAAAGAGATGTGCAACACGTTAACCTTGAAGTGTGACCCATTTTTCTCTCACACTTGCACGCCCCCAGAAAGTACACAGGTATTTGACCTTCTCTGGCTCAGGTGCCCCGTTATTCCAGACATAGCCTGTGACAACCAGAGTTTTCCATGAGATGGAGTGTGCTTTGACTCCTACTACAGGAATCAGTTTTTGGGCTGAAATATTTCTCTGGAGAAGTGTCATGATACAGTCTTGGCAGCTCATTTATTCTCCGGCGACTCCTCTTTCCAAGAGCATCTATGAATGTATTCATAGACAATATTTCACCCTGAAACTGCTTGAAAAGGATGCAGAACAGAGTGCCCTGTTTTCATGCTGAAAAATATGCAGCTAAAAGAGGCTCCCTCCTTTGTTCAGCACTTCCAGCAGTTGTACACCCTGTTCTGCAACGAGACTCTAATCCATGCTCTTGTCACTGAGTGCATCAGAGAAAAATAACTTTATTCATTAATTATGCTTTCATTTGCACTGATCCCAGTGTGGTTGCTTTGGACTAAGCCATCACCATAAATTAGCCCTTCTATCACATATTGCAAAGAGTGAAGAGTTTTTTCAGTGGGGAAGAGAGATATTGATGTTTTTAATTTAGGAAAAAGAAAATGCACCTACAAGCCTGTTCTTTGGTCATTCTCTAAAGTGCATGGTTGAGAGAAATTGTTTTTTCCACGTCCTTTGTCTCATTTGCCCCTCTTTCAGAACTCCTATTGTATTAACTGCACGGGGCTTGCTTACTCAAGGGTCATACACTGTGAGTACAACTGAACAAATTCTGAGTAATAAAAGATGAGAGCCCCTCTGGACTTCATTTAAAGTTTGCTGCTCAAGAGGCTGTGTTCTTGCTCCTTCCTCAAGTATTCCCAAAAGCTCCAATCTCAACAGATCACTTGGGAGCCTGAAATGATATGTCTGTTGCCTACCAGCCTTGGAGCTGAGAGGAGGGAAATTGAGGTCTCGACCTGGACGTCCAAGCCTGTATGGAAAAGGCTACTCACCAAATGCCATCTATATTAGGATCTCTCCTGCTTATTTCAGCTTGTTGGGGAATTACGTGTTCGGCAAGTGTTGTCCTTGAAGTGTCTCCAAGACTTGCTGAACCTCAGCGTTAACCTTTCGCCAGCCTGAAAGTCGACTGTTTATTTCTGCTCTTTGTTTTCCACCTCTTTCAGCTGGTTTCTAATCCAGGCAGACCTTCACCTCCCGCCTCAGCACTGCTTCGTTCCCACCATCTCCTTCTGGGGAGGACTTTGCTGCAGACTTTTTGAAAGTCCACAAAAATCACGCCAACTTTTCCCTTCATGCTCTCCTTCCCCGACATTCCAGGGATTGTAGAGGATTGGCAGCAAGGTGGGATGTGCAGTGTTGGGTACTCAGTCAGCACAGCCAAACCATCAGCAACCTTCCAGGGATTCAAACTGGGAAAATGTAGAATCATAGAATCATTAAGGAAAAAAATATCCAAAAATACCAAGCGCAACCTTTGACAAATCCCATCGAGCCCAGTAAATTGTTTCATAAACAGTCACATCCACTCATTTTTTGGACACCTCCAGGGATGGTGACTCCACCACTGTCCTGGGCAGCCTGTTCCAGTGCTCATCCACTCTTTCAGTGAAGAAACTTTCCCTGATATCCAACCAGAACCTCCCCTGGTGCAACTTGAGGCCGTTTCCCCAGGAGGAAGCAGAGCTTAGAGTGAAAGTGTAATTTGGTACCTGATGAATGACCTTTCCTCCTGGTAAAATAAAACCTGGTGGTTTGGATCAGAGATGTTATTTTCTCTGAAAAAATAAGAAGTTGGAGTGGATTTTGTGAATCCAGACAGAGATAAAGGTTTCTTCTGCTTGATTATAGCATCAAGCCCTGAGAAGACACAAGACACTAACAGAAAACATGAGGAGTCCTCTTGGAGTGAGAGTGGAATGGATTCATGGATCAGCAATAGGGCAGTTAGATCAGATTAGTTTAAAAAATGTGTTTCAACGTCTTTAAGTTTTCCAGTAAAGAGTAAAAAAATAAATGCAAATATTCATCACCAAACCAGTGCTGTAGAAGAAAAGAAAAAACCCAAAACAAACAAAATAACCACCACTGAAAAAAACCCCAAACCAGTGACAAGAAAACCCAGAATAGAACAGACAAAAAGAATGGAAAAACCTTATTTCTCTCCCCTCTTCTGCTTTTCCCTCTCCATAAGCAGTCAAAATATTGTCCAGCATATTATGAAAATCTTTTGGGACAAGATGATGGAAATCCCCTAATTTCGTATTTTCCCTTTGCTTCCCACTCTGCCACGTCTGTACAGAAATTTGGCATTTCCAGTACCAATGCCAAGATAGTCATGGCCTTAAGGGGTGTTACTTGAGCAGCCCTCAAGGTGCTGTTGGCCCTGAAAACTTCACTGGTCAAAATATCCTTTCAGTTACCTCTGAAGATTGCAACTGCCCCTGATGTGGCTGTGAAGATCCAAACACTGCCCAGCATTCTGCTGGACGTTTTTGTTGCCTTGTCCCACTTCTTTTCCACATTCAGCAGTTTTCCATGCCCTACCCAGTAGTTTCCCACCCCCTGCCTGGTCAGCTCAGCTGAGGGCAGAACCTGCTCAGCATTTACTTCTAGCTGGTAGTTGTATTCAGGAAGTATTTGGTGAAAAATTTGTAGGACTGCCTAAAGAACCTATTCCTGTTAAAGGCTGAGGTATAAACACCTCCTGGTTTCTCCGTTGGGATAAACTCATTACTATGTTTTCAACATGGTTTAGTTTGGAGGAAAAAATTCTTATTTTCACTGGGAATGCAGCTAAAACAAGTAGATAGGGAGAAAGGTCTCAATTGTGGACATTCAGTCCACATAGTCTTAATCCAACATATGGATCTTTGCCAGGAACAGAAATAGGTCAGTGTTGTTTAGCCTCTAACCCAGACAGCCTTTGTCTTGATATTCTCTTACAGCCCCTCCCAAGGGGCAGCTCCGAGGTCTTCTCCCTGGGACCAGGGACAGGACCCAGGGAATGGCTGGAGCTGGGCCAGGGCAGGGTCAGGCTGGAGATCAGGGAAAGGTTCTTCCCCCAGAGGGTGCTGGGCACTGCCCAGGCTCCCCAGGGAATGGGCACGGCCCCGAGGCTGCCAGAGCTCCAGGAGCGTTTGGACAGCGCTGCCAGGGATGCCCAGGGTGGGATTGTTGGGGTGTCTGTGCAGGGCCAGGGGTTGGACTGGATGATCCTTGGGGTCCCTTCCCACTCTGGATATTCAGTGATTCCATGGCTCAGATTTAAGCTGGTGAATACATAAAACCCACCCTTCTGTTGGGTTGCCTGTTCGGGCACCATCAGCAGGGAACAGAATCTCTGCCAGCAGGACATGCAGGAGTTTGAAATAAACCCATTATTTATTGTCTGACACAAAAGAGAGGCCAAGGACTCTGAGACTCCTCACTACTCAGGTCCTGGTGTTGCCACCCTCCAGCAGCTCCATCCTGGACAGCCCCAAGGACCTGAACTGAGACTCACGCAGCCCCTGGTTCCCACTGGTCTCCCTGGTTTTTCCCCGATAACCACTGAATCCCTCTTCATGCAGGTGATTTTCCTCTTCAGTCCTTCAGCTACTGCCATTCCCCACCTCACTGTGCGACCTCTCCCTGCAATTTCACCTCTCTCCTCCTCCTGCAGGTTTCATAGCTCGGGCTCTCAGCTCAGCAGTTTTCTCAGGGGCCTGAGCCAAGGTTAAGCACCAGAGCAGGGCTCTGTGTCCTTGTCTTTGTGTCAGGGAGGAGGTTTTGGCAGAACTCACCCAGTGAGTCACAGTTTTACTTCTGCAAGAGTAAGAAACACCGTGGGGAAAGGTGGACAGGAGCCATATTGCTGGAGATGTCAGAATATAAATCAAAATTATTGCCCTGAAATAGCCCAAGGAAATATACTTTAACTGTAAAGGCAAATGACTGAGAAAGTCAAAGGAGATGCTAAATGCATGCAAATGTTTACTTGAACATTAACTGGAAAAATCTTCCCCCAGGTGACATTTTAAAAAAAGCAACTTAGTTCTAAAATATCATTACCCAGATCCAAGTTTTTTTGCTCATGTTATGACCATGCTGATTCTGAAGGTACTTAGTAAAAAAAAATTAAAAACTTAATACTGTACTGTTATTCCAAATAACTAAAAATAGATCACTGGCATCAGCCTTTTTAGAAGTGTTGAGATGCCAATCTAGAAATTTTGGAAGTGAGAAACAACTCCTGGTACTTGGACTGCAAGGTCAGAGCTTCCTCATTTCTTTAGGGAAGCTAAATCTCTGCCATGTATTTGGATACAAATATTATCCCTTAAAGCCAGTAAGTCCTAGTGACAATAAACAAAACACTACCTCAGTTTCATAACTTTTTTTAAACCTTTCCTAAGACTTTGGCTTTAATTGATAAAGGTATGTTTGCATTGGGTTTGCTTTCACTGTATTTTGTATTTGTTTTCACTGCTCAACAGGGAATTATGAAAATTTTGCAGCAGAAAAAGATCCAAACTCTTAAAGATGCCCTGTAACCAAGCTGAGGACACAAGATTACAAAATGAATGATAATTTAACAGTAGCCTGCAAAAGAATAATGAATATCTGTTTTCTCTGCACAGATTAATCTGACTCAGATGGTTGGAGTGACTGATGTGCGGTGATGGGTCTGTACCCCAGGTTAGAAGAGCCAGGCAAGGAAATTCTTTGCCTCAAGGAGGAGCAGGATTCATAAGGATGATTGTTAAGGATGGCTGAAGTTATCTATCCTGATTCCCAACCCCATCCATGCATGTGAACTCCTTATTTTGTATAAGGATGCAGCGCTCCTGAGCTTGCAGGAGCTGCTCCTTGAATATCAACCAGCTTCCCTGGGCCCCTCTGCCTTCCAGAGCCTTATCCCATTCTTGAACAGGTCAAAGTTTGCTCTCCTGAAACCCAGGGTTGTAATCCTTCTTTGCTCTTTTGTCCCTCTCCTCGAGACCCTGAACTCCTTCCAGAACTCCAGACAGGGTGCTTGCAACCAGGAGAGACAATAAAGAACAAGCAGAACATATTTGACTTGGAAAAAACCCTCAGTTATTTCTTCTTTAAAAATTATTTGAAAGGCCATTCACCAGTAGTAATTATGGGAGTTTAACCTGTTGAGCAATGGATATGTTTGCGAAAATCTTTTTCCAGGTGGGTTAATTGTGGTTTCCTTTTTATCCTGATCACTGAACTCCTGCTTCGGTATCAAGAGGTTCTTTAGTCATGGAATCATTAAGGTTGGGAAAAGCCCTCTAAAATCATCAGGGCAAATAATTCCCAGCACTGCCAAGTGCACCACTACCCCATGTCCCCCAGTGTCACATCCACATGCTTTTTTAACCCTTCCAGGGAGAGTGATTCCCTGAGGAGGGACAAAGCATCCTCACAGCTGTACATCCTCAGTGAGCTTCCACAGCTCCATCCCAAGCCCTGTGTGGAAAAACATCTCCCTTTCCTGCTTATTCCATTTGTTTGAGGAGAAAAGGGAGCAGAGAACTAAAGCCAGTGAAATTGTAGCCTCAAATAAATTTACGAGGTGGACACGGAAGCTGCTTATTTTTCAATCAGAAATTTGAAGCCATCATTGCACTTCCCTCGCTGGGGAGGGGAAAAAAGCAATTGTTGGTGCTCTGAAATTCCGCCTGAATTCATCCCGGCTTTGTTTTTATGGCCCTCTGACAAATGACTCCGAGAGAGCAGGGAGAGAGAGGGGGTTACTTTTATGGATTTCGATATATCCAAAGTGACACGGATGGTAAGTGGCAGGACTGTGATTAGAATGAAGAGTTCGGGAGACAGGGTCATCATAAAGTATTTATAACAGCAAGTTGTATATTTTCCCTGTCAGGGAACAATGGATGGGGAAGCAGTAAAGCTGAATTAAGTTAAAAATATGAAATGCCAGTTGGTGTTGAGAGTCCTTGGTGCTGCTTGAATAAACAAAAGGAAGGACAAAAGTGTTTGAGAAGAAAATATCACAGTCCCAGTGAACTGGTGAATTTATTCTGAATTAAAAATTGCACTTTTTGACCTCTATTTTTCCGGTGGTTCAGATAATCACCCCCTGAGCCTTAGTTCCCACAGGCTAAAGAAGTGTTTTACTGAAAAAAACCCAGATGTTGGGAGGGAGAAAAGTGAACACAAACTTTAAATGCTCCATGAAATATTCGTGTGCATAAAAAATTAGGAAGAGTAAATGAAAGATCATGATGGAAATTACTTAAGCATTGGAGAAAATAGCCCTGCAAGATCTTAAAATATTTTACTATTTCAAGGCTAGGCAGCTACACAGTAATTAAAAGTAAATATAGTGCATTAAATAATAATTCTGCAGTGCATTCCAGCACTCTTTAGATTGTAATTACTGGAACTGCAGCATATGCTGCAGTATCTCAAATAATTGGGATAATGACCCTAGTTGCTCTCTTACCCATTTTTAGAGCTGCTCCTGTGAGACATGGAGAATTTTATTTTTTTTTTTAACATGCACTGTCCATTTTCTTTGGAATATTTCTTTAGGAAAATATTTTTATTTCTTTAGGAAAAGAGTATTTTTTAAAACACAAGTATAACCAAACTTCTTTTGCTGAAGGGAGTGAAGTTCTCTTTCCGTGAGAGTGGCATGAGAGTTTCTCTGATTTCACTCTCTACCCCCTCCCCCTGCAATTGCAGGGGGCATGGGCACATCAATGGGTTAAAAACAGGGAGAATACAGAGATTATAAATTTAATTGCCTTGAAAGATCTTTTTGAACAGCTCCATTCTCATGGAAAAGGTGTTGCTCAATGCTTGCTGAGGTTTGGAATAAAAGCCTTAAAGTCCGTACATCACTTGGACATTTCAAACTTCCCAGAAAAATTCTGGAACTATGAATACAAATATTGGAAACATACAATGCTAAAACAATTCTGGAGTTTCCTGAATTATTTTTAGTTGAATATTTTGATAATCAAGAAAGACACGTTAATGTTGATCACTCCTCAGTGCATGATTTTGTTTATTACTTGTACTGAATATATAATATTCTCTGAATATGTTTTTAATAATCCATATTCGGGAAACTTTAAGTAGTTTGAAGATATTTGCAGGCTCACAAAAGAATTGACTCCCTCTGCAGCAAAATTTTGGAGGAGAAATGAGGTAAAAGTGTTTGGTGATCTCTAATGAATATTCAGATTTCTTTCAAAATATGTGAATCACCAACCACAAAGCAGAAATGTGATATTATATCACAAATACATTGCCAGAAATTATTGTACTGACACCCCAGGTGTCAATTCTTGCAGGCTAAAAATGCCAGTTTTGATTAAAAGCTCTTCTCTAAAACAGTTTGGGGGAAACACAGAGGATGGAAACTCCCTCTGACCTTTGAGCATTGTGTTTGAGGGAGTCAGGAATAAGTGACACAGCTTCCTCCAAAGCGATCAGTGGAGGATCTGGAATTACACTGTGAATATACCCCGGGTTTAATTGCTATTATTCTATTACACTGCCAGGTGTTAGATAATCTGCTTAGATGGGAAATGTGCGTGCTTTGGACAAACGGAGTATTTTAACAGCTGTAAATTCCTTAATAAGGGCAAAACTGCAGTGAAATTAATTGCATCCTGAACTTGTCAGGGATCTCTGCTCATATTCCCTAAAATACTTTGCCTTCTGACTTAATTTTCTTGGAAAAAATGTAGTAATTGGAGAGAGAAACTGTCGTGACCAAGCAGAGAAAATGCTGAAGGAGAGCACACAACAGCAAGGTTTTATTCTTTATACTGTCACCAAGCAAGTCATTTCATCCTTAATTTTATTCCTTAATTTCTTCCTGTCCCCTTTGCCTCTTAGATCCATCCACTCCTCTCTTGGCTATTCAGATTCCTTGGAGCTGGGAGTACCTCTTTGAGCTGTGGAATTCACCCAAGGCCTGCCCCTTGCTACAAGGTTTTGCCTTGGCTTGACATCCAAAACTGAGAAACTGTGTCCCCAGGAATGCTCAGAATCCTGTTTCATCAAATTTCCTTTGCCAGAAGTCTCTTTTTCAGGAGCGCTTTACCAAAAATATATATTTTAAAAAAATATATATGTTTATATGTATTTCCTTTTCTTTGACTTCCATTGATTTTCCTGCCAGTGCTGCTCCTGGAGCTCACTTCCTTCCTCTTGCACTCCTAGCAAGGCTCTTTCTTTTCCTTTTGGAAGCACAGATCCGTGCTTTTCCAGCAGTCACGGGCCCAGATCTCCCTGCTGCCTCTCAGCATCCATGGAAAAGGCCTGTGCAGGATTCCTGGGCTGCTGTGTGTGCTTGGTGCAGGCTCCTGAAGCTGCACACACTCTGTTCTATAAAACATCCTGAAAGGCTCTTAGAGCTTCCCCCGAACCTTGTCCTTGGCAGCCAGGATTTCCCTGAGGAGTTTGGCACAAGCCCCCCTCACACCCTGCAGTGCTGTTTATTGGGAGAACTGGCAGGGTTCTGGCTGGTGAAATCATGTTCCTGGAAGACTCTTGTGCTGTAACTGGAATTCTGCTGTTTATTGCTGGAGGTGTGGGGTTACAGGCATTGAGCACTTTTGTGGGTAAGGGGTTATTTAATTCACCAATCACAGCAACAGTGCCTGGGCCAGGAAAAATGTCCCAGGGGAGTCAAAGATCTTATGTTGGAGCCCACAGAATCCTTAAGGTTGGAAAAAGACCTCCAGGGTCACCGAGTCCAAGCTGTTCCCGATGCCCACCTTGTCACCAGCCCAGAGCACTGAGTGCCGCATCCTTGGACACCTCCAGGGATGGGAACTCCAACACCTCCTGGGCAGCCCCTGCCAAGGCCTGAGCTCCCTTTCCATGGGGAAATTCCTGCTGCTGTCCAACCTGAGCCTCCCCTGGGCCAGCCTGAGGCCGTTCCCTCTCCTCCTGTCCCTGTTCCCTGGGAGCAGAGCCCGACCTCCCCGGCTGCCCCCTCCTGTCAGGGAGTTGTGCAGAGCCACAAGGTCCCCCCTGAGCCTCCTTTTCTCCAGGCTGAGCCCCTTTCCCAGCTCCCTCAGCCCCTCCTGGGGCTCCAGCCCCTTCCCCAGCCCTGTTCCCTTCCCTGGATTCACACCAGCACACCAAATCTTGAACCTCATGACTTGTTTGGATAGTGCTCAGTCAGACATCCTAAAATTATTAATATTAAATAAAATAAATTCAGGCTACATTGAGATTAAACTCGAGATCAGATCTAATATGGTTTGAATTTGCATATTTTGTTTGCGTTATTTTTTCAGCACTACAATGAAATCCTAATGGAATTTCCCCTTCAGAAGGGCAAACCCAGAAAACCCATAATGATAGCACAGAATTAAGATTCAAAGATGTTTCATTCTTTTCTTGTTTATTACTACTTAGCTTTTAATGAAATACAATTGTATGATTATTAATACAGAAAATATTCACTGTCTGTTATAGCAACAATTTTCATTGTTTGTAACTGGCAGCACATTGTGCTGCAAGAAAACGACCCATTGATAATGTTTTACTTCTGATTAATATTTTGTAATTAAAGAGAGTTCTTTCTTTAAAAATAAATCTGGTTAAAAGACAAGAATTCTGGGATATTCTGGAAAAGAAATATGCATTTGTATTTAAATTAAGTCAAATTTCATTACATGTTTGAAAAGACAATATATACCTAAAATACCTGTAAATCACAAGCTCATAGCGTATTAAAAAATACTGTTCTATTCAACCAGGAGGTGCAAATGTGTTTTATAAATAAAGTATAAGAATCATCATAAATTTTCTTAATTTGAATTAATTCCATTTGCTCTGGAATGGGCTTAGTTTAATTATGTTAATGAAATATTGGAACCAATACACCTTCTGTAGACACCCAAATGCTGAGTAAACAGCCAACAAGAGTAGTTACTTTCAGTAATAGCTTCCAGAAGAGCCCTGTCTTATGCAAAAAATATTATTTTTGGCCAAACCTGGTCTGCAGGTCCACAAGAACTTCCAAGGGAGATGGAGAATAAGGAATCTCTGACCCAAAAGTGGGTGACAGGATCAGTCTGAAGGCACAACTTGATCAGTGTGTGTGAGGGTGTAGGAAGCTCCTGGATTAAAAGAATTGTAGGATTAATAACATTAGTAAAAAATAATAAACATTAATAAATATTAGAAAGTTTTAATAAACTTAATGAAAATTTGTAACATTTACACCTTAATATAATTTAGTGGTTCATGGTCTGAGCACTGCAGATAATTTGTGTTGGAACAATCTACTATGGATTTTCCCTCACTGATAAGTTATGTTTGTTTTTTTCCCTAAAGTTCTTCTCTACCGTATGAAAAAAACCAACAAACTGTATGTTTGGGAGGTCAAGAGCAAGAGAAAAGCAAAAGAAAACCTAATTTTTTATTTCTTTTTTAACTTAGCTATATCACCACCAATTTTATGTACTTGAAAAGAGCTCTGCAGTTTTTCCCTCTCTTTACAGAATCCCAGGAAGGTTTGAGTTGGAAGGGACCTTTAAAGATCATCGGTTCCAACCTCCCTATTTGGAAATGGGGTTTTTGCTTCTACTAAACTTGGTCAAAGAATGACCTATGTGGTTTTCTTTTTTCATGCAACTTTGTCTTTTATACTTCCCTTTCTTGCACTGTTTGCTTTTCGGGGTAAGAGACATGCCCAGCTTTTTTTTAAGAATATTAATAGATTGTGAATATTTGAAGAAATTGCAGTGACAGACAACATTTTATTAAAACTTTTTCTCTGTACAGACACCCTGGCCAATAAAAAAAAAGTCCTTATTAGTATAGTGTAGAAACTCGTGTCCTTCATGGTATGGTTTTGTGGGAATGGTGGGATTAGTTCAAGATGGTCTTTGGGGTCTTTCCCAGACTTAATGATTCTGTGATTTAAGGATTCCCATTCCAGGTGGTGATGGGCTACAGCAAGATCTGACATATTAATGACTCTAAACCTTCTTTTGACAGAAAGAAGCAAATTAAAAACATGGAACCATCACCTCTTGCAGGATATTTTAAAAGAGCAATGAGAAATACAAACAGCAAAGGCATGGAGATCTTGTGTAAGTTAAATGATTTATTTTTTCATTTGTTTCTTTCACTGGATACATTTGAGACATGAAATTCAGCTCTAAATGCCCCAATATCCTACGGGTTCCTGTACTCAGTTATTCAGCCAAACTTCCTTTTGCTTTGTATAGAGATAATTATTTTTTATATATATTTATTTTATTCCCCAGTGGATAAAACTTCAGAGAAAAGCATTTAAAAGCTTTACAGGAACTGCCATCCCCGAAAATAAGGTTGCCTTCCCCTCTGGAGTGGCTTCTCTGATCCAGGGCTGTAGTCTGAGCTGCTTTGATGGGAGGTTATCCCTGATAAAGAGTGAGGGCTGGAAGAAAATTTAGCTCCTACTGGAAATATTTATTTGCTGCTGCATTCTGATACATGATCTGGTTTCCAAATGCTTTTATTTCAGCACTTCATTTGCATTAATTACATACTCAAATTAGAAAATATATTTGGGCTTGTAGCAATCTGTAGAGGAAATTATACGTTTTAATCATTGTTTGCAGCTTATTGTGAGACATTTCTTTGAAGATGAATTGACCTGGAGAAAGGAGGGAAGGATCCCCTTTTTGGTCTTCCATGAGGTGCTTGAAGTCAAGGGGAAACCACTGGAGGGAGAGGTGGGGATTCTTCTTTCCTGTCCTTCCCCAAAACTTGCAGGACTGGGCAATCAACATGAAATACTGCACCAGGCACATGGGAAGGCAGAAACTTGGAGTTTCCTCGTGCTGGAAACTCCAAAGTGAAATTTAACACAACTTAGAAAGCTCCAGGAAGAATCCTGGGCAGGGGGGTGAGCCTGGGAATCTTCACCTCCCTGCAGAGTTGCATCAAGCAAACGGGAGACAGTGATAAACCTTATTTTTCACTCTTTTTTTTTCAGCAGAACCTCTGGGTTTTCTCTGGTTTATAACCAACATTATTCTTATTTTTGTTCTGGTACAATATGATTTTTTAAATTCTAGGTTTTTCTGTGTCTTGGAGGGAATTAAGCTCGAAGGAAGCAAGTGGTCTGGCAGAAATGAGGGCCCTGTGTTAACTAAATATAGTAGTTGTATGGGGAGAGTAAGAAAAGAAACAAAGTCCTAATTTGCTTGTCTGATTATAAATGTTGGCAGAAGCATGGAATATCCTGAGCTGGAAGGGACCCACAGGGACCATCCAGCCCAACCCCTGGCCCTGCACAGACACCCCAACAATCCCACCCTGGGCATCCCTGGCAGCGCTGTCCAAACGCTCCTGGAGCTCTGGCAGCCTCGGGGCTGTGCCCATTCCCTGGGGAGCCTGGGCAGTGCCCAGCACCCTCTGGGGGAAGAACCTTTCCCTGCTCTCCAGCCTGACCCTGCCCTGGCCCAGCTCCAGCCCTTCCCTGGGTCCTGGCCCTGCTCCCAGTTTTTGTAACCCCAGGAATTCCCTGCCTAAGGGAGGAGTCCCCATGGGGACAGACCCAGAGTGCAGAGACAGCTCCAAGGTCACTTCACGGGGCCGTTTCCCACAACATTCCCCTTGCCAGAAACTGAATCCATATCAGCTGGGATTCTCCCAGTTCCTACAGAGACATCCCATAACAGCAAGCAAGGCAAACCACCCTTTGGGTAATCCAGCAACCAGCCAAGCTCTTTCACAAGTGCATCCTTAATAAATATTTTTATTGCGGAAGCTCCACTTCCCACATTCCCACTGCCAAGCCGGAGGGAATGAGTCACCTTATCCTCAAAGGCACCACTGGGCCACATAAAAACTCCTGTTGGATCCAGGATGTTTGGGTATTGATATTGCTCACAGCAGGCATCACTCAGGAAAATAATTCCATTAATGGCCTTCCTGTGAAAAAAAAGAAATTAAAAAAAAAGATAGTTGTCTTTTGTTTTGATGAGAATAAATACTAATAAACCTCAGTTAGGAGATCCTCCTGACCCACTTCTTTGCCATTAATTTAGTCTGCATGTGTGGGGGTTTTTTATAGTATTTATCACCTAAGCTCTATTACCAGCTTCATAGCAAAAAATCATTCTATTCCTATTTCTTGGTAAGTTAGTTTTTCTATTGCATCAACACTTGCACTTGAATTTTTTAATTGCACAACCCACTTTCTTGGTAATTTAGTTTTTCTAATGCATCAACACTTATATTTGGATTTTTTAATTATCTAGCCCAGTGCATGAGTACCCTCAACGGCCAAACTTCTGCACCCGAGGGAAGGGCTGGAGCTGGGCCAGGGCAGGCTCAGGCTGGAGAGCAGGGAAAGGTTCTTCCCCCAGAGGGGGGGAAGCACTGCCCAGGCTCCCCAGGGAATGGGCACGGCCCCGAGGCTGCCAGAGCTCCAGGAGCGTTTGGACAGCGCTGCCAGGGATGCCCAGGGTGGGATTGTTGGGGTGTCTGTGCAGGGCCAGGGGTTGGGCTGGATGGTCCCTGTGGATCCCTTCCAGCTCAGGATATTCCATGATTCTGTGATTCTACACTCATGCTGGTGAGTTACCAGATGCTACTTCTGCAAAATTGTTGTATTTATTCCCTGGATTCACAGGAAATTCTGTTTAGAGGATACTAATTGGAAATGTGAGGCTGTCCCCAGAATTAACTCGTGCCTTTTGGCATTACTGCTTTCCTCTTGTAAAATTCTGTAGCCAGATAATTATTTTCTCTGGCATACAGAATATGTTGCCAAAGATACTTAACTACAGCATCAGAAGAACAGATCTCTCTCTGTTTTTTGGTTTCAATTTTTATTAATTTTTCTTATATTATTGTGCTGAACATGGATCAGGACTTGATGAGATAACACACAAACATCATCCCAGTAAGAAACTGCAGAGACTGCACTGAAAATTGAAGGTGACATACCTAAAAAATTTTGAAGTAATTATGTTTTCCTTTTATGCAGCAGATACCAAAGCAAAGTTCTATATTCAGCACAGTAAATACTGATTAAAACATCTTATTTAAATTTTAAATGAAATTAGGTGTAATTGTAATGTTTGATGCTGGAATTTTGTGTGAAGGAATCAGAAAATGCACAGGTGAGTCTATGGAATAGGGAGTTTATCTAGAAAAGTGAGTGCTAATAAGCACTGGATGAATAATTTTGTCTGCAGCATGAAGTATTCTGAGAAATAAATGCAGAATGTTTTGGTGACAAGGTCACAGTGAGTAGCTCCAATAAGCTACTTTGTATTTTGTGTGGCACTTTATGATGTAATACACTGAATGAAATATTAAAAACCATATGGTGGTACCTTTAGACTCCTAGACTATTTCACAAGATAGTCTTCAAAGACTATTGGAAAAATGAATTATGGAGATCAAAAAGAGAAAAGGAAAAGGGTATTTTTACTGTGGGTTATCACTGCAAAGAACATGTAGTAAGCCGAGTCACTAAATCATTTTATCTCAGGATTAAACCCAACCTTCTAGACTGTCAGCAAGAACTTCCCTGCTTTCAAAGTTCTCAAATTTTGGTCTGATCACTTTTGGTTTATTCAATTAGATAAGTTTGCAAGAGAATATTTAATAAATTTATTTCTGTGGGATTTTTTCTTCCCTATTGGAGAAGTGTTATGAGAGTCATAGAAATAAAACAAATAATAATGTCAGTGGTTGTTAATGAGATTTGGTGTCGTGGTTTAACCCAGCAGCCCCTCACAGCCCCTGGGTCACTCCCCAGCAGCGGGATCGGGAAGAGAATGGCGAGGGTAAAAACTGGAGTGGGTTGAGATAAAGGCAGTTGAAGAGGGAAAGCAGAAACCACCAGACAAGCAAAGCAAAGCAAGGAATTCCTGCAGCCCTTGCCTGGGCTGGGCAGGTGTTCAGCACCTCCAGGAGAGCAGGGCCCCATCCCACGGAGCGGTGACTTGGGGAGACAAAAACCATCCCTCCAAATGTCCCCCCTTCCGCCTTCTTCCCCCCAGTGGAGATCCTGAGCTCTGGGATATCCCTGGGCTCACCATCGGAGGGGCAGGAGAGGCCTTGGCTCCGGGTGAGCTCAGCAAGAACAAAACCATCTCTGTGTTATCAGCCCTGTGTTCAGCACAAACCCAAACACAGCCCTAAAGCAGCCCCTGGGAAGAAAATTAAGCCCAGCCCAGCCCAACCCAGCACAACTGGGCATTGTAAGGAACAGCAGTGGTAGAAGGAAGCAGGCCCTGGGATCAGGGAGGATGGGACATTCTGACACCCAAGAGGGTGCCACGACCTCTCCAGAGCACAGAGCAGCCACTGCTGCTCTTCCCTGAAGGACACCACAGGCCAGAAGCTGGGGTTGAAAGTGAAAAGTGTTGGTGACCAAGCTGTTCTTTGGTGCCATTTCACCGGTTAAACAAAAGGCTGTGGCCAGAAATGGAACCCACATCAGCTCCTGGCTCGTGGATGGGGCTGCTGGGACAGTGGTGACAACGGGACATTCTCTGATGTTTATAACCTGTGGGATTCACGCAGCTGGCATGGAGCAAGGGGAGGTTTGGGAGCCCACATCTGCACTTGGAGGTGGGGCAGAGCACTGGACAGGCTGCCCAGAGGGGCTGTGGGTGCTCCTGCTCTGGAGACATCCCAAACCTGCCTGGCTGTGATCCTGTGCAACTGCTCTGGTGACCCTGCTCCAGCAGGGCTTGGACTGGATGTTCTCCAGAGGCCCCTTCCAACCCCAGCCAGCCTGGGATCCTGTGATGAGGACGGAGTGAAAAATGTTGTGTTCATCGTTCAGTTATTAAAGGTAAAAAGAAGGTCGGTCGTGTTTATATCTGTGTTCATCGTTCAGTTATTAAAGGTAAAAAGAAGGTCGGTCGTGTTTATATCGCCTGAAATTAAGTTCCTCAAGTGTCTGAGGGAGATTTTAATGCAGGTGCAAATTATTCTGGCAGTTGCATTGGAAAAAGGGAAGTATACTTAAAATTTTCAATTTAAATTTATGCTTTTCAGTAAATTCACCTAGGCAAGTAAACATATGCAAAAGATGTGCCCGTGGTAACAATAGGTCTGGTTCTGCAGAAAATTACATAAAACCTCATAATTGTTGTTGTTCACACTTGACTTTTAATAGAGAAGAAAAAAAGTAGGAATATTGGGTAGAAATATTCAAATTTTCTATGGAACAGCAATAAGGATAAAGAGAGAGACAGCAATCTGGTTCTTTCTTATATTTTTTGTCTTTAAGAAGATTTTAAAAGTTCCTAATTTTTATTTATTTGTTTATTTATTGATTGACTGATTATATTTTACATCCATGCCTGTCTTTTGCCCTACACCTGGAACATCCCCTGTTTTTCACCCTCCCCCCCAGGCTTGTACCTTACAATGTAATCCTTGTAAGTAGATTTGGTGTTGGAATGCACAGTACAGGGCGGATTGTCTGTGAGAGAGATGTCTTTGAACATCCTAGATGAAAATGAAAAAGATAACTAAGAGATAAACTTTTGTACACTTGTAACTCTTTGGTAAAGATATTACAGAGCAGTGAGACTGGAAATGAGTAAATAGTTCAGTCTGGGAATTGAGTATTTCATGCTGATTTTCCTGAGAGAAACTCATAACCTGTTATCAGAAAAAAAAAAAAAACAACAACAAACCAAAAAACAACAACCAAAAAACCAAACCCAAAAGCAACCAAACAAACCCAAAAATAACCCACAAAAAAACTCCCCCACAACACAGAACACAGGAAAATCATTCCAGCACATTTCTAATCAGATAATCTTTTATCCTGTACTTGTTAGTAAAGCACAGAGTTAGCTGTGTTAATTCTTCTTATGGAAAGTCTTGTTTTAATCCTCTTACGGTCTTGGGCTAAAACAAAGGTTTTGAGTGTTAGTCCTGTAGGTTTTGTCAGGCTCGTGTGTCTCACTGCAACACAAGTGGAGTCTAACAAGAGTGGGGAATTTTTGATTCTCCAGTGCACCCCAGTCTAGGGAATAGGTTTTATTACCTAAATAAATGCAATAAATAAATAAATAAATAAAAACCAAATCATTTAAAAAAAAAAATTTATTAATTTAATAAACTATTTTCATTGCTGCTCAACATATGCTTTGGAAATGTATTTCAGGAAGGAGATGCACAGTCCAACAGAGCACATCTCGCAGCTCTGGTACAGCTCAAGGAAGTTTTAACGGGATGCTAAAGCTACCATGGCCCCAAAGCTATTCCTGTAAGAAGCCCATCAAGCTAAAATCCCAGAATCCCAGAATTTTTAAGGTTGGAAAAGACGTCCAGGATCAACAAGTCCAAGCTGTGCCCAAGGCCCACCTTGTCCCCAGCCCAGAGCACTGAGTGCCACCTCCAGCCCCTCCTTGGACACCTCCAGGGATGGGGACGCCGACACCTCCCTGGGCAGCCCCAGCCGAGGCCTGAGCTCCCTTTCCAGGAAGAAATTCCTGCTGCTGTCCACCCTGAGCCTCCCCTGGCCCAGCCTGAGGCCGTTCCCTCTCCTCCTGTCCCTGTTCCCTGGGAGCAGAGCCCGACCCCCCCGGCTGCCCCCTCCTGTCAGGGAGTTGTGCAGAGCCACAAGGTCCCCCCTGAGCCTCCTTTTCTCCAGGCTGAGCCCCTTTCCCAGCTCCCTCAGCCGCTCCTGGGGCTCCAGCCCCTTCCCCAGCCCCGTTCCCTTCCCTGGACACGCTCCAGCCCCTCCAGGTCTCTCTGGCCATGAGGGCCCAGAACTGGACACAGCACTCGAGGTCCCTCAGCTGTGCCAGCACAGGCAGGCAAAGTTTACCAAAAAAAAAAAGATAGTTTCCCCAGGTCATTGTGTGGATCACAAATTCTCAGGTTTCCCTCATGGGTTTTCTGTCTGGAAGCACTGTGAGTTCCCTGAGGAACCCGATGACACTGCTAATGCAGGACCTTGAGGTCTAAAGATGCCCAAAATCCAAATTTGTTTACAGTTACAGGGGAAAGGCCATTTGGCACAACAAGCCTGCACTTTCAGGTTTATTAATCTCAGCCTCCTCCCTACTTCTTCCCTGCATCCTTCAATTAATTCCCTGTACAAATAACTGGTTGTCTTGAACTAATTTTTTATATTCTCTTTAATGGCCTTATGGAAGCACTTTGCATGTATTAAGTGGAGAGAGGAAGTGTGAATGCTTTGAGAATGGTGTGTGGGCTTGTTTTAAGCTGTTATTTTAAAGAATTCTTGTGGTTACAGACACAGGAATCACTGTCACCACAGAGGGGTTCAAATGATACTTCTGACACAAACAGATGTGTCTTAATCTACTGGCTGCAGGGAAGATTTTGGGTTTTATTATTATTTTTTAATACAAAGATTGCGCTTCATCCCAGTTGAAATTGTCTTCATCTACAACATCAGAACCCTTAGTTAGAAGCTTATTAATTGATTATCTCACTAATTAGACTCTGATTGCTGTTGTACAGCTTCAAATTAATTTTAAAGTGCTTAAATTAAAAAAAAATACACACAGATTGCATCTATTGCAATTTTGAATACAAATATAATAGCAAGAGATATGAATGACAATTACCAGTTTAATTAGCACTTCAGCACAGAAAGGAATGGAGATATAACCAACTGGGCATCAAAATGGTCCTGTTTGGTGTTTTGGTGGTGGCTTCAGTCACTGGGGATAACTGGGAATATATGGGAAGATGGCTGTGGTGAATTTGATTTGTCTCCATGTCAGTTGTTCCCTTGTTTATCTCATCTGCTAAAAGCCTGTGTGTGTGCAGAATCCTAACACAGACTTACTCATTATTTTTGGATTCGGCCTAGGAGCAAACTGCAGCTTTCTTATTAAAATGCTTTCTCTAAAGGAAATATTCACAATAGTCTGATTGCAGTAGGGCTGCTCTCAAAAGACATTTACAAGAGCAATTCACTAGAGTGTGAAGTACATTTTTATTTAAATTTCAGAAGAGTCTTTTTCTCTGTCACAAGCAAACATAGGCCCATTGGGATGAGCTGTGATGTCACAGGAGCTCAGACATTGCAGTTTGCCTGTGTATATGAAGAAATACATAAACAGAAGAATTCCCCATTTGGAAGATTTCCTGAAAGAACCATGCTGGAGATTGGAGGATGGACTGGCTATTACACCTCAGAGTGTACAAACAGAATCCCAGATTGGTTTGGGTGGGAAGGGACCTTAAAGCCCATCCAGTGCCACCCCCTGCCATGGGCAGGGACACCTTCCACTGTCCCAGGGTGCTCCAAGCCCTGTCCAGCCTGGCCTTGGACATTTCCAGGGATCCAGGGGCAGCCACAGCTTCTCTGGGCAACCTCAAGTCTTAAGGTTTGCTTAAAAATGTTGCTTAAATCTGGCACTGGTCATGATCTTCAGAAATACAGGGAGTTTTTGGAAGTAAAATTCTTCTGATATTTAGGCTGATGACTCCCACTCTGGATTTTGGAGCTCCTGTAGGAATTGTTTCACTGACAGCATCTCCAGGAGATGTGCCTGTGAGGAGGGGCACAGTAATATTTGGTTGAAAGATCCAGCATACACCATGACTGGAATTTGGGTGCAGAACATTTGCTACCACATTTTTTTTTCAAGTGTGATGGAGCAGCTCTGCTGGAAGGAAAGGCTGACAGAATTGGGATTGTTCAGACTGGAGATGAGAAGCTTTGGGGAGACCTCGCTGTGGCCTTCCAGGACCTGAAGGAGCCAACAAGAAAGATGGAGAGGGACTGGTTACAAGGGCAGGACAAGGGGGAATGGCTTCCCACTGGCAGAGGACAGGGATAGATGGGATAGTGGGAAGGAATTGCTCCCTGTGAGGGTGGGCAGGCCCTGGCTCAGGGTGCCCAGAGAAGCTGTGGCTGCCCCTGGATCCCTGGAAGTGTCCAAGGCCAGGTTGGATGGGGCTTGGAGCAGCCTGGGATAGTGGAAGGTGTCCCTGCCCATGGCAGGGGGGTGGCACTGGATGGGCTTTTAGATCCCTTCCAACCCAAACCATTCCATGATTCCATGTGAAACTCTGAATCCCATGTCAGGAGTGTAATGCAGATAAGCCAATATTTCTAATGTTGCAACTTTCAGTTCTTGAAAACTTAAAAATAAATGAGGACCATTAACAAACCTGGAAAATATACCTCCAATTCTACCGTATCTCTGTTCAGTTTTGGGAATGTTTTAAGTCACTATTTCTGTGAGATATTTCTTAGGTTATCAGTTAAAGTTTAGGGTTTGCTGCTCCAAGGCTCTCAGTTTAGTTCTTGTCACACCAAACCTGCCTAAACTCACATGGCAGTGCTGGGAATGCAGTGAAACACCTTCCTGAGCATCTTCAGGAAGGAAAGTGGGTCAATGTTCAGACAGTCATTAATCTAAGGAAGCCTATGATAATTGCAAACAGTCAGAGTGTGAGTCTATAGTTATTCCCTTTAATACTAAAATCCCAGGATACTGAACCATCAGATTCAGGGTTCTACAACAGAGTGCTTATGTAAGTTCAATAGCCTGGTTTGTAAATCTTCCGGTCTCAGAAGGATACAGATTGATGATATTTGGTACTAAGTTCTCAGATCAGCACTTACAAGGCATTGCTTAAATCTTTCCTGCCACTTTCTGTCTAGTCAATTGGAAAAATCTGTCCTGAGAGTAATTGAAAATTGCCCCAGATTGTCATTGAGTGATTTGCAGAAATACCCTTTGATTATAGTCCCAGTCAGTTTATATTATACTGGCCATCATACTGCACTGAGAAAAATAAATAATTCCTCAGCTCTGGACAACCAGATAATTGGTGTAGTTTATTCAAAAAAATTATGTCTATTTCTGTAGGTGATCTTCTGCAAGGTTAGAAAAAAAAATCAATACCATAAATCATGTTTCAATGGAAATATGATGGACTTACAAGGTCTGCTAGGCTGTATCCAAATGTTTATTTTGCTTCAGCAGGATAACTTTTCTGCAGGAGGTAAAAACTGCACAATTTATGCTGCTCTCCTTCCTGCAAGTGTCCAAGGCCAGGCTGGATGAGGTTTGGAGCACCCTGGGCTAGTGGAAGGTGTCCCTGCCCATGGGAGGGGTGGCACTGGATGGGCTTTAAGGTCCCTCCCAAGCCAAACCAGTCTGGGATTCTCCTCTGTTCTCCAGTTTGTTTATGTAATTCAGCTTTCACTCGGAGAATAAACTCAGTGCTCTGAGGTTCCTAAAGGCAAATACACACCAAAGAATCTTATGGGTTTGGAGATCTATCAAAATCAGGATTTTCTGATTGCTCAGAATCCAAGTCTCCTGATTATAAATGCATTTGAAATGCCCAGCATCAAAAACCCTCAGCAGTTTTAATCTTGAGTGTTAGATTTGCTCAATGTCTGATATTTATGAAGTAATTTTCTAGATGTTAGTTAACTGGGGAACATACTTAAAAATATAGGGGAAGGAAAGGGAAGGTGCGGGAAGGGAAAAGGGAAGGGAAAAGGGAAGGAAAAAGGGGAAGGGGAAGGGGAAGGGGNTTCTGATGTCCGGTTCCCAGACAGACAAAGCCATTGCTCAGAACTGAAACCTAAAATTGCCCAGTGTTCAGATCTGTGTTGCTTGTGCAGCAAGAAAATATCTTTTCAAAAACCCATCTCCCAGCTGGAGCTGAACACACCTTTGAGCAGCAGAAGCAGCAAAGCAGTGAAGCAGAGGCCTTACAGGTGCAGCCTCAGCCCAGGCAGTGCCTCCCAGTGCCAAGTGGGGTCTGACATTGAAGACTTTGTTTCAAAGTAAAGCTGAGAAACATTCATGTTCCTCTTTGGACAACTTTCAGTATTCCAGAAAGAAACTTTAGAGTAAAAATTGGAATATAAAATACTGGCAGAAAGACAGGGCACTCTGGAAAAAATAAGCCCCATGTGCCTTCAGTCCCTTATTTTATAATTCAGCATTCAGCAAATGCTGGAACTGAAAATCTGCCCTGACATTTGGGAGCCTCGTGTTTGCTTTGGTTCGACATCGTCACAGGACCATATGCAGAGAGCCTGTCCTTGGCTGCAAAAATCACTGATCCTGTGACTGCTGAGATATGTTCAAAACTGGTTTGCCCTGACATGTAAAAAGAGGCAAGCCACCAGGTAAAGATGTGAAAAATTCTGGTCTAAATACGGATTTGTTATAAAAGAATGACTTAGCAGCAAGGTTGATTCTGTTAGAATGGGATGAATCGGTCTCCTTGCTTTATTCAGGATCATCATGGACTGATGGGACTGACTGACAATAACAGAACTGTCCTGAAGCTTTTCCCCTTCTCAGTTTGGTGCTAAAAATGTCTTGAAATAAATATAAATAACAACTGCAAAACGAATGAGTGTTTGTTACTTGATAATCCTGGCAAGTAATAATAAACAAATTGAACTCTAAGGATTCAATAATAATCAATAAACCCACCATTCGGATATTACATAAAATTTGGATGTTATTATTAAAAAAAAAAAAAGAGAAAAAAATGAGAAATTGCCTGTAGCTAAAGGAATAACAAGTGATTGAATAAATTAGTTTAATGGGCTAAATTATCCTTTTTAATATGGGTTAAAATACTTAAGGAACTACAAACTGGAGAATAATTTTAAGAACAGGAGAAAGAGCAGATTTTGAACTTCCAAACTAGAACACTCTGTGTTTGATCCTGAGCAACTTATTGAAGGTGTTGCCACCCACTTCTCAAACTTCAAATACCCACTTCAGACACGTGAGACTGTTTGTTACTTTTCATCATTTTCCTCAAAGACAGAGACAGTAAATACAAAAAGGGTACAAAATTTGAACATCATTTTCCATGTAGGAAAAAGAGAACAGTCCTAAGGTCTTCTGTTCCAGCTTTTTAATGATCTGTATTCTGGTGGGGGTGATTTGCAATTAGCACAGTTACGGTGCAATAACTGTCCCTGAAGATACATCTTGTTTCACCCCTGTGAAATTTAATTAGTAGGTCACCAGTAATTGTGCTGTGAAATGGCTCTCAATTATGTTTTACTCCAAAATCACAGAATCATGGAATGGTTTGGGTTGGAAGGACCTCAGAGCCCATCCAGTGCCACCCCTGCCATGGGCAGGGACACCTTCCACCAGCCCAGGCTGCTCCAAGCCCCATCCAGCCTGGCCTTGGACACTTCCAGGGATCCAGGGGCAGCCACAGCTTCTCTGGGCACCCTGTGCCAGGGCCTCCCCACCCTCACAGGGAACAATTTCTCCCCAGTTTCTAATCTAAATCTCTTCTCTTTAATTTTAAAAGCATTCTCTCTTGTCCTGTCCCTCCAAGACCTTGTCCAGAGTCCCTCTCCAGCTCTCTTGGAGCCCTTTCAGGCACTGGAAGGGGCTCTAAAATCTCCCTGGAACCTTCTCCTCTCCAGGGTGGACATTCCCAGCTCTCCCAGCCTGGCTACAAAGCAGAGGGACTCCAGCCCTCAGGAAAACTCTTCTGTTTCCTACCTGGACCTTTCCCCAGCCATCCTCCAGTGCCCATATCCTGACAATCACAAAGAATTAGAAGTTTTTCATGGAATTTTGACTTCCTTTTTTTTTACCTGAGAACAGCAAGAAGACGCCAACAGGGAAAAACAAAATCCTAGTATGAGAAAAATGCTGTGGATTTCGATGAGAATGGTGGATAGGATGGAGAATTAGGATGTTGATTTAGGCTTTGAGGTGGGGAATTCAGACTTCTCCAGGGATATGTGACAGGTTTTTAACCACTTATGGCTGTTATGGAAAAAGCTGCCATGGCGACTGGAATGTTGGAAGAAGAAGGAGGAAAAGAGTTAAGTCTTGGTCCTTAGAGATGAGTTTTGCTGACAGCCTCTTTGAGCACAGTAAGTTGCCTCTGAGGACCTGCACAAATCCACATTTCTGGAAAACTGGCAGGAATGGAACTGGCAGAGTTGGTGATGCTGCAGCATCTGAGAAGGAAACCTGGACTAATGTGACAAAACTCCCAAACCTGAGGAAGCTTTGCTTGAGCTTTGATAAAAATCTGGTGTTGAGGGAAGCACAGAGTTGTCTGTTTTTGAACAGACAAATTCAGGTAACAATATGTGTTACCAGGACACAAAATTTCCTTAAAAACCTTTAAAAACACATGCCTTGGCTTCTTGTTGTATCAGTGAAGAGATAAATCGGTGAAGAAAGAGATTTGCCTGTCGTCTTCTGGCTTTGAAGTGCAATGTAATTCTAAATAGGACATGTTTTCAGTCATTAGTTAATTAAAATGAAAATTGAATACGAGACTGAGAAAATAATAAAAACAGGGAGAAAATGGTAAAAATGGTTAGACAGGAGAATGTTTAGAGGCATGAATTTTTAGTTATCTAATTGTATTCGTTTTATCTGACCTATTTCTCAGCAAACACCCCACTCTTGAACAGTTCTGCTGGGGGAGATTGCTGAACTGCAAGAGCTGCTTTTCAAGCAAACCCCTTTAAATCCACATTAATCTGAGCCAAACCCAGCAGCTGAAACAGTGGCTTCATTTCTCTGTGTCAGAATACCTCAGTAATTGTGAATCATATTCTAAGCTGACAAGGTAAGTAAACAAAACGAGAATTAGAGCCATAAAGTCTAAACAAAAGCTGCACATTCCCAGCAGCTGGAGCACAACAGCCTCCGCTGCTTTTCCCTTTTCTCTCACAGTTGCTGCTGTAATTTTTTGGCAAGGGTTGAGGGAGGTACATGGCAGCCAACATCTTCCCTGGAGGCACCGAGCATTTACCTGAGTGATGCACATCCCTTCTGCCAGTCCAAGCTTCCCTCCTGGATGTCTGCAGGGAAGGGGAATGTGCTCCCAGCTGCTCCACGAGGCTGGTTCCCTGCAGCTGGGGCCAGGAACCACAGCTGGGAGAAGTGGCACGGATCGGAAACAATTAAGCAAGGGAATTGTGGCTTTTGAAGCCTTCATCCCCTCAGATGCAAAGAGATGTCAGGCAGAAATGAATCCTCCCCCCAGAGGTGTTTGGGAACCTGAGGGAGCAGGTGAGCTGGTGCAGCAGCAGGTTGCAGTGAGGTTCACCCCCTGGCACTCGTACCTGGTACCAAAATCCCTCTGACAGCCCGTTAGACGTGAGCCAGGATGTGTGACCCCAATGCCACCGGGAGCAAATCCACCCCCCCAAACCTCAGTGGGACAGAGAAGAGGCAAAGGAGAGGCTGAGCTGTTCTCTTGGCCTTTCAACACAAAATCACAGAACAGAATGGTTAATTTTGGAAAAGGTCATCGAATCCAAAGGTCATCAACCCACATTTGCCACTAAACCATGTCCTCGAGTGCCACTCCACAACATTTTTTCAACAGTCCCAGGGATGGTGACAACCCCTTCCACAAAGAATTTTTCCTAATATCTAGCCTTAACTAATTAATTCTAAATGGGAATAGTGAGAAAATATCTTTGCAGCTCCCAGTCTGTACATGAACAGTGGATATTTATTTTAAAAAATACTATGGGCAACTTTTGATTACTACTACTAATTTCAAAACCTTTTTTACCTGAGCTACCAGGTCAGCAGCTTCATGGACAATTTATTTTAATAGTGAGGAGGATGCACATTGTTGAGTGGATGTTCACTGCAAATATTCCACACTAGAATCTCACAAAATAATCAGATGCAGACCTAGGAAGTTCCACACTGGAGTTCAGGTCCTCAGGGGCGGGTCTGGAGGGATGGGTCCTCCAGGTGAGGTGCTCTAAGGCAGAACTGAGCCATGGATGGGGAGCACAGGCAAGTTCTGGGCAGACAAAGGGTCAGAGCAGTGGCAGGAAGCTAAAATATACATGGAAATATCAGTGGCTTTTCTTCTAGACATGAATTCTGAGCAACCTGGGCTGGTGAAGGTGTCCCTGCCCATGGCAGGGGGTGGAATGGGATGAGCTTTAATGCCCTTCCAACACAAACTGTTCCAGGATTCCTGTTTGTTTTGAGGATTTGATTTGGACAATTGTGTTTCAATAAACACATACATAAAGGAAGGGAACTTTCCATTCAGAAATCTCAAGTTTTTATATTAATATTTCTCTTTACCATAACAGTACCGATAGCAAGGTGTGAAATGCACTGCTGGCAGCTGATGCGTGCATTTCAGCACAACCACACATTACAAATGGCAACTGTTAATCAGGGGGAGGGGGAAGAAAAAAAGGAGTAAAACCTGTTGTAAGCAACATCGGTTTGTGTCTTGTATTGTGTTCTACTTGACACCAATCCCACGTGGAATTAAGTTCATGCTGCACATAAAGCCCAGGATTAGTCCTGCTGCAGAAAAAAAATTACCCAGCTGCACGTACCTGAAAAGAGTTTATAACTAGAAATGTCCAAGTGCTTTCAGGCATGAGTTGTTTTGTAAATTAAATTAAGTGTTGCCATTTCCACTTAGTGGTACACAAGGATTATTACAAATTATTAGGAGAAGGACGCAAATAATGGTGAATTTTGAAAACTCGTGTGTACAAGGTGAAACTGTAGACTCAGGGAAGTAAATGTGAGGGTCTTCTTTGGTGGAACAAGAATGTTATCTTCCCTTCCCCTTCCTCTATCCCTTCCTCTTCCCCCTCCCTTCCCTGGCATTAAATTCCAATATCTGACAGAAATAATTTGGGGGACCAGAGCTGGGTTATGATTTTCCCTGTAAACCCAACATTTCCATGTATTTATTTAATCACTGTGTATATTTAACAAAACCCACTGGAAATATTTGGAAATGCAGCCTTCCTTACAGTATACAGGGTGTTAAGAACAGGAATCTAAAATTGATCTTTTTCTGCTCTGTTCTATCTTTTCCTTGGGACTTTTTTATTTTCCATTCTGTGCTGTGCATCATCCGATGGTCTCACTGACAATCTGCTGCCTCGCCTCTGGCATTGCAGAATCAAAGAGGAACAAATTTATTCCTGTTTATTTTAGTAACAACAAAACTTTCCACTCCGAGCTCTACATTTTTTACTCTTGAAGGTGATGTATGAAGCAGGAAAAACAGCTCGACTTTCAGATACTCAACAGAGGTTATGCTGGCAGTAAACAAAATCCTTTCAGACCTCTGCAGGAAGAGAGCTTGATGGAGAATTCACTGGGGAAAAGGTACCTGGAATAGAGGTTGTTATCAACAAAACTGTAGCTCCTAGGTACCTTAAGGAACGTGAATGAAAGAGGATATGGAAATATTTGGAATTGCAAATCATTGTTCTGAAGTGTTTCCCTGCTCTGCTGTTTGCAGTATTCCTATCACAGAGCTATAAATATTTACTCACCTGTTGCAAATGCAGTAATTATCATGTTTCCAGTTTCACATGGCAGCTGGAGCTTGCTTTCTGCAGACTAAATATATATTGTCATTGTATGTTATTTACATGTGGAGAGGTTTCGTTAAACATGTGGGAGATGTGTCTAGGATATTGCTCAGCAGGGTTCTTATGTCTGAATTAAGAGGAAAAACATAAAACATTGAGTAAGTCTGTTCCTTGGACCCCAGGGAATGGCTGGGGCTGGGTCAGGGAGGGTCAGGCTGGAGATCAGGGAAAGGTTCTTCCCCCAGAGGGTGCTGGGCACTGCCCAGGCTCCCCAGGGAATGGGCACGGCCCCGAGGCTGCCAGAGCTCCAGGAGCGTTTGGACAGCGCTGCCAGGGATGCCCAGGGTGGGATTGTTGGGGTGTCTGTGCAGGGCCAGGGGTTGGACTGGGTGATCCTGTGGGTCCCTTCCAGCTCAGGACATTCTATTCCCTTATTCCATTATCCTCTCAGTATATGAATTGAGCAAAAAATGATCAGATAAATGCTCAAATCTGATGGAAATTGCATTTGTACCTGTAAAAGGATTTGCTGTTGGAATCATTTCCTAAGAGGAAGAAACATTTTGCCTGAAGCTACTGTGACACAGAGCAAGGTCACTCAGGAGAGAGACTTTGGATTTTTGGTTTAAGGGATACATTTTCAGCAGGATATCTTAGATGGGGCAGCAAAACTGCTGCAAAATCATGAGTCTTTCCCCATTTGTAGAGCTTCAAAATATCTGAGACAGTTTTTGCATTCTTTTTCCCCACAGGGAACAGTCCTTGAGGATTTCTACTGGAATTAAAGGAGAGCTCTTATTTTCACTGTGTGCTGTTGTGCATGTCGAGGTTTCCCAAACAAAGCTGAAAGAATACAATGCTGTTAATTTAAAAATTGAATAATAAAAATCCCCCTTTTCCCCCTGACTCTTCAACAAAGGTTCACAGCCCCCCTGTGTGCTGTTATGTGTGTGAATATGGATATATGGACCAAACCTACTGGACTAATTTTGATCTTCTGTGCCCCACTCCATGAGAAATCATTTGTATTTGCTATTTTAATATTTCTATATGAGTTTACAAGTGAATTTGCCTTTTCCAAAATGAAACCTGGCAACAGGACCACTGCTTTAGCCAGGATTTATGAATAGACAGGGAAGTGATTTCCTTCTAATAATTTCTTTGGATGTAGATGGTGAAAGAAGCCGAAATTCAAACCCCAGAAATTAAAGACAAGGCAAAATCAACACATGGGCTCACAAAAATGTTGGTGTAGACATATAAAATACCGTAGAAGATGATGTGAAATGAAAAACAAGTGAAAGGCAAACTGTTTTAAATCTAAAAAACAGATTTTGAAAGAGTGTTTTAAGCTCTTGAGTTAAAAAAAAAAAAAAGATTAATTGGAAGAAAAATTAGTGAAAGAACCTTTAATTAATAAAGAACCATCCACTAGTTCAGCAATTAGGGGGGACAGGTGAGGCCAGTTCAGCCCCAAGATCTGAGCTCCAGGTCCCCACACAGGTCACAGCTACAGACTCTCTTTCAGGGTCTCCATTGGGCCCAGGGAGTGCTTTACCCTGACTGCTTTACTGCAATTCTTTTAAAAACAAATTTAATTTAAAGGCAGATTAAGGGCTCTTTGTTTAAAGTCTCAATCAGCTCTAATTTTGACCTGAAGCCACCCCATTCTCTTCTGCAGCACGACTGCATGAAACAAATGAGTTTCTTTCACCATTCTTCAGGCTAAGCCTGTCTTCAAAGTGTCCTCATAGCCAGGCACGAGAAATGTTTCATCTCAGAAGCTCTCCTTTGACAACTCTGATCCTTTTTTCCTCCTTTCCCCAAATTGGGATTGCTGTGCCAGCACAGGCTGGCCTTTTACACTGCATTCCTCTACCTGGCTGAGCACAGCAAAGAGCGAGCAGCTCTTGAACTCACTACATCATTCTGAAATGCTGCTCTTATCAGCCTAATGCTGCAATAATTGTTCTTTTTGCCTGTTTGTGCCATGCTGTGTCTCTGACTGCAGGACAATCCCCTGATTTTTCATTCCAATTCTCTGGAAATGTCGCTGTTACAATGTGAGTTATCTCCACTTTATAGCGTCTATCACTCAGAATGAAGTTCAGTATCTGAACCCTGCAGCCTCCAGCACGTTATCAGCTGCCATCCAGGTAGGTCAATCATTTATAACACGTTTAACTCCAATCCTTTATTTGCCTTCATAAGTTGCAAGGTCACCTTAAACCCTGGAAAAGGCCTGAAGAGTGGTGGGGAGATGAATGAGCATTCGCTGCTGCCATAGGCTGCTTGTTTCTAAGCAGAGTGATACCTAAAATGCTAATAAATGGGATCAAAAGGCAAAGAGATTCAGCAGAACGTTGCACTGGTCACTCAGATCCTTCTGTGCCAGGAGTGTGGGCCAAGGAAATGCCACTGCAGCTGAGCACCACTTTGC
The DNA here is from genome assembly GCA_013399195.1 of Dicrurus megarhynchus. Lineage (NCBI taxonomy): Eukaryota > Metazoa > Chordata > Aves > Passeriformes > Dicruridae > Dicrurus > Dicrurus megarhynchus. The sequence continues at coordinate 328,745 of VXAD01013457.1, forward strand.
CCTGGGCTCACAGTTCAGGGAGCAGCTCTGCACGGCTTCCCTGGCTCCTCCCAGGACTCAGGGTAAAGCCAACAGCTTATTATTTTTAATTTAATGAGAAGCCAAATGTTAACCCCTTGTCACTGTGCTGACAAAGCCATGGGCTTCAGGAGCTAGTAATAAACAAAGCTGTATTGACAGTGAAATATTATATTTGTGTTATTTTCTGCACTGGAGATTGCAGGGCTCGGTGGTTTTTTGCGTTTTTTGGGGTGTTTTTTTTCATTTTGTGAACATTCATACCTGTGCTGGAAAGATGAGAGTTGCAAACTGGCCAATTTTCCATGAAACTATTTTCTCAAAACTATCGAAGAGTAGGTTAATCTACAAAAGGATAAGAGATCTTAACAAAGCCTGGTATCTCAGCAGCACAATAGGGCTGAAAGTCACTGTGACAGCTGCAAGGTAAGGCACGCTGGAAGGAACAATTGATACATTGATGGGATCTAAATTAACTGTAAGTACTCGGGGAAAAACGTCCCAGCTGTCATTGTGAACAGCCCGGTGGAAATCTCTGCCCGGTGCTCTGCAATGATTAAAACCCAAACAAGATGTTACAAAGTGCTAAGCAGAAAATGGAGCACAGCGTTGAAAACGCTGTAAGGCCATTCTGTAAATCAGTGTGGGAGCTCACCTTGAACCACACGCTCAGTTTTATCACCCCATCTTGAAAAGGATGTATCAGAAATAAAGAATAGGAGCTCTGAAAGTCTATCTTTTCAGGGAGATGGCTGGGTCAAACTCAACCTTTGATTTATACCCTGTGCTGTCCCTTTGAAATCAAGTGATTCTCTGGGTTATAAATCACAAGGCAATATGACCTATTTAATTTAGTGAAGGGATGCATGAAAATGCTTATGATGAAGATACACAAACTACTGAGTGCATACTGCAGGCAACAGAGCTTTTCTTTTCCCTGCTGAGCAGCCTTTGCTCTGAGACGACCAGCAGTGCTTAAAAACAAATACAAGTGTATCACTTTTAAACAGAGATAGGCAGCTGATACTTCCTCCAGATGAAATATATTGTCTTTCCCCAGCTTTTGCCACTTAAAAAAATATTTTGGGGGTACAGGAGCAGAAGAGGAAGGGGATTTAGGCTTCCTAAGCAGATGTAAAGTTATGGTAAATTGATTCTGGAAAACTAGAGAGTCACTGAATATCCTGAGTCAGAAGGGACCCACGGGGATCGTGGAGTCCAGGACATCCCAACAATCCTGCCCTGTGTCTCAAAATGAAACTCGAATGAAGGTACAGGGACTGGGGAACAAAGGACATCACATCACTGATTCAGAATGCAAAGGTAAGGCCAGGGAGTGATGAAAAACACCCCAACCACGAGGTGATAACCAGGGTGACCTGGCATGGAGAACAATGTTCAGCAACTCCATAGAGTCTTAGGCAACATCCTGTGCTCAGACAGGGAAAAGCCTCCAATCCCTGCCACAGCTGTGTTGTGGCAGCAAAGAGACACCGAGCAGAGCAGTCAGTGTCTCTGGCTGGGCTTTGAGCAGCCTCTGCAGCCTGGGTTTGCACTGCTTTGTAGCCAGTGCAAGGCAGAATATTTCAGCACTAATTAGAAGTCCGTGTGCTCCTGTGTTTGAAATGTCTGAACAGAGTCAGAAGCTTTCTCTAGTAAGGCAGAACGAGCTGGTTATTAGTAATGAAAGCTGATCACAGAGGGAGATACTCAGCCTGTGAACCTAATTCATAACGGGCAGGAGAGCAGGATTTCAGCAGGGGAGGAAAGGAACATTTCATTCTCTTGTCACATGTCCTGGCAGGGGAGAAAGCCCAAATGGAGCATGTCACGGAGACTCTGCAGCTCTGTGCTGGATGATGTGATCTACCTGAGACAAGAGGTATTTGGGGAGAGAAAACAAAGATAAAAACCCCACAGACTGGTCTCTCCTGGTTTGGTTAACAGATGCTCTGACCCATTTATAACGATGGTTCCTGTTCCTGTCTCCGCTGAGCTGGGGCAGAAAGGGACAAGCCACAGCACAAACTTTGCCATCCCACACCACCTCTGTTCCTTCCCTTGCCCCAGCTGGGAGGGGACGTTGTTCTCATTGCCTTGGCGTGGGTTCCTCCCGCGTAAGGAAACCTTTCCCATCCGTGCTAAAGGATAAAGCATGCTGGGCTCCACTTTCCCATTCAGTTTAGTATCAGGTAGCTTAAAGTAGGACTTAATAAGGCTGTACCTTTCATTTTTCTCCTTGGTTTACTGCTTGGCTAAACCGTTGGATGAAAAGAGCTAATATTCCGGTTGGGGTTTGGAATCGAGACCGTGCATTTCCTCCCGTTTTCCCATTAGGTCTTGGCCCAGCCATTTATTACTCTGACAGGTATATTCATAGGCTCAGTGTGGGAACAAGGTTGGAGTTGTGGGCTGTGCAGGACACTTGGGGTGGTCACTGGAGTCACCAGTGTGGCTCACTCCTGCAGTGACACCCCCCCTCTGTAGCTGCAAAGAGGGACAGAACAATTCCCAGCAACTTTGCTTTGCTCGGGGCTCTGCAGGGAGCAAAAGGCAGGAGAAGAGAAGCAGGCTTCCAGATTTAATTAGGGATGTAGGAAAGAGTTTCTCTTTCCATCGTAGGACTGTGATGTTCTGTCTGTGCAAATGGCCTTGGCTGTCAGGTGAGGATTTGCATGGACTATATAAACTTTAATGATGCATTCCCTCGAGGAATTCCTCCAACTGTGCTGCTCCAGAGGTGAAATAGCCCTTGTGGTGTCCTGAAACACTGTCCCTGGCCAGGGGCAATTACACGAGTGCATCTACCGTGTGTGCAGAAAACTGTACTCAGCTATTGCTCGATATCTCTTGGAAAATGGACAATAATGAACATTTCTCATGGTAATTGGTATCTCCCTCGGTAAGGTCACAGAAGGTTTTGCAAGCTGTCTATTAACGGTGGATCTCAGCTGTTCTCACTCAGTGGGAAGCACATTCCACACAGACTTTTTCAGTGTTCAGGAAATACTTTAACTTTTCAGCAGTAGTTTTACGAAGCCAAGCAGAGAAGCTTGCATGACAATAATACTTGCTCCAGTTCCTAAGACCAGAAGGAAGCCTGCCAAAATATTATTAACATCAGCACCTCTAAAAACCTTCTGTTTTGTCTCTTCCCTTCTCCTTTCTTTGGAACATTTATAAAGAAACTGTGCCATCTTGCATAAAGAAATTAGTTTCTTGAGGAGTGTTTTGCTGTCTTCAGCACTAGTAATTAGGATAAGAACAGAAAGTATTTATCAGTGTTATTACAGTGAACACAGCACTCAGGCTGTGACAACTGAGCTCTTGTGGTGAAGTGCAGAGAGAACAGACTGGAGCAGGTGCAGACAATAAACCTGGCTGGGTCCACCTCACACTGCTTAAAATTCTTTATAGAACTGCTTTGTGAGTAAGATTTCAGGAGAAACAAGCAAAAGGTGAAAAATCTCCGTTATAAAAGTTTCAACACAATTTCTAGAGAGGGCAAGCATAAAAGTTTACAGTTCCCATAATGGCTTTCCGTGAAGCAGACAAACCCTGGAGATTACGGGAAGGCAGGCAAGCCAGGGTTATAAATATATTATAGGAAGCACTGGTGCAGTGAGTAAATGGGCTGTTGCTCCCAGCAGGCTCCCAGGAGTGATCACACAGAGGCTGCATGGCTCCTCCAAGGGCAGGAATCCTGCCTGGCGTGTCCCACCCAGCAGGGAGCACTGAACTTTCAGCAGTCTCCGAGAGTGCCCTGCAGCACAAGCGTCGTGCAGACTCTTTCTTCTTGCAGTAAACAACTTCTCTTCCCAGCTGGAGGCTCTCTCCCTGTGAATACACAAGCTGCACGTGTTCCTCTGGAGGTCCTCGGGTGCATCTGAGAAGCGACAAAGCAAGTGGGAAGAGATGAGATAAGATGAGATGAGGAACTTTTAGCTCTTTTTGTGAGTGTTACATGGGGATATCACGTGGAAGACGTAGCAAAGTAGGCTAATAGTGTCTGAGTACTCTTTTTTCCCCCTGAAATCTTTATGGTATCTTTCCTGCATAGAACTGTCCGCATGGTTAGACTTTAATTTCAGACTAACCGTTCTAGTTTGAAGCTGGACTCTTTGCCTGGTAAGACTCCAGTTTTTAGGCTCTCTCTGAACTGCCTTCACTGTCAAATTGATGTGAACCAGTGAGCAGAGGCTGGGTACTGTCCACATCCCACTCCTGGACCCCTGGCTGTGTCCTACAGCACTTCAGCTTTGGTTAGAAAGAAAATAAAACTCACACTGCCACAGCCCCAAAAGAAATCTGTTTATACTGCAAGTCTAGACAGAAGGTCCCCACCAGCACTGGTGACTCCCAGGGTGAACAGCTTGGTGTGTTTGTACAGCCAAAGAGAAGTCTCCACGTGGCAAAAACCTCCTGGGAGCTGACGGACTACAGGAATTTACTCTCATCAAGAATAAGACTTTGCCTGCTCGGTGTCAGTGAGTGCTGTCTGGTTCCAGACTGTGTGCAGCTCCTTGGGTATCTATTCCACTCAGGTAACGTCTCAATATCAAAATTTCCAGAGAGTTGCCTTCTTATCCCGCTGTCCTGTGGCAGAGTAACCTGGGCTCATCCAAAGGAGCGTGGCCAGCAAGTGGGAACTGTTGGAGCAAGTCCAGAGGAGGCTGAGGGGACTGGAGCACCTTCCCTATGGAGCCAGGCTGGGACAGCTGGGAACGTTCAGCCTGGAGATGAGAAGGACACAGGGTGACCTAATTGTGACCTTCCAGCATCTGAAAGAGCTGACAGGAAACATGGAGAGGGACTGTTTACAAGGGGTGGAATGACAGGACAGAGGGGAATGGCTTCCCACTGCCAGAGGGCAGGGATGGATGGGATATTGGGGAGAAATAGCTCCCTATGAAGGTGGAGAGGCCCTGGCACAGGGTGCTCAGAGCAGCTGTGGCTGCCCCTGGATCCCTGGAAGTGTCCAAGGCCAGGTTGGACGGGGCTTGGAGCAGCCTGGGCAAGTGGAAGGTGTCCCTGCCCATGGCAGGGGTGGAACTGGATGGGCTTAAATGATCCTTTCAACCCAAAGAATTCCATGATTCCATGATTATGATTATGATAAGTTGTTCGTGCTTTTGGACAACATTTTGTGTCTATTTCTTTTCTATCTATAAGGAGACACAAGGAACAGCTTAGTTATTAAAATAAATACAGATTTATTGTGGGAAAACACTTTTTGGAGCCATTTTGGTAAGGTCTGCATTGCTGTATGAACATCTCATAATCTCAGAATTATTTATTCTCACCACAAACCTTTGCAGTGCATTGATATCCCACACGTCTTACAAATAAGGAAAAGGCAGGATAAAGTACTTAGAATTAAAAAGCAAAATAAAATTAGATACCATTAAGTGTCTGAAAATCAAAAAGTAGCATTGCTCCAGATAAAAATTAATGGGTCTCATTTAACAAGACAGTGATACTTATATGTCACATGTAGCATTTTCCTAGGAGTTTACTGCTGATAAAGAAGTCATTTCCAAAGCTTTAAGGATATTAATGAGCTACTTTGAAGTGCTTCAGAACTATCCGTGTTAAAATAAAACTCAGGAGATGGGTGCAATATCATGGAAAACTACTGGAGCATGGTAGTTGGTTCTTAAATATTTTTTTAAGCCAAAATTGACAATAATGTGAAAACTGTTCTCAAAAGGCATAGTGTATGTGATAAAGGAGAAAAAACTGGTTTACCTCTTTCATCCATTATCTTTCCATATTTTGAACTGGGCTGTTTATGATCAGCCCCATAAATCACAGGCTGCCGCTGTTGGTTTGATGGTTTGGGGTGAGGTACATGGGTTAGAGGTGGCAGCTGCTGCGGTTTAATTTTAGCAGTTTAAAATGGAGGAGGTGTGAATAACTTTGCCCACACGACCCCACCTACCTGGAAAAAACACCTTGGAGACAGAGTTCTAGGAAGAACTCAGAAAAAAATAGAAGACAAAAAGAAAACTAATATATGGAGAGTCTTGTTTGCCAAATTAGAGCTGTAAGAAAGGAAAACAGGGCAGAGATGGAGAGATTACATATGGAAAATCCTCTACAGTTTACAGATCCTCCAAATATCAATAAATCTTTCCAAGTCTGGTTTAAAAAGCACTGTGGTTGTGTGTAATCCTACCTCAGCAAAGCATTCTGGGACAGCATTGAGCCACTTCTCATCCATTAATTTAATTTTTTTTCCTCAGTCTCTCTCAGTGGACCTCTTTCTGTTCCTTCCTTTTTTGCAGTGGTTGAAGAGATGTGTTCTTAATTAGTATATCAGTAGGGATTTTGCAGGTGAAACTTCTGCAATTCACACATTTGTCTTCTTCGGGAAGGTTATTAGACTCGAGCACAGATCATTTGTCTCCTTTTGCAGGCTCCTGACAAACCATTCTTTGTTCCCAATGGGACTGTGGGAATTGTAATATAGGCAGAAAATTGACCCTGCGTGAGCGAGTCGGGGAGGGGAAGGAATACATTTGCAAACCCTCTTAAAACAAGGCAAACTCCAATTTGCAACATTTAATAAAGCCTGAGAAAGTGCCAAGGAAGAAGAGAAAAGGAACTCCATTTTCTAGGCCATTAAAACCCAAAAATTATGGCTTAATCTTGAAATAATTTACCTTTGGTGTCGACATTGCTTCATCCCTTCCGAGAACAGGACATTCCAAGAACAGGTCTTTTCTTCTCTGGCGCTTTGGAAGGGAGACAATAATTTCTTTTCTCTAGGCTGGTCTTACTGCTGGACAGACGTGGTTACTTCATGCAGAGGATGCTGCTCAAGGATGAATTTTGCTTAGGGAAAGGCTCACTAAAGCAATGAGACCTGAAGCCTATGGAAACTGGGCTGCTAGGTTGCATTTTTTTCTGTTCTCAGTTTCCTGGGCCTTGTCCTTGATGTCTCAGGCATGAGCAGCATCTGCTGTCGCTAAAGCTTCTATAACTTGAGTCCAAGTGCTTGCTGCTGAAGTTCAGGTAATTTATTGCATAAATAATGATCACAAAGCTGGAGGTGAGATCTGTTCACAAGCCTGCTTTTGAAAAGTTCAGCACCTGGGGATTTGGACAGGCTGGATTGATGGCACAAGGCCAACGGGGTAAAGGGCCAGGTCCTGCCCTTGGGTCACTCCAACCCCTCCAGGCTGGGGCAGAGGGGTTGGAAAGCTGGAAAAGGCCCTGAGATGCTGGGGACAGAGGCTGGACAGGAGCCAGGTGAGGCTGGGTGGGCAAGAGGCCAATGGCCCCTGGGCTGTGCCAGCCCTGCTGTGGGCACAGGCCCAGGGCAGTGCCCGTCCCCTGTGCTGGCACAGCTGAGGGACCTCGAGTGCTGTGTNCATTCTTACAGGTTCACTCAATTCCCTAATTCCTACAGAAGAATTGTCTCGCTCTTGATGGCACATGCATGTTTTACATGCACCCTAAGCTGGGGGTTGTGAATGACCCTGCATATCCCACATCTGGAATTGTTCCCTGTCCCTGTGAAGGGGAATTGCAGGGTGGTGGTTGTCCTGCAGAAGCAAAGTAACACCACTCAGAGCTGAGTAGTGTTCAGTGACCTTTTGCCTTTAGAACTCTGCTTTTGCCCTGGAGGTACTCAATTTTAAGTCAAGTCATGATTATTTTCAGTAGTAGCAGTATTAATGACTGATACAGCTTTATTTTGCCCCAAAGGTATTCAATTTTAAGTCAAGTCATGATTATTTTCAGTAGTAGCAGTATTAATGACTGATACAGCTTTATTTTGCCCCAAAGGTACTCAATTTTAAGTCAAGTTGTGATTATTTTCAGTAGTAGCAGTATTAATGACTGGTACAGCTTTATTTACACCATCTATGCTTCAACTTTATTAGTGATCCCTCATAAATGTGTTTTCTTTCTGCCTCCTCACATTGGCATCCACGTGGCTGGGTCGTATTTCTCCAGAACATCTTCCCTCCTTTCTCTGGCTCTTGTCCTTCTTGCAGGGTGCTCACTGAGGGCAACAGCACAACAAAAGGGTCCAAAAATAAATGGGAATATGGGATGAAATAACAGCCAAGTCCTTTTTAGGTGGCTCCATTATTCCCCCCCTCAGACATTTGTACCTGATATAAATAATCAACAGGCAGCAGGCATCCAAAGCAGTTTCGTGCTGGTTGAACCTCTTGAAGCAGCACCTCTTTGTTCATTAAATTATTCTGGAGGAACTTTTGGAGGAGCAGAAAGTTCCTTGATGCTTCCTGACCTGTTCCACGGGGGCCCTTTATTTATTGCAGGTTGCCAGGTTACCTCCTGCTCGGTTGCTGAAGTCACTAGACATGAAGCTTTTATCTGCCACCGAAAGGTTGTTGACCAGGCCATTCATTTCAGTAAAGAGTTCTTCTGTCACTCTTAGTCATAGCTGCATAAATGCTGCGATGATAATAGCGGGAAAATTTCTCTCTTAAAGTGGCAACTGTTATTTTATCCCCTCGAGCAAACTGTCAGGATTCCTAAAGGTCTTGCATTAAATTGCAAATCCAGCACCATTGTGTCTGAATTCTAATTTTAGAGGCTCTTGTTAGAAAGTCTGAGCAAATGTGCATTCAATTAAGGTGAGGGTTTGGAACTTTGCATCTAAGGAAATAAGCTTTTACAATTAGTTCAAATTTAAATCAGAACATTTCCAATCCACTTGTTCTGAAATATAGTCATAATAATTAAAAAATCATTAACGTCCTTGGCACTCTAGGGGCCTTTCCTTTAATATTGGCTTTTCTGTACACAGAAAGCTGAGGATTGTTTGTCTGCTAAGGGGAAAAAAAAGCCGCTGACAACCCAAGAACTGAAGTCTCCCATTTTTTCATTAAAAGCTGATCAGAAACATCAGGATTCCTTAACATCAACCCCTAAAGCTATAATTTAACTGGAACAAACTCAAAATAGCTTTCAGCAGTCCCGAAATTAACACTTTGTGGACTATTCCACCAGAAATGCTTCTTTCATAACATACATTTAAGTCCCTTTTCTCCTTGATATGCAGAAGAATGGCAAGAAGTTTAACAAGGAGTCACTGAGTTTTCCAGGTTGTTCTCCAGCGTGTCGGCCACAGAAGGTACCACAGAAGCACAAGAGAATCCTTCATTCTGAGACAGAAGTCAGTTCTGTAAAATTCTAAGTGCCAGGAAAAGGGTGAACAGGGATCAGCTGTTCTCCTCCAGTGCAAAATCCTGGGGGCATCAGTCGAAGCCAGGAGAGCCTAGAAGTGCTCAGAAAGCTCCTTCCTTCATTGCAAAGATCCTAGTTGAGAGGAAAACCCCAAAATGAGTGTTTGGGCTGTTTATCTCTTTATCCCTTGCTGTAATGCTCTCCCACCCTCAATCCCACTGCCAGAGGTAACTCTCAGGATATTTTTTTTTTCCTGGTGGGTCAGACATCATTCCTGGTGTCTAAACTGGGAGATGTCCACGCAGGCAACTCTGTCGCAGCTCCTGAGGCCATTCCTGTGGCAGCGTGGGGTGGGAGGGAGCCAGCAGCCTGTCCTTGCCTCTTCCCAGCAGTGCTGTGCTTCCACAAACCCTGGTTTAGTTACGGAAAAAGCCATAAAAATGCATTACACCGAACTCAGGTAAGTTTTACAGTCGGATATTAAGCTGCAGAAACAACAAAATTAGGTGACTTATATGTGTGGCAGTAAATCCTTTCCCAGGACTTTGAGTGAACTATTACATTCTGCAGCTCCTTCAGCAGCCTAAATTGGCTCTATTTGGCTCATAAAGGCAGGATGGATCCTCATTTGTACACATAACAAATGGAATAAATACACTTCTTTGAAAAATGGGAATCTGACAGTTTAATATATGGGGTTTGGGTTTTTTTTTTCCAGGATATTTTAACTTCTTCAATAAAATTTCATTAAGATGACACATCTACATATAGGTACATCCACATGTATAGACAAAAAGATTAAATTAAGATTCCTGCTGGTTTATTTGCACCAGTTTCAACACAGACTTATTCTCAGAACGATAATTCCTCCACACAGTTGGAAGAATGAGCTGAGCTCTCTCCTGCTCCCTTGTTTTTGTAAGTTAAATGTCATAAAGAAGAGGTGAAATTCCAGAATAAAGCTCGGCACTAATTAGTGCGCTGATTTGAACGCCGAGTTCATTTTCTGCTAGGTTACAACTTTCTAAATGTTCCAAAGCAGATGCACCTCATGATTCCTCTGCCACTTACTCTAATGCATGGAGCACTCTACCCCTCTGAATTGGCACTTTAAATCACTCTCCTCGCCGCTCCTCATTACATGCACACACACACACACACACACCACACTCTGGAGCTGATCCGACCAGGAAAATCAGAATTACTCCTTTCTTCCCCCTGCCAAATGCCTGTTCTACTGCTAAAAAGCCCTGTTTCCACATTCTTGATTACCTGTGTCTAGCAGAACAACAGCACTCAGTGCAAAACACAGGGATGTGCTCCAACAAAAAATCAAAACAAGCTTCAAAACACCCAGTTTTTACTAAAATGACAAGTTTTCTTTGCAGGACGTTCAGTAATGTTATGGTAGATGACAATTAATAAAGAGTTTTACTCCCTCAATGCTTAGAGTTTGGTTTTAGTTTTGATTGGGAAAACTTTTAAAGTTAAGAGCTGCAGATATAGAATTGCAGAGTTAGAGAATGGTTTGGGTTGGAAGGGAACTTAAAGCCCACCCAGTGCCACCCCCTGCCATGGGCAGGGACACCTTCCACCAGCCCAGGGTGCTCCAAGCCCCATCCAACCTGGCCTTGGACACTTCCAGGGATCCAGGGGCAGCCACAGCTTCTCTGGGCACCCTGTGCCAGGGCCTCAGCACCTTCAGAGGGAAGAGTTTCTTCCTAATATCCAATCTAAACCTACATTTTTTCAGAGAGATGTAAACTTATGAATCCTTAGGTTGATTATAATCCATTATAATCTTGCTGAATGGGGGGAAAAATGAATGTGCCTGGAGAAATTGTTTATTAAAAGTGGTCACATGAGGGACTCATTGCTCCTACCCTCTGATGACTCTGCAGCTGCCACTCTCTTTTTCTCCAGAATAAAATCCGAATTGCAGCAGCTCCTGTATTTCTAATCAGCGTGGAAATTCAACATGCTGCCCATTTCCCCCGGGACTAATTAAGAAAAAAATCAAAAAGTGGAGTGACTTTAATTAGCCAGTTATGCAGCGTGCTGTTATCATTAGCCTGCCCCATAAGCACCACCCTCATCACAGCCATAATGAGGGGGCAAATGGAGCTGTCCCCACTGACCCTATGGAATAAGCACTTCCAAAGCCGATTGGATTTAACAGGAATGCAGTGGGTCAACTGCAGATCCCGACAGCCTCACAGAAGTCTGAGCCCACCTGCTTTGAGACCACAGACGTGAATCTGTGTCTGTCTCTGTGAACTGGAGTGCTGCGATGACCTCTCATGGAGACAGTTTAAAAAAATCACAGTTGATTTAAGAACTCCTATTATTAAATGTTTCTAGATTCAGTAAAAGGATTTCTTAAATCAATTGTGAGTTGGAAGGAAGATGAACAAAATTCCCTCTATGGAATAGAAGTATAGGACTCTTCCAGGGATCCAGGGGCAGCCACAGCTTCTCTGGGCACCCTGTGCCAGGGTCTCAACACCCTCACAGGGGAGATTTCTTCCTAAAATCTCACCTAAACTTACTCTCTGGCAGTGTGAAGCCATTTCCCCTTGTCCTGTCACTACATTCCTGATGAATTGTCCCTTTCCAGCTCTCCTGGAGCCCCTTTAGGCACTGCAAGGGGCTCTGAGATCTCCCTGGAGCCTTTTCTTCTCCAGATGAGCACCCCCAGCTCTGCCTGGCTCCAGAGCCGAGGGGCTCCAGCCCTCAGAGCATCTCTGTGGCTTTCTCTGGGCTTTCTGCAGCAGCTCCAGGTCCTTCCTGTGCTGGGCCCCAGGGCTGGGGCAGCTCTGCAGGTGGGGTCTCACCTGAGAGGGGCAGAGGGGCACAATCCCCATCCCTCCCCTGCTGCCCCAGGGCATGGGGGGTTCTGTCCCAGCTCATAAACTCCAGCATCTTGAAGATCCCACACCTTTGATCCTGTCTTTTCAAAGACTTTTTTCTCTTAACAAAGTCGTAGCTCCTCTCGTTCCAGAAGACCTGCATTAATTTGGAACAAGAATCTTGTCTCAAACCCCACAAACATTCGTATTTGTAAGTGTCATTGTACAGCCAGCACTGAGCTGTTCTAATCAGCCAAGGGTAATTTAGATTCACCAACAATACTCACAAATATTGCACAATGTCACAAAGGATCAAATGCAAATGCACATTTCTTCTTCAGCCACTGAGAAGCATTTAAAAAGAAATTAAACAGCAGATCTCATCTTCTTCCAAATATAAATATGCAAACTGATGCAAATTGCTTGCTCCTGACCCGGGAACATGATGGCCAATTGCCTGACCTGTGTTCACAAAACAATATTTCATTTCATTCGCTGTTCTCAGGGAGTGCATTTGAAATTTCTGTGGCATCAGGATAAAAATCAGAATGAGCATATGCTCCTCAGAGCACTTCAATCACTTCTGATTTCCTAGGCAGTGTCTGTGCCTACCAAAGCGTGAAGCCTGGAATATGTTAGCGAAGTATTAATTATGGTTGAAATCCTCAAGCAGATTTCAATACTTAGTTGTCACCAAAGTGGTGGCAAGAGTCATCCTCTAGCAAAAACCATTGTGTAGCAGCAAATGGGGTAAGACCTCTATTATTTCTTAAGGAAAGTTGCAAAAAAAATATAAATATAAATCATGTTATATATTAAACAAAAGAACAAAATATAATAATAAATCTGCTAATTGGAGGAGGGTTTTCTAAGTGTAGCACACTAACTAAATAGAGCCAGAGAATCACAGAATGATTTGGGACTCTAAAGATCATCTGCTTCCAACCCTCAGTTCTATTTCTGCACCACTGCTGAAAACAAACCCAACATCATCTTCTAATCCCATTATATACCTGTATATAATATTAACCCACGAGCTTATCTTTACTGCAAATAAAATCCAAACAGAGAATAAAATTATCATTTTCTCGTGTGCAATGCAAAATTCTGCTGGAGGTGCCTAAATCTGTCTGTTGCTTCCTGGTCATGCTAAGGATCTCAAAATTGAATAATAAATATCATAAAAAGCTGCTACCTTTTCAATATGATGGAAGTTGCCATTAGTTCTTAGGTCTGTCCAGTTTAGATAATAATAACGTCAATAGAAATAATAATATCAATGCTGATAGCAACAGTGATTTAAAAACACTACAATCACTTATCAAAATAATAATAATAATAAGAAGAAGAAGAATAATAAATAATATTAAAATATTATATACTATAATGTATTATATTCATATGCTAATACATTATTAATATATATTTATTATTATTATTATTATTATTATTATTATTATTATTATTATTATTACTATTACTGGTCTAGTGGAAGGTGTCCCTGCCCATGGCAAGGGGTTGTACTATATTGTTTATTAAAACAATATACATGGATCATAAAGGGTTTTTTCCAAAGATGCTCCATGAATGCTGGAAGAGATTTCCCAACAACTGAGCGAAAAGCTCTATTTCAGCACTATAAAGTGCTTTCCTTCCTTTAATATGGAGAGCTTTTAACAATCTAATTTATCTATAGATTCATCTAAACTGGATATAAACTCTGAATTATAAGTAATGGTTCATTGGGATATGATCATGGAACTGTGAGAAATACATTCCAGTGGCTGATATGAACTTCAGGCCTTCCTTTCCAGCAAAGAGCCGTTAAAAACATTTTATTAAGCATGTTTGAATGTTGTAACAATCTCCACAGCCATTGTCATTATCCTCTTGATTCCCCATTGCCTTAAACCAGCAATTAGAAGTTGATGAGAAACATCCAGGAACAATAATAGTTAAAGATCAATTAGGGGTCCATGAGGCTGAGGAGATTAAATATTTATTAAAATAACAACAACCTTTCAAAGAATAGTTCGAACTTCATTACTTTAATCCGTTCTGGAGCTGCTATTTTCTGCCTCACTTCCCTGTAATTGCAAACTGCCCCAGTGACAGGGAATGTCTCACACCAAAGTACATAAAAACATAAAGTGTTTATGTTGCTGTGACAGTGCTGAGATTTTGTAAACAGATGGGAACAGGTTTATTTTTTATTCGCCTGCACATTTCTGAAGTGCTTTTCTAGTGTAAAGTGACAAAAATCTCCCACTTAGCTAAATTTAACTGGAGTTTCCAGCATGGATCCATAACTGTCCCTTTGCAGACAGATGGACAAATGACCACAGGCCTGATGTTCTCTTCAGCAGCAGACCTGGAGAAGGGCAATTGGGAAGCTGGGTGTAAGGCAAGAAAGGTTTTTGCAGAGGGACCAGAGCTTCTCTCTGGAATTCGGTGTGAAAAGTGAGAGTTTGTGGAATGTTTCTGTGGAAGTGCCACGTGGTAACAAGAGCGGCAGCTCTGCTTTCTGTCCGTGCCTTGGTGACAAGCAAAAAGTGTGCAACCCACTCTTTCTCAAACACACAGCACAAAAATCTCTGTGACTCATTTAAAATGGTGATTTAAACCAAAACCTGACAGGATTTGGGGCCAACAGATACAAATTGTGGCATCTATAAAGGCAAAAGATGAAACAATAATTCATTAGCATGGCAAAAGGGAAAGAAAACAGAGCACACAGATCCTGACAGTAAATTTGGACTTGACCCTTGTGGATGCCTCCCAGCTCAGGAGATTCCAGGATTTAAAATTCGATGAAAACTTTCCTCACTGGGGCAAAAGTGAGCACACATCCTGTGGTGAGTGGAGAAGCTGTCAGGGCACAAGGGAACACCTCACACTCTGGAGCTCCAGAGCAGCACCCAGGGACTGTGGCAGCGAGGTGTGAGGATGCCACAAACCCATCATTCTATTTGGGCATGGCGTGGTGACCTGGATGCACCAAGGGGCATTTTTTTTTCCTGACACATTTTTCTATATATACTTTCTTAAGTATTTTATGTACTGGGTTTATTGTTTTATATACTGGGGGTAGTATCTTGTATCGTATTTATTTTCATATATATTTATTTTCTATACTGTTTCTAGTGGTTTATATGCTGTTTTCTTTTATAAAAAACCCAATTTTAACCACTGCTTAAGCTGATCATTAAAAGAAGCAGCTGTGATTTCAAATGCTTTTAACATTTGACAATACATTATCCTCAAGTTGTTCTAGCACTCCTCTCTAAAGGCTTCTTATCAACTGCTAGGAATGGAAGCACCCCCAGAACTGATCACTTTGAGAAGTACACTTAGAAAATGTGAAACTCTTTATGCCAATATAAATATGCCTCATGGATTTTGTTTAAACAAGTTTCACGCTGGAAATCTTTTTCCTTTTAGGGGCCCAGCAATTCTGTCCCTGATCTTTAAACCACAGTGTGTTTCTCTTGCTGGATCCATACCTCAGGGAAAACATGCTAATCATCCTGCTCATGCTTCCTCATGTTCTGAACGTCTTTCCCTCTGTTGCTTCCATGCATGATTATAATTTGACGATAAGAGAAACAATTTAAAACTGCAATTATGAAAGCATTTCTTTGTTAATTCCCTCCTGGCTAAATGACTTCCTCTCACGCTAGGAAGTTAAACATCTGACAGCACGACTGAGCTCCAGGAGCTTCAATTTCCATTCACAAAAGCCTCTTTTTTAGCTGCCTCTCATATTCCAGTCGGAATTTATGGCGATTTGCTCCCTCTTTTACTTACAGATTCATGGATCCCAGAGAGATTCAACCTGGAGCCAATATTTGCAACTCGGCTGGACCTCTGACTCTTTGTTTTAGCTGACATCAGGAGGTGTGTGCTTTATGAACTGGGGAGATGAGGAAATGAACCCTTTTGGGGCTGTTCCTCTGGGCACCATCTCGCCGGCACACAGACGGATCAGCACAGTGCTACCAGCAGGATTAGGCAACAGCAGCAGATTGCATTTGGTGGAATAAAATATTACAGAGCAGCTCAGAAATTGTCCTATCAATACTGCAATATTGCAATGAGACAATCAGGAGGTAGAACACGGGGTGGAATGAAAAATCCTGTAATTGTTGCCTCCGTGTAGGTGAAATGATGAGCTGTGGTGCTGGTTCTGCAGTTCAAACACAGGTTAAAGGGTGCAGGGAGTTGACTGGGTTACTTTTTTCCTTCCTTTTTCCTCTAAAATCATACCCACACCAGCCATAAAGGAGAACAAAAAATAACAGCAGTGTTAACATAGCAGGGAATAAAAATTATCCTCATTTATCTACTCATTTTTATTTCACAGTTGTGAGCAGATACCAGTGGATGACTTGCAACAAATACAAAATTATTGTGCTTTCTGCTAAAAATATGTAACTTTGATTTCAGGTAATTTGTTTAAAAGCCTAATGAGATTGACATTTGAAACAGGTTCCTGCCATTTCTGTTCCTTCTGGCTTCACTTAGATAAAATAAAATTGTAGCAGGTGACTCATAAAATGAGCTGACCTGCCAGGGCAGAACAGACCCTCTGAAATGTCCGTGTGGAATGAGGGGATTTTTGATCTTTGTTGGATATGCAGGCAAGTTGTTCAGTACTGATTGGGCTGGGCCAAGGACACGACACCCGGGAAGGACAGGGATTCAGGGTCCCATAAGGGGAGATGGGGGTCAGGGGGGGAGGAGGGATGGGAGGGCCACTGCAGGTGTGGCAGAGAGGGCAGCAGAGGTGGGAACTGGGCACAGCTCAGGTCCCTGCAGGCACAGGGCAGACACGGAGTCCAGAGCAGACACAGGAAAAGGATTAGGCAAAAATATTAGGAATAAGCTGGGGACAGCTTGGCTTTCCTCAGATAAGCAAAGCACGACAGAGCTGAGATGGTGGGAACAATGGGTTCAGAGAGAAAATGGGAATGTGAGCTTAGAGAGATGGGAAAATCCCATTGCCCGTGGATGAGTTAGGAAACACCAGGCTGCCCTTGGATCCCTGGAAGTGTCCAAGGCCAGGCTGGATGGGGCTTGCAGCACCCTGGGCTAGTGGAAGGTGTCCCTGCCCATGGCAGGGGATGCAGCTGGATGGTCTTTGAGGTCCTTTCCAACCCAAATTACTCCGTGATTCCATGAAAAGTCCTGCCTAGAAGAGAGTATACTGGCTCTTACACATCACTTCCCTAAAAAACCTGAATGCCTTGTTTCAGGAAACGGGATAATGGTGGGTGAGTATCCAGCATTTTGGAATTGGATTGTCAAAATGTATCCTTAGATGAAGAGATGAAAATTCAAATCCAAAGTTTTAAGGACAGTCCTTAACAAAGACAGGGCAGATGAGAGCACCCAGGGAACACACAAATAAAAGAGAAACCAAGGGAGATAAATGGGAACAGGTGACCAAACATTTCTCATGCTGTAGAAGAATCTGCAGCTTGAAAGGATTTAAAAAATATTATTATTTTATTTGTGGCTGAAGTATTTTGCCTAAAATTTATGTTTCATTTGTTTGAAAGGCCTTTTGATTTATATGATAGGGGTGTGTTATTCAACATGCTATGAAAGGTAAACTGCTGATGTAGATGTGTCTCTGGACAAAGCCTGTGCAGGAGGAAATGGCAGAAGGTGGCTGAGGAAGAGCTGAGAAGGATTAAATCAAGTGGTTCTGGGAGGTCTGGGAGGAGCAGGATAAGAGCAGAGAAGTAGGAAATGCCTGCCATTTCTCTTGGAAACAGGGATGCTGTGTGCTCTGCACTGGCCCTGCACTCGGCTCGATGCTGCCATGAAGAACCATCACACACAGTGTAATATCTTATGTCGCTTTCTCTTGACCTGACCCATGCCTGTGAGCCTTAAAGATAATGAGATCTGAGATAAGGAGGTCTTTTGGCTCATATCTGTCTCTTCTCATCTCACAGAGTCCTGCTCAAAAGGTCACAACACGGATAACAACCTTTGCAGGAAGACCTGAACTGTTCATTGAGGCTCCTCTCATTTCTCATCCCGCTGACAGGATTATCAATCCATAATGTCCTCTGCAATAATGCCCTCCCCCAATCAGCATATTCAAATAAGAATTGTTTTTTCTCTGCCTAAAGATGCTGCATTTCGATTTAATCTGATTTCAGTTCAAATTCATGTTCAGCCTATGTATGTTTTTGGATTTTTTTTTACATTACCAGTGTCTGGGTCACCAGTCTGCCGCACAAAATCATGCTGTCAGACAGGAGAGGATGGAAAAATAAGCTTAGTGAACACCTCCAGAATCATTTTTGCAATGAAAAACAATCAGGGAAAAACATATCTTAAACCATCTAAACTTAAAGTGTTTTTCTACCAGTAATGAAGTGAATTAAATTAATTCCAGGAGTGATTTCACTGGACTGCGGTGTGTTGGGAAGGTTGTTTTGATGGAAGCACCTTGATCCACCTGAGGAAGATGAATGCCTGGAACAGAGCGGTGCTGAAAACAAACCCACCTGCCAAACCAAGCAATCGTTTGCCAGCTTTTCCGAGCTGGGAGCCCCCTGGAACCGCGCACACGCTGTGGCCCATCACCTGTGTGATGCCATCAGGGCCCAGGTCTGTGGAGCTGAGGGTGCTTCCACTGATTTTGTCACAAGGTGACAGCTGAGGAATTGCAGGGACACACTTCCTCAGCTCCCTGTGCCTCTCCCTTGCAAGTAGCCTTCTTAATCTTCTCCCTTTTTAACACCCCACTCAATAAATTCTCTCGAGAGCACGGATGTCTGGCTTGTCCTTTAATGATGTGTCCAAATGGGGAAATCAATGGCATTAAATACTCAGGGAATGGGATGCAAGTAAGCAGCTATAAACTGAAATATGGAGCTCTTAAAGGGCTTTTCAGCCAAAGATGCACCACAGGAAGTTGGATTTTTTGGTATTGATGATTATTCTTCCAATATACACAGCACTTTGGAAAATCTTATTGCCTTCCTCAGTATTTAAGTGATGTATTTAATTGAAGTTCGCTTGCAGAGAAGAAAAGCAAAGAACAAACAGGGAAAAATAATTTACATTTAAGGAAGTTGAGTTAAAATTCTGCTCTTATAGAATCTTATAGAATGGACTGGGTTGGAAGGACCTTAAAGCCCATCCAGTGCCACCCCCTGCCATGGGCAGGGACTCCTTCCACTGTCCCAGGCTGCTCCAAGCCCCATCCAACCTGGCCTTGGACACTGCCAGGGATCCAGGGGCAGCCACAGCTTCTATGGGCACCCTGTGCCAGGGCCTGCCCACCTTCACAGGGAGGAATTTCTTCCCAAAATCCCTTTTAACCCAGCCCTCCTTCAGCTTAAAGCCATTCCCTCTTGTCCTGTCACTCTCACTTAATAGTATTTTGTTAGAACAGTTGGAACCAAACTTTAAAACAAAATGAGACTCAAAGATGACAAATTCATAATCCAAGTAATTGGCAATATTATTATATTTTGCCACATCTTGCCATCCTGCTGGGAAAAGATTCCAAGCAGAGGCACCTGGTGATGAAAGAGACCCGTGTCACATTCTATTTGTGGTTTATGTGGTTTTGCTATTTTAAACACATGCTTTTAATTGCTTCAAACAGTGGGACTCCAACATTATTCTGGTGCCTACTGAACTGTTAAATTGATCAGAGCACTGAGCATTTGTATATGTTTTTAAATCAACCTCCTGGTAAATTTCCTTTGCCTTAATGCTTTCCCATTACCCTTAATTAAATCCTTTTCTTATCCATTGCCTCCCAAATTACATCACTAACCCCTCTCCTTCTCATGTTGGTAGCCCCTCCAAAATTTACAAAAATTAATGGCTCCTCAAGCTTTTAACCACTTTGGGCAAAATTCAGCGTGCATAATTTCATGGGGAACAGATGGAGCTGCACCAGGAATGAGTTTGGCTGCTAGGAATTACTGAGCAACCTGAGGACTAAACTGAGGATTCTGCTCTCTGGTTTTGCAAATCTGATTTCTCCAGCAGTGCCGAGGAAGATAAAGCAGCAAAGCCCAAATGCTGAAGATGTTGTGATGCCTGTGAGGCAGAGCCTGCCCTCAGCTCCCAGGGATGAGGATGGGAAGTCTGCTGTGGACCAGGGATAGTCACAAACCCCTGTGTGTCGGGTGGTTGAAGCATCTATTTATCTAAATATATTTGAAGCTCTTCCCCTACAGACATTTTTACTACCTGGGATGTGTGTTGGAATTGAATTACTGCTGCCTTATTTTAGTTTTATGCTTTTGTAATGGCATTAAAAGCAACGCTTACTCCACATAAGCCAAAGAAAATGATGGCGAATCAGGCCAGATTCACTTTTTGGTTAATTGTGCTCTTTGAAATGTGAGAAGAATCTGAGTATGAATGAAGGAAACTGCAAAAATTAGGCTTCCCCTAAAAAATTACATTTTCTCTCATTTTCTTTTCTTTTTTTACTCCACAGCATTTTGAAAAGATTGGCTTGGAAACATAAAATCAATCTTACTGAAAGCTTTACCTGGACACTGAAATACGTGTATAACACAATAGTTGGGAAAGCAAAATGACCAGGAAGCAACACGCCCAATTAATTTTGAAACATTTCAAGCAATCAATTAAAAACCTTTTAAGGCAACACCTTCGGATGCAGCAGAGCACTTCAAACATGAAAATTGCCTGTAGATAGATTTTTCTGAAGCGGAAACCTGGAAATGTTCCTGCTAAACTACAAACAAATTGCTTGAGGTTCTGGTAATCCAGAAGGACACTCGGGATAGGAGAGACTGCGGGACACGGTCCAGGAGAAGGGCAGGAAGTGTGGCAGCTGGATTTGGGGGCACTTGGGCACAATTCCCTCCAGAAGGCTGTCAGGAAAACCAGCTTCCTTGTTGGAATTCAATTACATTAAATGCATTGTGGAAGAGGTGTCTCCATTGGTTCTTAAATATAATGAAGTGTTTTGAGAGTCCAAAATGCTGTTGTTTTACGAAATTCTGTGTTTTCCACTTTGGAATTTGCTGTTATTTGAAAAATTAATCCTTGGGAGGATTCCAGCTTCACTGTGTCACACACAAAAACCCGTCATTGAAGCAAATGGCTTGCTGGGATTGATTTATAGATACTATATAATATAACATAATGACACGTAACAAAATTTCATTACACAGCGAGGTTAATTTGAATTATGATTTGTTCTCCCTGCCAGGCAAAGGGAGATGCTGGTGTTCAGTAATTGCTGCAGTATTTTACCCTAGCTTTCAATGGGCTGCAGCATCCTGAAAAAGCAGCAATTGGCTCTCCCAAAGAGAGAAAGCCTAAGTGATCTCCAAGGTTTTATGGGCATGGGTTGTTTAAAGGTAATTGCTGCAGTATAAGCTGGGAATCTGCTACTTCAGAGCAGTTAAAGAGGCAGCAGTGCAGAGAGGGAATTAAAGAAATTCCTGAATTGAAGGTACGCCCCATCCCTGGCAGTGTCCCAGGCCAGGTTGGATGGGGTTTGGAGCAGCCTGGGCTAGTGGAAGGTGTCCCTGCCCATGGCAGGGGGTGGCACTGGATGGGCTTTAAGGCCCCTTCCAACCCAAACCATTCCAGGCTGGGGAATCTAAAAACAGTGGAGCAGAGCAGGGATCGTGTTCGGTATTTGGTGACTTATTTCACTGTGGGAAAAGAAAGTGGTTGCAAGACAAGAGCCCCAGCGCAGGTGGGCCAAATCTCATGGGAGACCCAGGTGGCTTCCTGTACACAAGAGCTGTGTCCCCCCAAGGACAAGAGCACTCTGCTCTCCTTTTGGGAGTTAAATCATGGAATCATGGAACACCAGGCTGGAAGGAATGTCGAGGGTCATCTGGTCCAGCTGCTCTTGGTCTAGACAGGACAGCCCAGCCCCCTGGCCAGACAAAACTTAAAGGTGTCCAGTGTTGGGGAATCCACCGCTTCCATGGGGAGATTATTCCAACGGCTGACTGTTCTCATTGTGAAACATTTCCCTTTGCTGTCCAGTCAGAATCTCCCCAGCAGTAACTTGTACCCATTTCCCCTCATCTTTTCCGTGTGGTTTCTTGTGAGGAGGGAGTCTCCATGTGGCATTTTTATACTCAGATCAAATTATTTGTCAGCTTTTTCACAATATCCGTGACTTAGCGGATTCTGGGGTAAAGTGTTTAATGAAAATACACAGCCACGAGCAATTGGGGTGGATCTGATTCCTAAAACAAATAGATTTTGGGTAGATCATAGAACAAGGAGTGAAATCTGATTTGGAAAAGTAATTAAGTAGGCCTTTGGAGAAAGGAAGAGAAAGGGGAAGAGGANGAAAACCCAAAAAGCCAACAGGTCCTATTGAAATGGGAAGGTTTTTTGGTATTCTTCTATATAAAATCAACACAATAATTTTCACTCTTTACAGGCAAATGATATTGCAGAAAGGAATGTTTCCGCAGCAAAACTATCTGGAAATCAAAACGAATTTGAATTTTTAAAAAATCTACAGTTAATTCTGAATTGATCACTTGCTTGGGAGGTTTCCCAGCTCCATGAAATCCCCTCAAATGTAGATTGTGAGTCCTTGTATTCCTATATTTCCACGATCCTTTGACAAACACACCTTTTACCAATGTCGGAACATTTCTAAGAGGAGATGTTCAGCCTCACAGAGGAATCATTTCAGCAGGCCTGATATGACAGGACAGCCCACACGTCTTTTGTCTTTTTGAATTGTCCAACTCAAGACTCCAAAGCCCCACAGAAACAGGTTCAGATAGGGTTGAAATGGCAAAAGCAGCGGGGATGAGGAGAGGAGGGTTTGCCAAGAGAGGAGAGAGGCTGGAATGGACATCCCCATGAATTTCTTTCTCTTTCCACATCTTCCCCTGTTCTGGACTTGCAGGTCTTTCTTCACATAAATTCCAGTTCAAATGTGAAAGCCAAGGAAGAATGATTTCAGTCAGCTGCCAGGAGAAAAACAAAACAGGTTCTCAAATCCTGGGGAAATGGGAAGTAAAAATGACAGAGTGAGGTCGGGTGCAAAGAGATCCTGGTTCTTGTTGGGACAGGATTAAAACCTGGGAATAACTAAGAGATATGTAAAAGACTGAATCTCATGCTCATAGAATCCTGAACCACTGAGAGGGTCTTTGCCACCAGGATCTGCACAGATTATTTCAAGAAATTACAAATCAGTTTTTCTGCTGTTTAAAACTAGATGTAAGAAATATCTGCTTGCTGGAACTCAGACTCCCATGATCACAAAATTGGTGCTACCACCAGATGCAGACCCTGAGAACCTTTACAGGAAAGCAATAAAAGTGGCAAGAAGAGCTTTGAGAGCTGAAAACAAAATTGAGCTCTTATCTTCTTTGATATTCCATTTTCCCTGCAACAGTTTACAAAATAATCTCAACTTTACATTTCTTTGTCACTCGCATTTAAAGATATGGCACGATGAGGTGAAATCCCTGCCTGCATTAAAGGAGATTTTTCTGAAAGCAATGCAAGACATCACAGGGGGAGGTGAAATCCAAGACAAAAAGTGAGGGCTGAAAGACAACCTCAGCCACCAGCAAGTTTTGTGGGGTCAGGTTTTTTCTTCTTAAGAAAATACCAACCTTTCTAAATGTGAAATACATGAGGACTTGGTGCCCTTACCAAATGAATGAGTGTGAGAGAGAGAAGTGGAAAGCAGGCCTAGGGGAAAGTATGATCCCTGCTCGTTAATGGATACACAGAATGCACTGCCAGGATAATCAGAGGGAGTCTGTTGGAGAAGAGGGATGTGTGGCACACCAATTACCATCAGCAGGGAAAATTGAAAGGAATTACATTCAGGGGAGTGTGAAATGTGAAAGTCAAGGAAATAAATTAGATGTTGTATGACCTCTAGTGTAATATGTGGAGAACTAATACATTTAACCTAGTTGTAATTGTGTCATAGCCAGGCTGCATTAGGAACTTTTTCATTTACATTTTCCTCTCTATGGCTCCCCGCTCAACTTTTGGAAATGGGGAATAGCAGAGCAACACGGAGAGGTGGTTCTGGAAAGGGAACGAATCAGCCAAGCTGAGAAATTACTAATGGTGCACCACTCCAATCTGATAACATTAAATATCACACTCGCCAGAGGTTTCCTCAGAGAAATAAAAAAAGACAATATATCAGCTGCAAACTCCGGTCTGCCATAATAGGCTAAAACACCTAGAGAATAAAAGTGATCTCTGTGGAAGTATCTTTGCTAGGATCAGTATGGGGGGAGGGGGGGAGTGGCTTAAAGTGCTTGAAGATGCAACCGGGGAGCCTGAAGTACAATGAGATTTCCTTAAGGGAAGCAAGGATTTGAGCTGTCATCTGTCTTTAAGAAGGCTCTAAAAATGGTAAAAAGTCTGACTAGAGAAAGTAAAAGGCTTGGGAAGCATCTGTTAATGTGATCATACAGGCATTCTGAAAGTCTCAAAGTCTGCCTGGTGCCTAATTTGAGTATTTCAAGGCAGTTTATGCCCATAACTTTTTGTCCTAAGCATCACAGGCTCAGAAAACTGTGTCCTCATCTTTGCAAAAGCCTTTTCTTATGTCCTGTCTCCAGTATAAACAACTGCCATTCTTTCCTTCTTTTTTCCTCATGATTTCTGCGAATCATTGTGTCTGAGCCCCGCTTGATCCCTGCTCCTAAAATGGTTAAGGTGACAGTAAAATGGCTTTTAGCAGATATGAAATGTCTTCAGCTTCCATCATGAGTTCAGTCCAAGCAGAACTGGGACTTATCTGCTTGTCAGAAAAAAAAAAAACAACCAAACAACAAAACCCCCCATCATATGAAGATGAATTTGTAAAGGTACCTGTTGGAGATGGTTAATATATTTTGGGGAAGGAGAGGAGGATTTAATAAAAGAAATCCAGTCCTGTGATGCTGTTACAATGCACAAAATCTGTCTTTTGTCCCCAGAGATCTCCATCACAAACAGGAACAAAGGATTTTCTCCCCCTGGACACCTAGAGGGTGGGTGGGACAGGCCAAAAGTCTCAGAACTTATTTGTGTGTCACCATGTAACTCAGTTACAGATTTGATGCAATCACTTCAAAGGTTTTACTCTGTTTCTGGTAGTTGTTCATTGTTATGGATATGCCTGGCTCAAAAAAGAAATCTGGAGGTTGTGTACCTTTCAGAAAGGCTGGCACAAATAACTGCTGTGCACCTTAGTCCTGATTAAATAAAGCTCCAGCATCGCTAAACTAGACCTCACTTAAAGGCTTTCTTGGCCC
This sequence comes from Dicrurus megarhynchus, assembly GCA_013399195.1. NCBI lineage: Eukaryota > Metazoa > Chordata > Aves > Passeriformes > Dicruridae > Dicrurus > Dicrurus megarhynchus. The sequence continues at coordinate 354,051 of VXAD01013457.1, forward strand.
TGAATGAGTTCTGAGCAGCCTGGCTCCAGTGGCCTCTTGTACTTAACTAAACTTTGCCTGATCCTTCTTAAAACACGTGGAAAACCCAGTGTTTCCTGTCCTTATAATTACAAAGGATCCCAGAATAGTTTGGATTGGAAGGGATTTTAGAGATCATCCAGTGCCACCCCCTGCCATAGCCAGGGACACCTTCCACTGTCCCAGTTGGCTCCAAGCCCCATCCAACCTGGCCTTGGACACTTCCAGGGATCCAGGGGCAGCCACAGCTTCTCTGGGCACCCTGTGCCAGGGCCTGCCCACCCTCACAGGGAACAATTCCTTCTCAATATCCATCTATCCCTGCCCTCTGGCAGTGGGAAGCCATTCCCTGTGTCCTGTCCCTCCAGGCCCTTGAAAAGAGTCTCTCTCCATGTTTCCTGTCAGCTCCTCCAGGTGCTGGAAGGCCACACTTAGGTCACCCAGAACCTTCTCTTCTCCAGGCAGTTCTTGCATCAGAGCAATACCTGATTGGAATATTAGGAACAAGAGGAAATATAACTTCACTGAGCACTTTCTACATATTTTTGAAATAAATTTCATCTAAAATATACCATAAATCACACACAATATTCAAAGGGTTTCCAATTACTTTTGTCTGAAAGTCTTCTTGTATTTGGATGAGGCATGAATACCAAATTAATGCATCTTTGCCAGCTGTGTCTCCACAGATAAGAAAGTCATTTTGGTCTTTAATTTGGAACTTATGCAGGTTGCCCATTTCTGTCCCTTTCCCTAGATCATGCTGCTTTTTTCCAAAGAACGAATCAACTTTCACAATTGAAAACCAGACCAATTTGCTCAGAAAATCGATCCGTTCTGTGATCTCTCAAAGTGCAGTTTTCACACCAAACCATTCTCCTCTTAAACATCTCCAGGTTCTCATGTCCTTTCTGGGGATTTACACCGTGGCTCTGGGTTTGACAATGAGGTGTGCAAGTGCTCTTCCCAAATCAAAGAATCCCAGTCTCAGGATGGGCCATCTTGGAAGGGCCCTCAGTGGCTCATCCGGTGCCACCTCCCAGCTCCAGCAGGGCCATCCCAGAGCACAGGTCACAGGAGTGTGTCCACACAGCTCTGGAATATCCCCAGGGAGGAGAGCCCAGAGCCTCTCTGGACAATCTGCTCAGGGCTGGGCCCTGCCCAGGGCAGCAGTTCTGCCTCCTGTGCAGGGCAATTGCTGGGCTCAGGCCCTGCCCGTGGCTCTGGGGCCATTGCTGGGCCCCGGAGCAGAGCCCGGGCCCTGCCCTGAGCCCTCCCTGCAGCCAGGGACACCCAGGGCTGAGGGCCCCTCTCAGCTGGGGCTCCTCTCCAGGCTGAGCAGCCCNCACCATCCCCAGCATACATTTTCCCCCAGCTGAGGGAACTCATTGTTCCCCAGGATCCCCAGTGGTGCAGATTGTCATTCCCTGCTGACCAAAAGGACACGGGACAGCCATATTATCCCCCTGCCCCAGACATGCCACCAGCTGTGCTCTGTCCTGCCCAACACTCTGGGTCCTTCTGAACATCCCAGGCAGAAGCACAGCAATCCTGAATTCTAAAAACACGGGAAAATCCATATGACCTGCGAAGCCTTTCTCACCTAAATGATAGAAAATGGTATAATATCCATTCACAGACTTATTTATTTTTATGTTCCTGCCATATACTGAGGGAACTTTGTTTTCTCTTTGTACCCTTTTGTACAAATTTACCTTGGTTTGCTGGCAAAACACAATTTAACAACAGAAAAATTGGGAAAGTAATGTGTCCGTGCTTTTGTGTGACTGTCAACCCCATTTGGAGAAATTGAGCCTGTCTCTAATCTTGAATAGTGATGTACAGACTTCACCCATTCAGCTCCTAAATCCTTTTCTTCAGCTTTCAAAAGACTTATGGATTCAATCATAAGATTTTCCTTGGGAAGATGATAACAACAATGTGTCCACTAAGGCAGAGGCAGCATCACAGGAAGGTAAATCCACCAGAGAAAATTTGACAAACGGGCATCAAAAAAACAGAGTGGAAAGAGGGCAAGTAAAAGAACAGAATTCCATTGAAAGAAGGTTGAAATATAAAATATGGCCAGGATACAGAGAAAGCTGAAGTACAATTTGTGACAGGCAGAGAGGGATCGAGGGCACCCTCAGCAAATTTGGTGATGACACAGAGGTGGGTGATGAGGTCACACACTGGAGGGGAGGGATGGGGCATCCAGAGGGACCTGGACAGGCTGGAGAGGTGTGGACCTCTTGAAGTTCAACAGGGCCAAGTGCTGGTCCTGCACCTGGGTTGTGGCAATCCCAGACAAGAGCACAGACTGGGACAAGGGCACATTGAGGGCACCCTGCAGAGAAGGACTTGGAGGTTCTCACGGATGGAAAGCTGGACACGAGCCAGAACCATGCACTTGTGGCCAGAAGGTTGACAGTGCCCTGGGCTGAGCCCCCAGCGTGGGCAGCAGGGGAGGGATGGGGACTGTGCCCCTCTGCCCCTCTCAGGTGAGACCCCACCTGCAGAGCTGCCCCAGCCCTGGGGCCCAGCACAGGAAGGACCTGGAGCTGCTGCAGAGAGCCCAGGGGAGGCACCAGGATGATCAGAGGGATGGAGCAGCTCTGCTGGGAGGAAAGGCTAGGAGAGCTGGGATTGTTCAGCCTGGAGAAGAGGAGGCTCCAGGGAGACCTTAGAGCAGCCAACCAGTACCTAAAGGGGGCCACAGGAGAGCTGGAGAGGGACTATTTACAAGGGCCTGGAGGGACAGGACACAGGGAATGGCTTCCCACTGCCAGAGGGCAGGGTTAGATGGGATATTGGGAAGGAATTGTTCCCTGGGAGGGTGGGCAGGCCCTGGCACAGGGTGCCCAGAGAAGCTGTGGCTGCCCCTAGATCCCTGGAAGTGTCCAAGGCCAGGTTGGATGGGGCTTGGAGCCTCCTGGGCCAGTGGAAGGAGTCCCTGCCCATGGCAGGGGGTGGCACTGGATGGGCTTTAAGGTCCCTTCCAACCCAAACCATTCCATAATTCTATGAATCTATTAATCTATGACTCCGGGCTTCTGTGGAAAGAGTAGCATAAAACCTGGAATTTAAGATACGGCCACTGACTTTTCACTTCTGCAGAAGGCAAGACTTGAGGCATTCTGTGAGCTCCAGGTCATTCCTGGATATAATACTATTTTCACAAGTAATCTTGCTTATTAAAATATTTACATTATTATTCTCCACTCTATTATTCTAACAATGGCAATTTCTAACTACTGATGTGCAATTTGGGAAATCTGCCTTTTAACATGTTTAAAGAGAATAATGAGTAACTGGTGTTTTCTCAACCCATGCAAAAGGAAGGGGATGTTTAGAAGTTGTCTCTGTGATCCTCAAAATGTTTGTTGTAAACATCTCACGCTTCATGGGGAATGTTGTAGGGACTGTAGAAGGAGGCACTGGAAGAGAAATAGCCTTGTGAGGGAATGATAATTAATCTAACGAGGCACTTGGTGTCCTGGGGTGAAAACAAACTCCCCCAATTAATCAGTGTGACATCCAGAGGTCACTCTCCACCTCTTCAGACATCTTTGCATCCCTGGATATGAAGGTGAGGAGACGCATGATGAAACTGGATCTTGTGGCTTCCTCCTCGGTGCTGACCTTTGCTGGAACCTGCTCCGAGGAGGCTGCCAGCTGCTGTTCCAGGGGTTTGGGCTGGAGAACACACAGGTGCTCTCTGTGTTGGCTGTAAACTCTATTTGCTGCCAGGGGCAGGCTCTGGTCTCAGCAGATCAGCACCTTACCAGCACAGCCTGCAGGCAGCAGTGGAGCTCAGCGTCCAAGGAATAACAGGGAAACAGCACAGAGGAGGTGTCAAAGCCTGAGCCAGGTTTGCATGGACATTTGGAACTCTTGTCCCCTTCCTACACAAACCCCAGCAGTGCACAAGAACTTTCCTGCCTCTCCCACAACTCCTCTGCTGAGTCCTCCCTGCTAACCTCCCCATGCTGTCGGTGGGACACCCATTCACCACTCTCAGCCAACTGGCCTGCCCTGCCTACTTCCCCACCCTCCTCGCGCTCTTCCCCCTTCCTGGAGCCCTAGAAAACCAAATACTCAACTTCTAAAAATAGTCTGATAGTTTATGAAAAACACTGGTCTTGTAAAGCAAAGAGTGAGGACTACACCTCTTCTGAAATTCCACTGAACATCTCAGAAAAAGGACTTAAAGCTCCATCTCCAATTCCCAGCGCTGGTATTTTTGCATTGATAACCCTCACAAAGCTCCAAAACAACAAGTGAAGTTTGTAACAGCCTCAAACCCCAACCAAGAAATTCCCTGTAATACAAATGGGGAAAAAAAACAAAAAAGAAAAAAAAAAAAAAGAAGAAAAAAAAAAAGAAAAAGGAAATAAGTATAGCTGGGACATGACTGATCTCCTTCACATTAGGCTGAAGGGTGTTAAACAGCTTTACTTCCAAAAGCATAAGGAAGGTAAGGAAAGGACTTGACCCAGTGAGTGGGGAAGAGAGAAAACATTCTACAGGGAACCCTGAGGGTTAAAGATTTTCGATTAGGAGAGGATGGGAAAGGTAATTTGAAGGAAATCAGGCATTCAAAGTTTGAAGAAAGGATGTGGAATACCCTCAAGTGAGAGAGCTCCCATGCAGAGCCTTGTTCCTGGAGAACTCCCTCTCCACAGATGTTGTGGAATGTGAAACAGCTATCAGGGAGCTAATGGAATATTTGGGGAGCTACTTCTTCCATCACCATATGGGCATCCTAGAGATCCTTATTTACCTCTTTTTTTTCCCTCCAGGAGGTTGAATATTGGTGAGCAGTAATTGTAGGGAGTTTTTAATCATATGAGCAATAATAACCATAACACATTCCCAAAAAGTTTCTTTGCTTATAATTGTGCTGCCATAGCAACAGCTAATGTGGTGTAATAACAGATTTCTGGGACTTCCATATGGTCATTTTAATCTTTTATTTGCTATTCTGAGATAACCACAAGGAAAAACTGCTGGAAGGGATTTTTTTTTTACTCCCTCAGTACTGCCCCTGATGAAATGCAGTAGGACTGGATAGAGCTAAAATGTCACAGAGTGAACTGGGACTACTTTATTAGACATGTGACTTTCTGAAGTTCTATTACCCAATCAATTTTCTGTAAGCCAGATAGAGATATTTTCCAGTCTGTATAAAATAATTATGACCTTTACAGTCCTCTTTAGTTATGACTGTCTTCTGACTATTTCAGGGCTTTTGATTTGCTGTTTTATGCAGCTTGTTTGGCTTGTGGGAGGGTTTTAACTAATGGGAACGGTCTGGAGGGGCCATAAAAGGAACAGCTGATGGCACGTGGCTTGTTCAGCTGGAGAAGAGAGGCCTGAGGGCAGAGCTCACCAAGTGCATGCAGCTCCACCTGAGGGACAGCTCTGATCTCTGCTCTCTGTGACAGGGACAGGACCCAGGGAAGGGCTGGGGCTGGAGCTGGGCAGGGCCAGGCTGGAGAGCAGGGAAAGGTTCTTCCCCCAGAGGGTGCTGGGCACTGCCCAGGCTCCCCAGGGAATGGGCACGGCCCCGAGGCTGCCAGAGCTCCAGGAGCGTTTGGACAGCGCTGCCAGGGATGCCCAGGGTGGGATTGTTGGGGTGTCTGTGCAGGGCCAGGGGTTGGACTCAGTGATCCTGGTGGGTCCCTTCCAGCTGAGGATATTCTGTGGTTCCCGTTCTGTAAAACACACAAAGTGAAACTCAGGAAATTCCAGTTGAACAGAGAAGTTCTCTAGTCTGAAGATGATCAAATGCTGGAACAGGTTGGCCAGAGGGGTTATGGTGTCTCCATCCTTAGAGATACCCAACTGGGCAACTTGCTTTCCCTGGTTCTGAGCAGGAGAATTGGACTGGGTGACCTTCAGAGGTGTCTTCCAACCTCAGTTACTCAGGTATTTTGTTAGAGATGTCAGATCTCAAAGTATGTCAGTTCTGGGTGTTTCTTCCATGAAATCCCAAGGTCCACATTCATCCCATGTAACTTCAGGCAATTCAGTTAAAAACCTGGATGCTTCTACAGTTCTGACAACACAGACAAGCACTGGCAGAAGAAATCTGAAATCTCCTTTAGCACTTCAAAGCAAGGGCAGGTACATCAAAATCAGCAACGTTATGTAACAGTTTTGGAAAAGCTGTTGGTTTTTAAAGAATACCTAGAGAAGTTACACAAGAGATGGGAGTTTTTGATCTCCTATTCCCAGTTTGAAGCAAGGCAGATCAATCTCCTCTCTTTACATTTCTGCCTCTGGAAATCCTTTCCTGTAAAGGCTGTAGAGCTGTGTCTTTAATGGGTACAGGAGTGGCAGCCAGGCATCAAGGCATCTTCATGAGCAATACTGCATTGCTCATGAAATGCAGCTTCTCTGCATTTCAAATTGTGCCACTTAATTGATAATCTCTAAAAAAAACATCCTGGTCACGTCAAAACCAGAATTCCTGGCTTGTTCAAGTCTATGTGCAACATTTAATATGCTTCAGTCATGTAAGGGTGATCGTTGGCTTATGCCAACTTGTGTCTTGACAAAAGCTTAAAATGCAGCTTTCTGAAATACTTTTTCATAAAGTCTTTAAGGGGAGAGTTTTAGGACTGACAGAGGAGATACATCTCGACTCTTTTAGGCCATTGGGTTACCACCAGGTTTTATATAAGACAGGTGTGAGGGATAAAATTAGTCAATTACTGAAAAATAATGAGCAATTCAAAGAGGACTTCTCTGGGTTATAGCCCCCAGCTGCTGGTGCACATCCTGGAAAATAACTATCTCAATTATCAACTTGGCACCAAGAGTGATGTTTGTGAGTCACAGTTAAAGCCAGTTCTTTGAACTGGCCTTGCTGTGCTTTATGAGCAGGAACCTGCAGGTGAACACCAAGTTTCACTTTTAAGACCTGCTCCATAATTTAAGCCAGAAGAACATCTAACATGCACTTCTGTGCATTAGCAAAGACCTGGCTGCCTCGTTCCAGGAAAAATGCAGAAGAAGAGAGAAACCTTCAATTTAAAGGGGATATTTTTAGAGGTGCCTCATTCTGTCATATTTTTCATGATATTTTATTACTGCATTAACAACTTTAAAAAGTCTTTTGAGCTACTTCACTCTATTTGTCTAATTACCTGCCTTTCTTTTCTGGAACTAGCACTATAAAACACACTCCGAGCACTGGAATGAAGTCGTTAATCAAATTGCAAATTTAACTGTCACAGGGAGCAACAAAAAATTGGCAGGAAGAGATGGTGGGTGGTAGGAAAGTGTTTCTGGCAAAGCACGACTTGACTTGCAATGTTTTGCAAACAAGGCACTACTTCCTGCAAATTATTCCTCATCCCAGGTGTCTGGGTAGGAACAGAGCTCTGCAAAAATGGAGGTACGAAGAGTTTTTTAGACTTAGGGCATCCTTAATTTTGGATGTACAGGGACCAAGATGTAAAAGCAGGTGGTTCCTGAGCTCCCAGATCTTCCCCGGGCATTGAGCAGATCGTATCCTGCCTCTCATGGAATGAGGCTCTGAAGCAGTGCTTTACTGGGATACATTAGCAGAGTTTTTCTTCTATCCGTCCACATATTTTTATTAGCTTTTTATTAATTTCAAGGTCTTTGTGGTGTTTGTCCTTTTGCTAAATTTGAGTAAAAATGGCCAGTAAGGTTAAGAGCTTCAGGGGAAACAGCAAGCAAACACATGTAAGCATTCCATCTTCTTGGAAAATCAGGTTGAAAATGACCTGTTTGTTCCCCTGTTTTGTACAGAATCAACCACCACAAATATTACTGATTTCGATTGTGTTCTCAGCTCGGAGACGTTCTCACTCTTCCACCCTTGTTCTCTACAACACCTTCTTCTACATCTAAACCCTGTGAACTGGAAGTCTGCAAATAACTTGTCTGGTGACAACTTACCAGTAAGAAAGATTTTTCTTATAATACCAAGGAAATTAATCCTTAATATTTAGCCACTTTCCAGTCCACTTTCCACTGTCTTAGCTATCCACTCAGATAAAACATGCACTGCAATTTAAAAGGAAATCTAGTCCAAGGGAGTTTCATTAATACACACCCTTCTCAGTTAATGCAGTGCTCTGAAAGCAATATATTGAGCAATATCTGAGTGATTCGGTGCTGGAGCGTTAATCCTGTGGGAATGGCACGTTAATAGTCTTGTTTGGATTGAACATCATTCATCCAGAGCATGTCATTCACAATTCATTGCAGATATCTGATATCAGCAATTAATGGGGATGAATTTGCTTAAAACAAGCCCTGGGTGTATAATAGATCATTTTCCATCTCCGCAGGCAATGGAAACTGTATGATACCAAGTCTGACTCCTCTAATTCTTAACCTAGTTTAGGATTAACTGAATTTAGCCAAATTTGCAGAAGATAAGGGTCTAGAAGAGTTCTGGATTCACTCTTCTACAACTCAGGAAGCAGGCTGGTGAAAGTTCCAAGTTTTGCTTTTCATTCTGGTCAAAAAATTTCTTGCTGAAAAATTGGTAAAGAGTGAGATATTTCCCAAAACGAGCCGTGGGTCTCCACCAAGACTGAATCACTGAGAAATTGAGCTGCTGGAAGGAGGGGGGGAGAGGGGAGGAATGCATGAAAAAGAAAGAGACCTTTCAACTTGGAAAGCATCCCTCCAAAATATCCACATTTATTGTCCAAAAGATTGACTAGCAGGCTGCTCCTTGGCAGACTTGTGACATTTTTATGCACCAGCGTTATGAAAGATTCGAGTTACGTTTCCTGTCATCTTTCCTCGGTGGCTTTGATGCTGGCTTGCTTTAAAGTCAAATCAAAAGCCTCAGAGGGGCAGTCAAAGGCCTGTTTTCTGAGTAAAGTCCTGTTTCCCAGCTGAAACAGCTCTGGGAGAGGACTGGCGTGATCCCTGCTTTGAAGGCAGGGAAGCAGGAGTTCAGTTCTGAAGGGATCTCAAGTGCTGCTGCCCCCAGCACAGCAGGGTCCTTCTGGTGTTCGGGGACTGACCTCAACCACATCGTTTGAGCGAGCTGGGAAGCGGTGCCAGGTAATTCAAGGATGGTGGGATGAGACAGAAAGCACAGATCAAAGGGGGATTCACACAGGGCCCAGCAGGGAGAAAAGGGTGGAAAAAGATCTGCAAAAGGGGATGGCAAAAGAGAGTCAGGATGAGGTGGCTCCTGGTCTTGTCTGTGTCACAGGGATGTAGGACTTCCTTATGTTTTAGAGCTGGGAGCCAGACTTTGGTTTTGCACCAGAAGGATGTGGATCTTTTGGACCAGGTCCAGAGGGGGCCACACAGATCCTCTGAGGGCTGGAGCCCCTCTGCTCTGGAGCCAGGCTGGGAGAGCTGGGGGTGTTCACCTGGAGAAGGGAAGGCTCCAGGGAGATCTCAGAGGCCCTTCCAGTGCCTAAAGGGGGTTTATAAAGAACAGTGGAAGGAATTTTTACCTGAGCAGACAGTGATAGGGCAAGGGGGGGGGTGGTTTTAAATTAAAAGAGGAGAGATTTATGTGGGACATTAGGAAGGAATTGTTCCCTGTGAGGGTGGGGAGGCCCTGGTACAGGGTGCCCAGAGAAGCTGGGGCTGCTCCTGGATCCCTGGAAGTGTCCAAGGCCAGGCTGGATGGGGTTGGAGCCACCTGGGCTAGTGGAAGGTGTCACCCCCATGGCAGGGGTGGCACTGGATGGGCTTTAAGGTCCCTTCCAACCTAAACCAGTCAGGGATTCTATGAATGCCTGTCATGCAAAGAAATCCTGAGGGATTTGGGGTTGTTGGTGTCCCCATTGCATCCTGCAGATGTTTGTGGCTTTTGTCCTTAGGAGTTAGTCAGTTAGTGCTCCTGCCTTTGTGCTGACAGCAGAGAAGGACAGGAAAGGAAGGCTGGAAAGGATGTTTGAAAGAAAATCGAGATCTGCACATGCAGAGAGTAAGAATGAGACCAGAAAGGACAGAACTCCAACTCACTGGACTTGTTAAAGGATAGATGAGGTGGCCAAGGTGTGCCCACAGTGTCCAGTCTGGCACAAACTCTGCCAAAACACTGCAACTTCAAATGTCGGGATATATCTGTTTTAGGGTAATTTGAAAATGTTTCACAGAATTATAGAAACATAAAATGGTTTGGAAGAGACATTAAAGCCCATCCCATTCCACCCCCTGCCACGGTCAGGGGCACCTTCCACTCTCCCAGGTTGCTGCAAGCCCTGTCCAACATGGCCTTGAGAACCTCAGAGCATTTTCACAGTGGAATACTGGGTTTGCTGTTCCATTGTTGTGGGTTTAGGTCAACATCAGGCACCCAGAAACTGGGTTTATTGCCATGAGGAACGATCTGCTACGGATACTCTGAAGAGAGCATAGAAATGTGAATTGGCAGCTTCATCCCTCTACAAAAAATCTCCAAAATACTGGATTAAAACAATAACTAAAACCATTCCCAGCATAAACCTTGGTAATAGGAATGCTAATAAGGACAGTTTACAACACATTATTGGCTAAGTTACATGTGCAGGAGCATATTTTAATCTACCCAATGTCCCCAAATGTTCAACATTTGCAGTAAAAAAGCAAGTTTAATTACAAAGCAGTTGTCTTGGTTTTTAATTGAGAAACAGAAGTGATGATTCTGAACAAAGCAGAAAAACTTTCCTTTTATTACAGCCCCTGTAACATCACGTTGCTCCCATTTTGTTCTGAGGAAATCACAACACTTCAATCAGATCTATCTCCTCATTGCAAATATCACATTAATAATGTCATGAATGTGCTCTTTAGTTAAAATGGTGTATTCACGTTTTAGGCCTGGGCTGAACTCAAACTGCCACTTCCCAAAAAGGAAGTAATGATCATGGATGATTCCATGGAAAATAATTTACCTTACCCTCCCCTCCCAGCACCCCTTGCACATTGGCTAAAATAAAAAAAATATTTTGTGTGATTTGAAAACTCAAAAGCTCACTGATATATTTGTGTCCTCATTGGAGAAATGTGAAGATCTTTATTTTTGCTTTATTTTCTGGCCCAAAGGACTATATTTGCTGGCTCTGCAGGCAGACTGGGCCAGTGTATAACCACTGGGGCTCTTGTACTGGTCTGCTCAGTGTAATTTTGCTGCTGCCCAGGAGCAAGGAGGGGAACTGCAATTCCAAGACGGATTTGTGCTAAATCCAGCCATGCAGATTAATTATTATTGCTTGCTCCAGGATGTGTCTTAAACCTCACTCAAGTCCATTATATTATAGTTGGAAATACAAAGGGAGATTTGGAATCAAGGCCATAATTCCATTTTTTTACTATTTTTTAACCAAAGCCCGTTTGTCACACGTTGAATTTCATACCTATAGAGAATATTTGGGATAGAAAACCCTAGGCTGTGTAAACAGAGGAAACAAAATGGCTCCCAACGCAGATAATAGGTGAACGTTTATTAGAATTAAACACTTAAATGTGGCTAATTAACTTATTAACCTTTACATTAATGATTATATTTCACACTGTGCACTGCACTGCTGTGGTTCATGGGCTTCTTAATTAAATCTAAGTCCACTGGTCTTTCAAAGATTTCCCATTAATTCCACTATTATCATCCTGGGCTGGTGGAAGGTGTCCCTGCCCATGGCAGGGTTGGAAGGAGATGAGCTTTAGGATCCTTTCCAGCCCAAACCAGTGTGGGATTCTGTGACTGTAACTTCCACAAACTGGTGGGAAATATTCCACAAAATGTTCCTCAAGATCCTCGTGGTTACTCCTATCTCTGGCAGAGCAGGGCTCGCCTTTAGTCATTCCTTCAGAAACGTGGAATCCTGCTGCATTTAATGAAAGGAGTCCATTTAAAGCATTTAGGAAGCAAAAGGCCTGGGAAGAGCTTTGTGACAGGGATTAAGGTTTCCACTGGCTCCAGGTGCTCACTGGTCCGTGGCTCCGTGTTCTCCCATCTCGGAATGCCTCTCCTGGGTCCTGTTCAGAGCTCTGCAGTGACCAATTCCAATTTCAATTCCTGCCTTTACACCTCACTTCTGTGTGGTTTTCTGCCTTTCCTTCCCCGGTTTACTGCTAGATGGGGAGCAATATTCACTTCACATTTCGTGGGAATGGTGGGATTTGCTCCGAGTTTGGACTTGAAGGTCTTGGAGGCCTTTTCCAGCCGTAATGATTCCGTGAATATTTGGGAATCTCGCTCTGAAAATCTCTCTTGTTTGACAAAAGCAAACACAAACCAACAAAAAAAATGAAGTGCAACTATTTGAGCTGCAAAATGTCCAATACTCTGGGTATGATAATTGTGCAACATTTTGGTCTCATGTAATTAAATATTGCTGTTAGTATCTTAAATAACTGCTCTGGCTGAAATACTATAAACACCAGAGCACTCGGTTATCAACCCTACAGCATTGGTGAAATCCTGGTCACCTTCTTCTGGGGCACAAACCACCCCAAGCAAGGTCTGCAGCACCTCAAATCCCAAATTTTCCCCCTGGAATGTAAACCAGGTTTATAATCCTAATGCATCACCCTGTTCCTCAGTTGTGAACATTGTCAGCCGGAGTCTGGGAGAGACAAAACCTCTTAAATCATCTTTTCCTGGAATCATAAAAAAGAAAGAAAAAGTTAATTACTGACGCTCAAGATGTATGAGAGGTTTTTAAGTGTAACTATTCAATGACAGAAACAATTCCAGAAGTTATTGCAAAAACGGTGACAGGAGATTTATGTCTTCTCAGGTTTTGCTCTTTTTCTCTTGGCTTCCATCCAGTTCACCAGGTACAGTTTGCTGCCAGGCTACGAGGCTGTTTCATTAAAATAGCTTTTATATCTCTTTTTATAATCCATTTTCTCAGTGTAAAGGATGAACTGCAACATTTTGAGATTTTCTATTTGTTGATCTCACTGAAAATATGAGTCAGTGCTCCATAAAACATCACAAACTTCCTGTTTCTGCCATTAATACTCCTCCCATTCCCAACAGTCATCCAGTGCTGCTTTCTCTACCAGTTTATGAAGCTTCAAAGTGCACTGCAAACAGGGCCTGAATGGGAGAGAGAGGAGTACTGACGCTTTTACCTTGCTTTTCATCACCTGCAGCTGAAAAGAAAAGCTTTTTAGTGCTCCTCTGTTTTGTGATTCTAACCCAGAATTGCATGTAAAGAGAATATAATTTTCAGGTAGAGGACCCTGCAATAATAAGGAAATAAAACAGTTAGAGAAACATAGGCATGGGCTCAATTTAATACTTCATAAGAGAACTGAGAAGCCCCTTTAATGCCGTGTTCAGATACTGGCTTGGAGCAGACTCCAGAGGTAAAAAACATTCCCTAGGGACACCACTGATTATTCAGGAATTTTAGGCGCCAGCTGTTGATGTTCCCTCACCTCACTTGACTTCCCCGAGCAGAGTTACAGGACATAAATAGTGAGAAGAACTGTGTTGACAGGACAGTGTAAACCAGCCTTTCCAAAGGGAATTCCTGTTTTCTGAAAAGCTCTTTTGTTGTCCATCACCACATTCTTGTGGTGTTTGAATTTCACACCCAGCTGTTCACAGGATAAATGAAATTTCTCTCCTGGAGGCCCTTCACACCTGGATATTTCCCCTCTGTGTGCCACCAAGCAGAGAGGAGTGGAAGGACAGAGCAATCACAGCCTGATTTCCAACATTTCCATGAGTGACCCCCTGGCAGCTCTGCTGATGGGCACATCCCTGTGTTACCCACCTCATCCTACAGACATTTACAGCCAAAAGCTGTCCATCCTGGGCACCCGCTGCAGAGTTCCTGGGCAGTCCATCACATCTCTGTGACAGAATAATGAACTGGTGCCAGGCACAGCCACCGATGTTTATTCATCCAGGATTGTCCCTCCTAAGGGTCCTGTTCACTCCGTGGGACAGTGATGGATGGCTCTGCTGCCACGAGTTTGTCTTTATATGGATTTTGTTGTTTCTAGCCAGAGGTTGGGGAAAGGTCATCTGGCTTTTTTTTTAACTGAAGTTCCATTTGTTTTTTACATCCTACTTGAATTTAGGCACTGAACACAGGCAGAGAATCATGGAATCAGGGAATATCCAGAGTGGGAAGGGACCCACCAGGATCATGGAGTCCAACCCCTGGCCCTGCACAGACACCCCAACAATCCCACCCTGGGCATCCCTGGCAGCGCTGTCCAAACGCTCCTGGAGCTCTGGCAGCCTCGGGGCCGTGCCCATTCCCTGGTCAGTGCCCAGAACCCTCTGGGGGAAGAGCCTTTCCCTGATCTCCAGCCTGAGCCTGCCCTGACACAGCTCCAGCCCTTCTCTGGGTCCTGTCCCTGTCACAGAGAGCAGAGATCAGAGCTGTCCCTCAGGAGGAGCTGCAGATCCTGATAAACTTTGCCCTCAGGCTCCAGCTTCACCCCTCTCCACCTGAACAAATCAAGTGCCCTCAGCCACTCCTTGTATGGCCCCTCCAGACCCTACAACCTTCTTGCACATGACCCCAAATCTCCTTTCCTTCCTGAGGAATTAATGGCAAGAACTCAGCCCAAGGTACAACACTACTGAGGTATTTCACCACCCCAATCCACAAGTTCCTCACCCTAGGAAGGTCAGAAAGTTAAGAAAATTATGAAGAAACTGCTCTGGAAGATGGCAACCCCAGATTTGGCTGTGATTTAATTATGCAAAGGTGTAATCCAAACTTTTCTTTCATTTATTCAGGGGAAAATATCTATAATTTAGTTATTATCAGTTTTTCTGCCTGCTGAGGGCCTGAAAATGCAGCTAAACATGTCCTGCTGCTATGATCTGAAACTCAAATGCTAGCACTGTCACAGGTTTGTCTTCTGCTTCTGGGTGGAGGTGCAAGGTAGAAATGTATTAGGAAAATAGAAAAATTCAGGGGTTTGTTACTCCCTGTAGACTCCAAGAGGCTTCCACTTCTGCCTTGGGCTCTGACCTGGGCTCTGCTCCTGGGCAGCTTTCCTGCTGAAGAAATTCTCCTCTCTAATATGCATATTTGTTGCATGTTCAGATGATTTATTGCTGAATAAATGAATGGAAATATTTTGTCTAATCTATTTTGGTTTTAATTAGGAAGAAGGAAAGCATTTTTAAAAACGCACAGAAAAGCTCCACGAAAGTCAGGAACACAAAGAGGGTGAGACACTCTATCTCTGATTTCAAACTCAGGATGGTTTTACAATTCAAACAAACAAAAGGAACATTTTTTGGTTTTCATTGGGATTTATTTTCAATGAGAAGCCACTGTTCCTTAGGTAAAGCTGAAACAATGCTGAGCACAGATGAATCACAGTTTCACGAAAAATAACTTTCTCTCTGCGTGGGGATGTAAATCTTCTGCCTGTGCTGAGCTGTTTAGCAACTGAATATAGAAGAATCTTCTTTAGAATGTTCTGCAAATCTTCCAGATTTTGGGGTCAGGATACGTACAGCTACAACCAGCCCCCCAGTAATTTTCCATCAGCATTGTATACCTATCCCTCTTGTCCCTCTTGGTGATTTTCCAGTTGAAGCCTTGATCTGTTAATATTCCCCATCTCATCAGCACAGGCTGTCTCTGCACTTTCACCTGCCTCATTTTTCTTCAGACTTTTCACAGCCCTATGAGCCGAAGTCATTTATTTGTGCCATAACCGAGCTGGGTCCTCCCTAAAACTGTCGAGGTGGGGTGGTAAGAATTTTGGGTTTGGTTTTTTGTTTGCTTCCCCCCGTCATTTATCACTGTTTTGGGCTTAGTGGGGTTGTTTAGTTGTTTTCCATAAAGGGACTGGAGCATGTCCAGGGAAGGGAACGGAGCTGGGGAAGGGGCTGGAGCACCAGGAGCAGCTGAGGGAGCTGGGAAAGGGGCTCAGCCTGGAGAAAAGGAGGCTCAGGGGGGACCTTGTGGCTCTGCACAACTCCCTGACAGGAGGGGGCAGCCGGGGGGGTCGGGCTCTGCTCCCAGGGAACAGGGACGGGAGGAGAGGGAACGGCCTCAGGCTGGGCCAGGGGAGGCTCAGGTTGGATATTAGGAAAAAATTCTTTACTGAAAGGGCTGTAACACATTGGAATGGGCTGCTGAGGGCAGTGGTGGAATCACCACCCCTGGAGGTGTTCAAAAAACCAAGGAGACTTGGGAACATGGTTTAGTGACCATGGGGGTGTTTGGTCAAAGGTTGGACTTGGAGTTCTTTTCCACCCTAAATGATTTTCTGATTCTTTCCTTTTATTCCTGTCCACACCCTTTCCCCTTCAAATTCCCCAGCAGAAAACCTTCCTTCCTTCATTCACACCTCTTACACGATAAAGGCAGTTTTCTCCACAAGACTCTGAACAGAAAATTCCCTGACATTCACACAAACATGTGCAGGAGTAGACAAAAGAAATGAAGCAAAACAGACTGAAACAACAAAACAATGTGTGGTGCAGCTAAACCTGCACTAACCCTGTGTTTAGAGAACATTCAGCCCCTTTTTGGAGAGTACTCTATTCAGTCTCTCTGGCTGATGGCAAAACCTCAGCCTCACATCCCCAGGTAGGTGCTGTTTCCTTTCTTTTTGTGCCTCCCACCCCTGACTTCCCATTCAGGGGACTGTCACCTGCTGCTTTTCACTCCTCTCCCTTAGGGGAAGAGCCACACAGCTGCACCTATTGAGGAGAAGGATTCTCCCAAGAAACAGGCAGGCTTTCCAGCTCTTTTCAGGATTGCAATGACTTGGGTATACAGCTGAAAATTTATTTTTGTTCCCTGTGTTCCCTTCACATTCTATTTTCAAATTAGCATCACTTCATTTGAGACCTCTTACCCCCTTGTTCTAAGCTAAAGGCTGTGTTTGTGATGCCAAGGGATTCCCTGGAGAGACCCATCTCAACCCCCCTTACTGTCTTAAAAAGGCAGGAACTCCTCCCAGACTCTATTTCTGCTCTAAATCAGAGAGGATTTAATCAACTTTTTAAGCTGACCCGTCGTCTGCCCTCCCTGAATATGAAAAGCAGCATATTTGCAAGTTAAACAGCTCAGAAAGTCTTTAATTGTCCCAAAAATCTCTTCCTGAAGCACCTATTCAAACATACAAGCTTTTTGGAAATCTTAAAGCCACTTCTCTTCGTGCAGATATCTTAAAGTTAGTTTGCTGTTTTCTACTTTTCTTCTTCTCAGGTCTGAGGACCGTGTATTACACAGGCACCTGGCAAAACGGGGGAATTTCTGAAATATATTGGGCTGCTCCAAAATCTATCATTTATTAATCAATGTGCCTGGTGCTGTTCTAGCCCGAGCCTCTTCAGAAGCAGATTTTCCTTTTTTTTTTTGTATATATTTTGTATCCTGCAGCAGGAGTGGAGTCAATCAACTTCAAGCAATGCTGACACTCCGGAACACAAAAGCACTACATCAAACCAGGGAGATTTGAGGGCAAGGTTGCTCTATGAATACACGAATAATAAACTCCAGCTGTGTCCTGCCAGTGGCTACATCAGCTACACAATCTGTTTTATTGGTTTGTTTGTTAGTTCAGGCCTTTGCTGTGCCTGTGTGGATCTGAAATCAGCCTTACATAGCTAAATTGCAGGGTTTGCCCATGGAAACAGCTCCATCTTCAAGATGGAAGATCTACAAACATAAAAGACTTGATTTCAAAAGCTAAGCGAGCAAAAGATATCTCTTTCTTCAGGAAAACTTCACGAAACAGGCTCTACGATCCTCCTTTGAGGAGTTTGCAAAAGATGTAATGATCTGCAGCTTCTGGACATGGACAGATCTGAATATCCATCAGCTTCTTCCCTTTGTGATAGATACATATTACAATATTGGCTTTCTACAAATAGATGCCATATGTATAATGCTAAAGCAGCTTTGTTATAAAGATGTATTTTTGTAACAATAACAAATGCCTTTATTTCTGTCATTACCTGAACTAAGACACAATAGTGAAATAGCTAATATAGTTATGCTTGTGGTAATTGAACTGTCTGATGGTTGGATAACATCCAACCAACGTGTTTTGAAGACCTCTGCTACTATCAGCAACTGCTGTCTGCAGAAACCATCAAAAAAAGCCCACTCTGGGGGTGATAATAAAAACTGACAAAAACCACAGCCAAGAAATGCACATGCTCTAAAAAGGCAGGCCCACGGAGGAGCCATGCTAAACAGCTTCTGGAACATGTAAAATAGTTTAAGGAAAAGTTTGAATATGCATAATTGATTATGAATATGCGCTAGGTTGATGCAATAGGACAGGTAGGTAAAGGGTGTCTCTGAAATAACAGGTGTGCTCTCGGTGCCAAAGCACCCAGCGCTGTGAATTTGGCTTTATTGTCTTTGTCCCCTATTGTCCTTTATTAAACTTTTAAATCCTAACAGGACAGTGAACCTCGTTTTTCACACTTTTTAGCCATTTCTCTAGAATATGGAAAAGTCCCAGAATCCCAGACTGGTTTGGGTTGGAAAGGGCCTTAAAGCCCATCCAGTGCCCCCCCCTGCCATGGGCAGGGACACCTTCCACTGTCCCAGGCTGCTCCAAGCCCCGTCCAGCCTGGCCTTGGACACTTCCAGGGATCCAGGGGCAGCCACAGCTTCTCTGGGCACCCTGTGCCAGGGCCTCCCCACCCTTCCAGGGAACAATTCCTTCCCAATATCCCATCTAACCCTGCCCTCTGGCAGTGGGAAGCCATTCCCCCTTGTTTGCTGCAGAGCTGGGTTTGTTTTCCAGGAATGTTCAAGTGTTATTCCAAGTGCCCACTGAAAAGTTCCTGGATGGTGCATGTGGAATTGCCGACCCCTGCTCGTGGTATCTGTGAGATGTAATGGTAGAATAGCACTGAAAAGTTCAGGATAACATAACAGCCATTAATCCATGGATATAAATTTTTTGTTTTATTGAAGGTAGATGGTTCACATAGTACAGATAAAAGAACAAGAGACTGAACAGAAGAGGGATAATCCCATTAAACTCTCACATCAATGTTTTAACTTTGAAAAGCAGCTTCATCAAGTTTTGTTTTGCCTGGGTTTCTCTAAAGAGCTTTTTCTTAAACAGGTGGGGAAATCAAGCACCTGGAATATGCACTGTACACCCCAGGGATGTGATTGCACCTCCTTAATAATCAGTTATTTCTATTTCTCACTGGTCCTATTTCCTGCTGTCCTTCAGACGTTTTCCCTGTGCTGGCAAATGTTGGATTAGCTGTCACAGCCTTTGCCTCTGATAATTCAGGACTCACTGAAAAAATGAGGTGAGGGAAGCAAAAAGCCCCTCATCCATCCTTATTTTGACCCATTAAAATCACTTCTCTATCAGGAGCTATTTTCATACCCTGGAAGTTTACAGGCCCTAGAAAGATGAGCATTGCATTGTTTCTTGCCACATGTAAATTTTCTACAACATATTTCATCTTAGGCACTATTTTTAAACTTTTCAGGGAAATGACTGATTGTGAACAATTTTCAATACCAAGCTCAGCTTAAAACTGAAAAAATCTGTATTTTATATGGTTTTCAGTGCTTTCAAGCCAACTTTCTGGAGATGTTTGCCATTTTGAGGACACTTCCACCATCTAAGAGACAAAAAAATGGCATGAAGAACCCATGTGTAAGGGGATAACATCATATTATCTGGACTAAAATGCAGCAGTTTAGGCCTTCTAGAGAAAACAATTGTTACATACTTTTTTTCACTAAAAAAAGGTATGTGAGCTTTTTCCTTATTACACTTGAAATATTCGAGAATGAACAGCAGGGTTTTGAAGATGAGAAATTGAAAATCTCTTCCCATCACATTGCCTGTTATTACTGGTTTAGAATTGTATTTGACCTCCCTCATGTGAAAAGGAAGTATCTGCCAACAAGAAAAATGCAGGGAAATATATTTTTTCCGGGCTCTTTAGAATTCTGAAGGAAGACACTGTCTGTGCACCAAGTGAGAAGAAATCAAAAAAAAACCCCGATTTTAGGCAAATAAGCTTATATAAAAGACCAGTTTTTAATAAATTCTCTGTTATCTGTTAGCTCTGATTTTCAGAGATGTGTTCATGTGTTACCTGAGGGCTGGTTAGTGGCCCTAGAAAGGATAAACCAGTATTATTTGGTTGTGCTTTGTGAGGAACCTGAAATCTCACCTAGGAGATGCTGGCATATTTCTATGTAAAATTCTCTTTTTTTTTTTGGAAGAAAGCTGCATCCAGAACTCAAAATACTCAGTTTGACACTTGAAAATACTGTTCTGAGACTGAAGATGGGCGAGATGCTCTGTGTCCCCGTTTGAAAGTGGAGAACTCCTGTGTTTTCGGGAGTACAAAGAGTCCTTACCTGGCTGTTACAAGCACAGACTCACTGAATTGTCAAGGTTGGAAAAGACCTTTAAGTTCATGAAGCCCAACTGGAAACCCAGAACCACCACAATGTTCAGTGCTAAACCACCTCCTCACAAAGTTAGTCTGACTTTCTCTTTCAAGAACAGAAAGCTCCTCCCTTTCTGCAGGTTCTCCAGGTATTTTACATACTGTAAATCCAGCGATTCACTCTCTGGTTGTCCTTCTTGTCCAAGCTCATGGGTATGCTCTGGCAACCCTGGAGTGCATGTAAAGTAGATCTTGGACTCAAAAGAGTCTGTGAGAGTCCAAACTTTCCAAATGCTATGTGGGGATGAACTGCAGTTCAGGTGGAGGCTTCTGATGAGCACTGACATTTAAAGAATCCCAGAATTCCAGAATGGTTTGGGTTGAAAAGGGCCTTAAAGCCCATCCAGTGCCCCCCCTGCCATGGGCAGGGACACCTTCCACTAGCCCAGGCTGCTCCAAGCCCGTCCAGCCTGGCCTTGGACACTTCCGGGGATCCAGGGGCAGCCACAGCTTCTCTGGGCACCCTGTGCCAGGGCCTCCCCACCCTCCCAGGGAAGAATTCCTTCCCAATATCCCATCTAACCCTGCCCTCTGGCACTGGGAAGCCATTCCCCGTGTCCTGTCCCTCCAGGCCCTTCTAAACAGTCTGTCTCCATGTTTCTGTCAGCTCCTTCAGGCACTGGAAGGCCACAATTACTCTTCTCCAGGCTGAACATGGTCCAAAGGGAAAGAAATCTGAGTTCAGAGTCCCTCTGGAATGGGACCCAAGCTCATTTTGTTGCGCTGAGGAACTGCCACCACAACGCCAAGTCAGCCCTGTGGCAGCACTGCAGGATGGATACCCACAGGTTTGGGTCAGTACCTCCAGACCTAGACACAGATTTCCTCCAGCTGTCAATTTGAACTTGCAGTCCTCACTGCAAGCTGGGGTTTAACTGGGATTTAACTCCCTCTGCAGCCAAACACAGCCCTGATGAAGCTCTCCATCCTTCTTGCTCAGCCATTTGTCACATGATGTGTCCTGATCCCATTGCACCACAGCAATCTTCGTCTGAAGGCTTTGCATTGTTGGATGGAGCAGAACCCCAGAGCTCTTCAGAGAGTTTTATAAGGCCCACAAAGCCCTGGCAGGTGTGGTGGTTTCACACCTACCAGCTCTATCACCACTTCTAAGCTGGCTGCAATGAAAAGTAGAAAACTTGACCGCTGCCTGCCTTCAGTTATGATGGAAATTATCATATTAGGCTTCATCCCAAGCTCCTGGCGTGCCTTAAAGCTCCACTAACACAAAAATGCAACTTGTCTTACAACTACTAGGAGTGGGAATTGCTCCCTTGCTCTGTTTTGCCTCAAATATTCCTGTAATGGTCGTGGTGCAAATGCTGATAAACAAATGATCACATTTCCTCTCCTCCCAACAACATTTCAATCTGAATTCAAACTCTGCTTTTTTCCCTATTTAGAGGAAAACAGCCTCCCCATCAAACAGGGAGACACGAGCAATTCTTGCCAGTGCTAACTTCACAGTCATGACAGAGTTTGGCTGGAGATTTCATCACTGCTGGAAAAGGTGAAGACAAACACTGAGGATCCTGGGCTTTTACAGCACCCTCACAGTGTTTTACTGCAATACACTGCATTTCTCCACTTATTTTGGTCATTTTAACTAAGCAATGAGCTGGTTGAACATTCATTTTAATGCTTTAATTTTAATAGAGAGCATTTAGCAGAAGTGTTTGAGAAAAAAAATCTCTTTCCTTTGGAAATACCTCTTTGGAATATTTTGAATATATATTGAATAGTAACTCACCACTTTTTACAGTGAAGAGAGATGCAGAATCACCTTGTCTTGTGTCATTGTTTATTCATTGCTTTGTTCCCACACTGGGAACTTTTTCTAGCTGCATCATCATACATTTTTATGTGATAAAAGCAATTTACTGTCACCAGGAAACACTTCCTCAGCTGGGAACAGGACCCAGCTAATTGCCATGTTTCCCAGGCTGAAGGTGTAACTACTGGCCACTTCTTTCTTGAACATTCTATGAGCTGTGAAATCCTCACTGTGATTAACACTAATGACAGACCTTTCCTGCTCCAGCATGGAAGAGGATCCATCAGAAGTTATAAAAGATAATGTGTGAAAATAAAGAAAAAATTCTAAATAAGAATTTAAATTCATTAGAATTAATTCTTGATGAGTTTCCTCTCCATAAACTCTTGAAAATAATTACCCACATGTTCCTGTAAAACTCCAGTTTATTCAGGATTTAAAAAATAAATGTAGAAAATACAGACAGCTGGGTGAAAATCTGCATTCATCGTGAACAACTGAACACAGTTTCTGAGCACAGGAAAAGGACAAAAGCCTCTCAGCAAGTTAAATCAGATGTAAATTAACTGAGGAAGTTTATAATACTTTATTCAAACAGGACATTTATAAATGGAGTTATCCAAGGTCTGTATATTTGGAGCCCTGTGAACACAAATGGTAGGGAAAAGAGTTGAGTGAAATGTTTTGAATGTGAGGTTTTCCCCTTGAAATATCTCTGAACTAAATTTTCAAGCTTGTACAAAATTATGTAAATAATTTAATCTTACACCTAAAAGTCCAGGACAGAAAATGTGTGCAATAAGTTCTGCAAAGGAACAGGAAGAATCAGAATAAAAGCAGAATTGAATGATTTAAAAGTATAGAATTTGGAGCTTTGTCTGTGTGTTTCTTCCTTGGAACAAACGAAGTCTTCCCAAATTCAGGTGGATAAGATTTGTTAAGCAGGAATTTTCTTTAATGAAAGAAGTATTTATATCTACTTAATTCTAAAGCAACATCAGAGAAGTAAATTATTGTGAGGTGTGCAAAGACTTCGTGGCTCAGATGCTCTGTGTGGTAGAATTCCATCCTGAATCCTGAATCAAGGACACAAGGTAAGAGTTGGTAGGCAGGAAAACATTGGATTTGGGAACTTGGAACTCTGCATGTTGGAAGACCTTGATGTTGACTTCCTGCCTATTGCTGGAAGAGATTTTTTGGAGGTGGATTGGGTGTATTTTTATGGGTTTTGGGTTTTTTTTGGTTTGTTGGCTGCTTTGGGGTTTTTGTGGGGGGAAAGAGGGAAATAAGATTCTGAAGCAGAGAGTCACAAGATTTCAGAGCCTGAAGTCTAAAACACTTTTAGTTTCAGCACTTGATTCCTGATAAAACATTTTCAAACTTTATTAGACAACAGAAATTTGAATTTCTAAGTAGCCACACCCCCTCTAAACACCCTAAAAGAGCTTTTGGAAGCTGTGAATGTTCCTTATGAATGTTGGAAGTCTCAAGAGCTGAACCCAATGCAAACACTTCAGCAAAGCACCTGGAGACAGGGAATCTTCTGGTTTTCCAGGATGAGCAATAAACTTGTGAGCAATAACTTTCCACAAAATATAATTGATTTTAAACAATAGTAACTATATAATAGCAGTGGTAGTATTTTAAAGCCTACTACAAATGCTCCTGTCTGCAGGCAGGGAGAAAGGCCTAATTAAACTGAACTCTAATGGGGTTGGAGCAGCATGGGATTTGACATGTTATAAATTCATTCCCGGATTAATTGAGAGTACTCTTCTTGTGGCCTCCAGATTAATAATAAGAAAGGGGGGGAAAAAGACATGAAGGTAATTTATTTGCTCTTTCTGCAGTACTGACATTTTTCACCTTAATGAGCACTTAAAATGTAAATTATACAGTCAGCTTAAAAAAAAGACCAAAAGAGGTGCGCGAGGCTTTTTCTTATTTTTCACATCAAAATTAGCTGCAGTTGCCATAAAAAATTCCAGAGTTTCACTCCAGACTTTGTCCAAAAGTACTGGGCATCATCAAGTACCTTAAAACACTCCGGTAGTGTCCCTTGAAGATTAGGTGGGAAAGAGAAGTCTGGAAAAGTTTTCACTGTGTTGCAAGGTTCTCTGATTGAACTTTCCAGCAGGTACAGTGCTAAATATTAACAATATAAAAATCTGAAATTTCCCAGGAGATGAATTTAGAAGATGGGAATGAGGTTACAATTACCTTAAAACTTTGAGGGGTCCTGCTGATATTTGCCTTGATTTAGACCTGAAAGTTGTGAACAAAGTTGGTTTTCCACTTTAGCTGAAAACAGAAAACTGAATCAAGAATAGTTTTAGGGGTTTTGGTTTGGGTTTGAACGTTTAGGGGTTTGGGTTTGAACGTCATTGAGCTTAGGTTTGGCATCTTCTACTACAATTTTGAAGAGTCCAGACTTCTGTGAAGCTCCTTGACCTCCCCACTCGCCTGCCCAAGTCCTTTTTTTGACACCCAGTGTGGAATTACCCTGTGGTTTATAAAGTCCTTTGAGGTGTAGAAGTGAAAAGTGCTTTAGAAACGAGGTGCTGTTGGTAACTATGATTATGCATTTATTTCATAAACCTCAGAAAGGGAAGATTTGCTCCCAGCTTCAGCAATTTGCACTGACCTGCAGTTTAAATTAATCCTCAGGAGTTCCATTCGCTGCCTTTCGTTGCTCACTGCTAATTGATGCTCTTCTCCTGCTTGGGTCATGAAGAGAAAATGATGCCACCAAAGAAAACACACCTTAAAAGTAATTACTTCCCATTAGGAATGCTTCATTTATTCTGAACATCCTGGAGAGCTGCCTCCAAAGGAAGATGACGAAGATCTCTGAATTTCATATATTTTGTGCACTCATTTTCCCAGTAATATGAAGGATATTGATGCATTTCTGGTTTGGAAGATGTGATTCTCTAGAAATTACCTGGAAAGCTGCATAAAAAGGTTTAATAAGGCTACAAAAGTGAAAGAGATGGATATCTGTGAAGGAAAATGTATTAAGGAAAAACGAGGAACTGAAAAATCGCCTGAAGAATTTGAATCCAGGAATTGGTTTGTTCTTTGTTCTCAAGATTTATAGTCCTCCCTGAGAAAGCCCACAGAGTCTATGAATAATAATTAGGAAAATAACTATTGTCAAGTTAAGAAAAACAAGAAATTATTTCTTTGATAACAGATTTTATTACTATTTTTACAAGCTTTTAGTGTTATGGATACACCACCATAATTATAATCTTCTTCCCATCTCCTAAATTCATCTCCCGGGAAATTTCAGATTTTTATAGAGCAATATTTAGCACTGTACCTGTTAGAAAGTTCAATCAGAGCATCTTGTAGCACACTGAAAACTTTTCCAGAGATCTCTTTCCCCCATAATCCTGACAGGACACTCAAAGAAAGGGAGCCTGACCCTGGGATCAAAGCTAATCCAAGCTGCTTTAGTATTCTGAGCCCATTTCTTACTTTTTTTCTGCAGGAATTCCCTACAATTTTAATAAATGGCATTTCTTCTCTGTGTGCATTTTCTTCCTACCACTGAAATTCCTGTAATATCATTACTTTCCATCTTTTCCCTTGTCTGTTTATCTTGGAGGCAATGGATGTCTCTGATTATGTGGTTATAAACTTGAACAGATCCTCACCAGCAGCTCAGGCATAAATCAAGTGGAAATCACAACAAACATAAGCACATCGATAAGAATAATAAAAATGGGTTCTGTAAGAAAACTGCACCATTTCTAAGCCACTTAGATCTCATCAAGTGATTTTTTTGCTCTCCTTTTTCCATGTCAGACATGATCCATCTCATCTAACACATCCCTTCAATGCACAGCACTTGTACGACTCTGCCAAGGAAATAAAATACTGATTTAAACAGGGCTAAAAATTGCACTTCAGGGTACATTGCTCTGAGATTCCACTCTAAACTTTAGCTGGAAATAAGTGGGAAACTCTTCCCTCTCCTAATACAGGCCTTATACAATCTGAAGTACTACATAAACCAATAAAATATTAATTGGCTGCATGTTGTAAAAAAGTGATTAAACAAAAATGAAAAAAATTTTTTACTATAAATCCTCATGTTATTTTAACATCCAAATGTTTAAAACTAACCTGTGTTTTTCTTATAAATATGTATATATTGTTTAATTGCCATTTCAAACTAAACAATTACTGAAATACTTTCAATTGCAATTCCATTTAATTTTTATAACATTGGGGTTTTTTCCCTGAGGGAGGTTTTGGACAAGTTCTGAATTTGTCTGATTGCCTGGACTAGGGTAAAATTATCATTTTTGGTTTATCAAGACACAATTGTGGTTTTTTAGCCAACTTAAAAATAAATAGTGTAATGCTGTTGTTTCTCTCCACCTCCCCTCAAATCCCACTGCAAATTAGGTTATTGGCCTGTTACACAAATTACTCTACAAATGACAAATCCAGATGAGAAATTCTGTAGAAAAATTTGGACCTTGCTCACCAAATGTCTCTTTCTCCATTCCTTTCGTGCCTTTTCAGCCATGGTTTTCTGTGGATGAGCTGAGGTTTGGTGTAGCCATTTCAGGTGTAATTAATGTTTTCGTGGAGCAAACACCTCATCAGCACTTTCAGGGCCATCTGCAGCTCTGGGGTTCCGTAATTACCTGTCAGCTTTTGATGGTGTCTGTGTTGGGTCAGGACTTTATTCCTGGTTTATGGCAGGCAAAGGGAAGGGAAAATGAATCGTGTTGTTTTCAGAGCAGCTTTTATTAAATGTAACTGAAGTTCTTTTCCCCCCTTTTTGGTTTAGAGCTCTATTGCAATTCTATTTTTTAAAATTCTGTGAACTGCCACCTCCCTGAGCACACATATGAGCATATGTGTTTGCATATATGATTGCACAGACACAGCTTGGTGTTTCCAGAGGCCCTGGACTTTGCAGATACCACTGGAAAATCCTGAATTGCTATAGAAAAATCCTCTCAGAATTCAGGAATCCCTGCAGGAAGTGTTTGCAGGAAGGAGAAAACCGATAGAAGCTCTTAGGCCGTGATCAATGTGCTAATTTCCAGCATGAATGAACTCTCCAGAGTTCTTCCCATGGATGCATATTTATCTCCTGACTAAATCAATATTTGTCCTACAGAAAACTATTGATAGTCTCGAGGTTTTTTTTATAATACAATTGTACAGCTTTCAATTGCTCTTCCTCTTCTTGATTTCTTGCCAAACCCAGAATTCCTTTTTATTATTGTTGAATTCAGCTACGAAACTCTCGCACTTCAAAAATTAAAGGGATATTAAAAAGCCCCCAGAATATTTTGCAATCCTTTACCAAGTACCAGCTGCTGGGCCTCCTGTGTTAGCTCATTTCCCACAACACCCCCCCACATTGTTTACAAATCATTTTTCATTATCACTTTTGTGCTTCCGTCCATTTGACTGTATCGGCGAACCTGGGAATTGAAACATGGTGTTTATTTGGGGAGATATTGATACGTTTGGACAGGTAATTCATGGGTGGCCAACTCTACTGCTGCTGCTGCTTGATCAGGACACAAGTGCTCAGCAAATTGTTCTCTTGTCTTCTCGGCAGCCTGGAAAGAAGAAACCAAACTCTTGAGTTTGATCTGCTCTCTCTCAGTAGGCTGGAGCCATAAACCCTGTCAATACGTGGATGCTCCAGAAAATCATCAATCAAAATAGCTCAGTTCAGCATCATGAATTCCACTTTAAAATGAAAACAACTGGAAGTTTGGATGGCAGGTTGTTTCTGACTTTCTCAGTCTTTCTGAGGCTGTCAGTATTAAGTGTACAGGGGGAACTGTTTGTGTTCAAATTCACAGGGTGTGAGTTCTGGTTGTGCCACAAACTGGCCCAGGCCAAGACTCTGGAAGTTTAGGAATGTCTGTGATGGGTCACAGTGCAGACAACTTCATCATCATGACATGCACAGTGAGGGAAGGGGAAGGGAAAAGGAAAAGGGAAAAGGGGAAGGGAAAGGGGAAAGGAAAAAGGGAAGAGAAGAAAAAAGGGGAAGGGAAAAGAGGAAGGAAAAAACGAACGGGGAAAGGAAATGAGAAGGGCAAGAGGAATGGGAAGGGGAAAGGGGGCAGAAGAAGGGGAAGATGGGCTGGGATGGGATGGGATGGGATGGGATGGGGTGGGGTGGAATGGAATGGAATGGAATGGAATGGAATGGAATGGAATGGAACGGAACGGAATGGGGAGGGATGGGGTTTGATGGAGAGGTATGGAATGGAGTGGGATGGGATGGGATGGGATGGGATGGGATGGGATGGGATGGGACAGAGATGGAATGGAATGGAGTGGAATGGAATGGAATGGAATGCAATGGGACGGAATGGGTTGGAATGGAGTGGAATGGAATGGAGTGCAATGGGATTGAATGGAATGGGATGGATTGGAATAGAACACAATAGAATAGAACAGAATAGAACAGAATGGAATAGTTTCCTCCAATTTAGCTGGAAGGGACTACAACAACCAACTCATTCATTTGCCTGAGAATTCAGGGCTGCCCCAAAGTCAGGGCATGTCACTGTAAAGCCCTTGTCCAAATATCTCTGAGCACTTGGGGCATCCATCTCCTCTCTGGGAGGCTTCTTCCAGGGTTTGGCCTCCTCTTGGTAAAAAAGTTTCCTAATGTCAAGCCTCAACCTGAATTGTCTCCAGAATTCCTTAGATGACGAGTTCAAAGAGGAGTACCCCTTCAGCACCCTGCTCTGAATTTAATCCACACCTAGAGAAGAACAACTGAAAGCTTTCCTAAAAGATTATGTCAAAGGCCATTCCAGAAATTAAGGGATACGCCCAATTGTGGACTCTGGGATGACAAAACGGAGCCTGATTGTGGACTCAGGGCTTTCCTCCCTCTTTCTGGGTGCCAGGGAGCCTTACAAGGTGTTTGATAACTGTGCCTGTCTGTCCTCCCCAACTGAGCACCCTACGGGAGGGTGTTGTGAGTGGGGGAGGCCCAGCATGACCCAACTTCAGTTTTCCAGTCTCAGAGGGGCTCTGGGGGAGGCCTCGGGGGAAATTTAGGGTAGAAATTTGAAGGACTTTTAGCAATTGGTGGGGAAAGATGAATGAAACCAAAACCAGGTAAATTTGCCTTCTCAGAGGTAATTCAGAGCACCAGGACAGGCTGAGAACTGTCTTCCCCCATGGGAATCAGCCTCTGTGGGCAGCACTGGAGGACAGGGGCTGACAAAGCTCTTAAGGAAGCCAGGAAACTGAACAAATCCATGCTAGCAGACACACAGCTCGTGAGGGCTGCCCCACCTTTGCACTCCCACATCCACTGAGCAATTGAGTCATTTCTGACCACGGCGACCTGAGCCACAACACCCCCTTGAATCAGCACCCCTGAATAAAACCTCTGGTATTTCCTTTGCTTTTGTTCCTGCTCGGTCACTTCCATGACATTCTTTATCCTGGAAGATGCTGCTTTGGCATTTCGTTTTAGATTGCTTTTGCCCCTTGTCTGGAGAGCATCTCGCAGTCAGCAAGACACAAAATAAAATAGTGGTTCTTTATTTGTTGGCAGGCTTAGCTGCTGCTTGTATCCCCAGTGTCACAGCTGTGTCATTGCCAAATTAAGTGTCACGCACACATAAATATACATAGGCATATGTACATTACATATACATACATGGGGAATTTGTTCAGTTGGAATGGAGGCTTTGTCTTATGAATCACAGAAAAGATTTATGAATATTGATGCATATTTGTTATATTGATTCATAGACTCATGGAATGGTTTGGGTTGGAAGGGACCTTGAAGATCATCTCCTTCCACCCCCACCTTCCACTAGGCCAGGTGGCTCCAAGCCCCATCCAAACTGGCTTTGGACACTTCCAGGGATCCAGGGGCAGCCCCAGCTTCTCTGGGCACCCTGTGCCAGGGCCTGCCCACCCTCACAGGAAAGAATTATGTGCATATAATGCAAATAAAAAAATCCTGAATTCAGTAATCTAGTATCTACAGACACCTTTTTCCTATCCTTGTATAAATAATCTCAGTAGAGGATGGAACAAATCAGATGTTTTACATTAGGGGACATGAAAACTTGCCAAAGGCTGGTTTCTTCTTTGCTGTTGTAAGATTTTTCCCAGCCTTTTGTCGTTGGTTTGTCTGTGGCTCTGCCCAGGACAGAGACGGGACGGTGATGAGAGATCTCTGAAGTCAGGTCTTAGAGCATGAGGTTTATTGTGAAAGGGCAGGGGTGCAGGGGACCTGCTGGGAGCTGCCAGACGCAGCTCAGAGCAGGTCGGAGAGCAGAGAAGAAGGATACAGAGTACAGAATAGAACAGAATACAGAATACAGAATACAGAATACAGAATACAGAGTACAGAATAGAACAGAGTACAGAATACAGAGCAGAATACAGAACAGAATACAGAATACCTTTTTTCCCGTTTACATCTCAATAAATCATCTTCTGTGCTGAATATTCTAACTTACATTAACCAATCTAGAACAAGCTACAAATCCTATAGCATTTACATACAGCCTATAAGAATCATTGAATTACCATATGGCGTTATATTTTAAACCCTAAAAACTGCTTTTTGGACCCTCTGCCAAGTTGGCAGGGTCTGCTCTGACCCTTGGACCTTTCTGTGGGCAGAGGGCTATTGTTTCATCAAAGGGGATTACCTTCAGTTGGCTATACCATTGTTTTTCAGTAGTTCAGTAACTGGGGTTTGGTATCTCAAAGCTTGTTTTCATCTCAATCTTGCCTAGAGTTTCCATACTCTCAGCATCTTTTGCTAGGTACTCATATTTATATGGCTTTCTTATTTCATTGACCCCAACAGCTGTTAAACCCTATTAAATAAAGTTCTATATTTCCTGTTATTTTTGGATGTGAATGACCAATGTGGTTGCCCTTGTACAGATATTTGTAACAGACATTAAGGTCCATGTAACTGAAGAACAAATGGGAGAGTCTGGGTGTGGAAGTGTCAGGACTGAGAGATATTAAACCTCAGATTAAAACAAAGGACAGATTAGAGTCATCATGAAGTCCTGAATCATGCAAAAAAGTTACATCCAAAACCCTACTTGGAGTTACCAATTCAAGGAGAATGTGAGGGATGGGATGGTGGCTCTGCAATCATCACCATCTCTGCTCTGTGCTCCTGCGTTCACCCCAAACCACCCAGCCCCACATTCTTTGGTGCTTGTGGGTGGCTTTGGTGAGTGAAATCAGCTCTGGTTTAAAATCAAAATGCCTTTTCCTTCTGAGTTCCCACTGAGCCTCCCATCCTGGCTGTTGTGATGCTGCATCATGAGAAGTGTGCTCTGTAAAAAAAAAATTCGGAAGCGTTGTTCTTAGCCAAGCACACGATTATAGCAGGGTAGTTTTTGTCTTTTAGCCAGTGTAATTTGAGTTTTCAGGCCTTTTAGACCTGTGGGCAGTGATGGTCTCTCTGAGAATGAGGCTACGGATCCTTGGAGGCATCAGAGAGTTGCATTAAATTGGTATTGTTTTAATAGTCTGGTCTAGGTGAGAAATAAATTGAGTTCAAAATGTTCCCTTGTCAGGACACTGCTTCAGAAATAACCTAATCTTGCAATCTCAGCTCTGTTCCAGCTTCTAAAACTTGCTGTAGTAGTGGAGTTCACCCAGTTCTGTCATTTAAATGTTGTCATTAGGCTCTGATTGATGAGGAAAGATTCTCAATATGCATTGCTCTTTTTTTCCCTGTTTATTTAAGCTCCATCCAGATCAAAATATTTCTCACTTCACCTCATTTCTCATTACACTTGAAAGGTTTTCATGTATAATTATTGACTAGTGAAGATAAGCGGGGTTTTATATTTATTTATTTTTTGTTCTGCAATTTGTTACGCTGTTTATCTCTCAGTCAAAAGAAAGCAAAGCTAGAAAATGTAATGAAGTGTTCATCTATCATCCGTGGGCTTTGCTTTCTGATAAAGGAGGCTTCGTTTGGGTGTTATTTCATTAACATGCACTTCTCTGACAAAGCCAAAGCACCAAGAAAAAGAAGCCTTAATCGAGGTTTTCTTGGAGATAATTAACTGAAGGGCTTGTAAGATATGAGCAAGGTTTTGTTATTAGGACAGGAGAGAAAGCTCATATTTCCTTCAGCTCAGGATCATTCCACAACAACTGCTCCTGGAGGAAAAGTAATTAAGAAGAACTGTAGTTTTACAATGAACCTTGTCTAATGAACAGAATTAACATTCCTTTTTTACTTTTTATTTAAAATTCTAAATATTATTAGCATGGTCTACTTGCTAAAATAGTGTTGTGCTGCATTTGAAGTTTGATGTTAAAGAATAGAAACCAGATTTTCATTAAGTGAGAAGTAGGAGTCACTTTTTCAACAACACTTACTTTAACCACTTTCCTTACTTTTAACCACTTTCCTTAAATGACAGAGGAACCTCATCAGTTCCAAACAAGGATTTCTTTTGACAGACCAATCTCTCTTGGAGTATATGGAGACAAGTGGCAGTGTTCCTCAGCAATGAATTTATTTGTTCAGGGAACAATTCCTTTTCACAACGTGTCCCCACCTGGGAAATCTATCCTCCAGGGAAGACCGGAGCATACATTTCCCCAGGATTGCAATCCTTCTCCAGTCAGCCCTCATTCCTCCTAAGAGAAATACCAATGGTCCCTTTTACCAGGGGTAAGTGTTTCAGTTCTCTAGCTCTCATTTCATATCAGTTTTTCATTTCAACCTTTTCTTCAATTCATTGCAAAGTTTTGAAGTTTTGAGTGGAGAGAAGGAAGAATCTTTTTAGGTTGTTTTGCCAGTTAGACTCATTTTGATTGAAATGAAGAAACACCAGCAGTTTTAACAATAAAGAATAAAACCAGGAAGGAATCATGTTTTGGACAAGAAAGAATCCATGAAAATAGTGCAAAATTTTTGGGTCCTAGGAAAATGTGTGCAGTTTTCTCATTGCTATTACCAGCTGTGCCCTCAGAAACTCTTCCTTATTATCTGAGTCACTCTTTGTTTTTAGGAGAATCAAAAACTGTCCCCAAACACTCAGCAAAAATTGTTTATACCATGGTGTGCTACCTGCCACAGCACACGTGGGAGAAGGTCTTCATCAAAGGAAGTGTAAGAATCTCAAAAATCCCAAATTATTGTAACTGTAACAAATGTAATTAGAAACTAGAAATGATCCATGCACCAAGTCTTCCCTTTGTTATTGATGTAAAATGGGGGAAGGGTTCAGGGAATCCATAGGTAGATTAAGTAATTTTT
Source organism: Dicrurus megarhynchus (assembly GCA_013399195.1). NCBI lineage: Eukaryota > Metazoa > Chordata > Aves > Passeriformes > Dicruridae > Dicrurus > Dicrurus megarhynchus. The sequence continues at coordinate 387,510 of VXAD01013457.1, forward strand.
GCTCTGATTATGCCATCTTTTCCCTTGTTAAAGGACATGGCCATACCAGGAATGTGCATGGTCTGTAACAGGGGGAAAGTGCAGAACCAAAATCCCTTTGTGGTCACAGCCCTGAGGCTGCCAGAGCTCCAGGAGCATTTGGACAACGCTCCCAGGGATGCACAGGGTGGGATTGTTGGGGTGTCTGTGCAGGGCCAGGGGTTGGACTCAATGATCCCTGTGGGGCCCTCCCAGCTCAGGATATTCTGGGATTCCGTAATTCCATGTCAGAGTTTGGCAATTCTGAGTGTTGATTACTAACAGAGTGAGGGGACTGTTGTTTCAGGGTGGTTGGATCATGCTCCTACTTAGTTCATTCCTTGCTTTCAAGACCTTCTTCCACACTGAGGGAGACTGAGCTGGGCCAGTGTAAAAATCAGTGTGAAAAACTAGACATTTGTCTTTTAATGATATATGCAGAAAAATGTGACCCGTAGTAGGTTCTTCTTGAAGCACAGTGTCAGGATATAAGAAAGCAGAGAATTATAGAAAATTTATCTGAAATTAGCTTATGTGAAAGATGAGGAATCCCAAAACCATGGACTGATTTCAGTTGGAAGGGACATTAAAGCTCATCCTGTCCCCACCTTCCACTAGCCCAGGTTGCTCCAAGCCCCATCCAACCTGGCCTTGGACACTTCCAGGGATCCAGGGGCAGCCACAGCTTCTCTGGGCCAGGGTCTCACCACCCTCACAGGGAAAAATTTCTTCCTAACATCCCATCCGAATTTCTCCTCTTTTAGTTTGAAGCCCTTCCTCCTTGTCCTGTCCCTCCATCCCTTGTCCCAAGTCCCTCTCCAGCTCTCCTGGAGCCCCTTTAGGCCCTGGAAGGCTCTCTGAGGTCTCCCCAGAACCTTCTCCAGGTGAACACCCCCAGCTCTCCCAGCCTGGCTCCAGAGCAGAGGAGCTCCAGGCCTTGGAGCATCCCTGTGGCCTCCTCTGGACCCTGTCCAGCAGCTCCACGTCCTTCCTGTGCTGGGCCCCAGGGCTGGAGGCAGCTCTGCAAGCGAGGGGGCTCCTGTGTAACACACAGGATTATTTAATGCTGCCCAAACTGCTCCACACATTCCCTGACATTTCCTATCTGCCCCAGCACAGGAACAGGGGAATCAAAGATCTGCACAGTGGCCTTGGAAGAAACAGAGAATCCCAGAATTGGACACAACCGTAGTACATAGTTTTCACAGCAGCCTTCCCAAAAGTTTAGTGGCTGCTGTAGGTACCCAGATGGGGCTCAGAAAGCTGAGGTGGCTTCTCAAAAATCTGGCCAATGTGTGAGTTTTCCCTCCAAAACCTGGCTCTCAGGCTCTCACCCACCTGGTTCCAGTTCCTCGCCACATCAGGAGCAAGAGGATGGTCCATAACTGCTGAAATGCTCCCTAGAAAGAGCAATGGTTGAGGAGTTTTCAAGCGGTATTTCCAAACCTCTTCTGTCCCATACTATGAAAAGAAGATGCTGATGCTTCCAGCACCTCAAAGAGGCACCCCTAAGTACAAAGCATAGGAATTTAGGCCTGGAGGCAAAAGGGTAGAAATAAGAATGCTAAGGATACTATCCTAAAAGCAAGGAGCACAGCTGGGGGGGAAAAAAAGATTAAAAGTTGTAGAATTTCTTCTAATGTCTATAGAGCCTTTGGTTTTTTTGCTGCTGTTACCAGCTTTCATCTGACTGAGGAGTTTTTCAAGCCTTTGGAGAACTCCCCAAATCAATCTCTTTGAAATGTGTGTATTTGTGAAATGGCTGCTATTTCCCACAAGCGATCTGTCAGTGTCTTGGCTGAGCCTTCACTTAATAGAGCCTCAAATAAACTTCCTGCGTACCCAGAGTCTTTCAAGTTTCAGAGCTCAGGAAGCCCTGCATCCCTCCTCATTAGTGCTGCTGGATTCCCACATCCACAGCTCACATCCCTCCCTTCCATTAAACTCTCCAGCTGGGCCTTGGATCGCCTTCATCACTGTGGGTCTTAAGTGGACAAATTTATTCTATTGATGAATTTATCCTCAAGGCAAATCTGATTGAATTACACCACTGGTCATATATGAGCAGAGAATATTTTTGTACCTGTTATCCAGAAGTTACCACTTGGACAAGCTTTGATTTCCTTCCAAGTTTTAGTTCCAGTTTTTCAAGAATTATCCTCACTTTAATTCCAACAAAAGTAACTCATAAGGAAGAATAAATGTTGAGGAAGAAGAGAAAGGACATTTCTCTGGGCTTTTCCAAAGCAGTTTTTCCAAGGATTTACAGCCGCTGGAATAAATTTCTAATTTCTGGTCAAAGCCATGGTATAGAAGTCAAAATTAATTAAGCTCTGCTCTGTGTTGATTAAATCCAAGGAAAACCTTACTAATCAAGACAACAGTTTAGAAACCAGAAGGGGATAGTTGAGCTCTCAGAGAGAGGAACCCAGATGTTCAAGAAACTTCATCTCTCATTTATGGCATCAGGACACAGTTAATTAATTTCTAAACAAATTTTTTCCATGTTAATAAGGTATTTCTGTATTCACTGGGCTCTGAACAGATTCTTGTAAAAGTTTGCTTTACAGGTCCTGCATCTTTCATTGTTGTGTGGGAGATTTCGTACTGGAGTGCACATAAAATAAGCCAGAAAATGTACAAACTGAAGAGGCATTAATGTAAAACAGATTCATTTTCAGTGAACTTGTTCTTTCAAGGTAGAGAAGTTTTCTATCGGAATTCTGTGGGTCAGTGAGATGGAGTTGTTTCAACAAACATTGTTCACTTCTAACAAATTCTTTAAAAACCCTTCGTATTACTGAATTTAATTTCAAGGCACTCCCATTTGACTTTTCCTTTTTTTCCATATTGCTGGAATTTTTCCTGTCATGGCATACTATGCAACCCTGAGCCCCTCAAATTCTTCTTAATGAGCTGAAAACTTCAACAACGTGGTCCAGTGTGGATGGAGTCAAATGCTGAGGACCTGGATTTGGATAATAGAATTCCCAGTTGTGTGAGGTGAAAGGAGAAGTGGAATTGTTAAAAATTGCTTTGTGTTGCAGGAGGCAGAGGTGCATGAGTAGAGCAAAGAGAAGTTGGCTGTAATTGATGGAAAAATTCAAGTGTCAAAGCTCTTACTTCCCTCAGACTACAAAAACCTGAATTTTCCAGGATCTATCAGTGTAGTTTTTTCTCATTAGAGTTGTCATTGCATTCTCTTTCAGATACTTCCCCACCTCATCTGGGTACTGAATTTGTTCAGGGGGGAAGTTCCAAGCTATCGGGGCAGAGAAATCCTTCAGGGTTTGGCCCATATCCTCCAATTCCCCACACCACTGAGGATTTTCCACGCCGGGGGCAGGTGTCTGGTCAGCCCCTCGGGACATCTCAGCCCTGATTCTAGACAAGCTGCAGACCTTATAGAGGAAACCTACCCGATACAACACCAGGAAGGCGGTCTCTTTAACATCCAGGGGAAACTGAACATTCTGAAAAGGTGACAGACCAGATCTAAAGGGGAAGAAGGAGATGAAAGGCTGGGAAACTTCACCCCCTGCTTCTCCTCTAACAGACTGAGTGTTATTAGTAATAAACCCCCAAAGCAGGCCACCAAAACTAGGGCAGAGAAACAACAGACCATACACATTTTCAGCAACTCCCAGTACCTGTGTTAGCCCTCTATAAATCATTATCACCAAGCACATCAGTATAGGAAGCCTGATTTGTACCCCTGCTCTGTAAAAGTTACATGCCAGGGACAAAATTGGCGCTCTCCGTGGATAGGCAAACAGGCCTAGGGACCAGAGAGACATTATTACCTCAAACCACATGGTGACTACTGACTGCTTTACCCCAGTACAAAGTGATTAAAACCAAAATGTAATTATTGCAGGTTTTTTTTCGCTTTCTCCCGCCGCACATTGGGCGCCAAATATTTTGGCTCGGTGTGAGACAAATTAGGAGGAAATGTCCTGAGATGGTCCTGAGATGAACATTTCCTCTAATGGAAGGCAGGTTTCGGCTGCCCCTCCCCCACAGGTTCAAAAGGAATTTCTTGGAGGAAAGTGAAAAAAGACTGTTTATTTAACAAGCAGGGTGCACGGAGGCAAAAAAAAATTAAAAAGTGAATAATGTTCAATAATAAACCTTCTTGTTGTGGAGAAAGATGGTGGATTATTTTAGAGTCCTGCTCGGCTTCTCCCGAGGTCCTCCAGAACCAGGGTGCAGCCCCCCAAGGCCTCCCCTCCGGGCCATGGCGTGGGACTCCTGGTGATGTTCTGATGTTTTGGACTGGAGCAAAGCTGAACAGTTCCAGAGGAGGAGGAGGAGCAGGAGGAGGAGGAAGAAGAAGAAGAAGAAGAAGAAGAAGAAGAAGAAGAAGAAGAAGAAGAAGACAATGAAGATGAAGAAGAAGAGGAAGATGAAGAAGAAGACAAAGAAGAAGATGAAGACGAAGATGATGAAGACGACGAAGGAGACGAAGAAGATGAAGACAACAAAGATGATGAAGAAGAAGACAATGACAAAGAAGACAACGATGAAGACGAAGAAGATGAAGAAGAAGACAAAGAAGACGAGGAAGAAGAAGAAGAAGAAGAAGGAGAAGAAGAAGAAGACGAAGGAGAAGACAAAGAAGAAGAGGACGAAGATGAAGATGAAGATGAGGAAGATGAAGATGATGAGGAAGAAGATGAAGACAACAAAGACGGCGAAGAAGAAGAAGACGATGACGAAGAAGACAACGACGATGATGAAGAAGAAGAAAAAAAAGAAGAAAAAGAAGAAAAAGAAGAAAAAGAAGAAAAAGAAGAAAAAGAAGAAAAAGAAGAAGAAGCCCCAGTCCCGGGAACAATTCCTTGCCTCAGCTAACAGGCTGGCTAAAAAGGCGGAAAGTGCTCCCTCGGCTCTGCAGCGGTGAGAGTGTGCGAGTCCTTGGACACAAACCGCGCTGAAGCATTGGCCCAGCTTCTCTCCCCCCTCTCCTGGACCCACATTAAAGCTTCAGCACCCATTTCTGGGCAATAAGCAGCGATAGGGGAATACAGTATTATCATAAATTCACCCCAAGACACCAGCCTATGGAAAAATACTCTTTTTTGGAAAAAAAAACCCCAGTACTTACAAATTATTCCAGTTGTAAAAATGTTGTCCTTCAAAGTTCAGCACTATCCAGGAGAACTCATCTCCACTCTGTTATTATTAAATTAAAGGGGTTGAGTCACACAGAAGCTTGTGTGAAAAGATAGCTTTTGAAATCAAATTCTGTTTTTCCTAATAATTATTCAAACATGACATTTTTGTTAAACTCTATCAGTATTTATCAGTTCATGTCACTTTAACGGAGGACAAGATGACAGGAGCTGAAGGTTTCACTGCAAAATAATATCATGCTAATTTCTATTGTTATTTAAAGGCATTTTCTTTCTCTTTTTAATAATTCTTCTCTCCATTTCTTGTCATTTTATTTTGTACAAAGGATGGTTGGGGAGTTCTTTGGTTTTTGTTATTATTTTTATTTTCTTTTAGGCTGGAAATACAGGAATGCATTGAGGAACTTTTGAAGCAGTGATGATTTCCTGAGATTTAAGAAACATTAAAGCTACTTTTTTCTGATTTTTTACACTGCACTTCCACAGGTAGCTCTTCTGTTTTAGGACACTGGTTGTTAGAGGTGTGTCAGCATTATTGTCTTAATCAGGAAAATTCAATTTGTTCTATAATGGAACTGCTGAACTTCAAGTCCCAAATATTCAGATTTGTTATCATCTGTCTGAAAAAGGAGAGAAATTCAGTTTACCTCTTCTCTCAGATTTTTAGAGGTGAAAAGGGGAGAGAGAACAATTGGAGGTTACTTGGGTACCCATCATTGATAAAATATCTGACCAGCTTCTTTTTTTCCTTATTTTTATTTTTCTTATTACAAAAAAAAACCACGATTGCCAAAAGAATTTCAATCAAAATTATGAAATGCGCTGAAGTCCTGCAATTTTTTTTTTTTTATTTTAATGTGACTTGATGTTGAGGAAGAAACTCATATCCTTCTGTGAGATTTTGTCCTTTTTTAGCAGCCTTTAAAGGCTTAGATGCTACGTTATCTTACAAAGATAATTAACAGGATTTAATAATTTAGTCAAGTGATCCACTGTGTGTCATATTTTACTTTTTTATAAATGAACATACATAGATGAGATGAAATAGATGCAATTTATGAACTCAAGGAATGCCAGACTTCATGTGGACTAAAGTAGGTTTCTTATGTTTATTGGCTAGTAAAGGTTGTATAGACTCAGTCAGTGGTTAGAGTAGTTTTTAATAATAATCATGGTGTCCAAATTATTTTTTAAAATGGAAAATAACATTAATTTTACATGTGGCTTCTACTTTTTTCCTTGAAAAGTTTTCTCTACAGTTGCTTTTCCCAAGGAGCTGACAGGAGAAATGGACCCAGGCCCAACCCTCTCCCCTCTCTCTCATTACATTGGAGTCAACAGCAAGACTAAAACTGGAGCACTTCCAGAGACATTGTCTGATAACCCGTGAACTTTTGGGCATCAAAAATTCCTCAGGGAGACAAATCCTGAAATCCAGCACTGAATTTTCTGCCGGTTTAAGGCTGATTCACACTCCCTGGCTCCTCTTCTCCAGTGCTTTCTGTCAGCAGAGGTCAGTCTCCCTACCCTCATTTTTCTGGTGGAAAATAATGAGGCACAGAGAGATAGACCTGACTTGTCTAAAGCTCCCAGCAGGTGCAGGTGGCTTTGGAGCCTCAGTTCAGAAGGTCCAGCACTGACAATTTGTTGCATCCAAGTTACAGAATTTGGGCTGCTTGAATTCCCACAAGTTTCTTACGCTTATAATCCTTCTAAAGGCAAAAGGAACATGCCTGGCATACGAAGACAAGGATTAATAGCATCCCCCAGTGTGGGCAGCAGGGGAGGGATGGGGATTGTGCCCCTCTGCCCCTCTCAGGTGAGACCCCACCTGCAGAGCTGCCCCAGCCCTGGGGCCCAGCACAAGAAGGACCTGGAGCTGCTGCAGAGAGCTCAGGGGAGGCACCAGGATGATCAGAGGGATGGAGCAGCTCTGCTGGGAGGAAAGGCTGGGAGAGCTGGGATTGTTCAGCCTGGAGAGGAGAAGCTTTGGGGTGACCTCACTGTGGCCTTGCAGCGCCTGAATGAATGAAAAAGAAACATGGAAAGAGACTGTAGTGGCAGGACAAGGGGGAATGGCTTCCCACTGCCAGAGGGCAGGGTTAGATGGGATATTGGGAAGGAATTCTTCCCTGGGAGGGTGGGGAGGCCCTGGCACAGGGTGCCCAGAGAAGCTGTGGCTGCCCCTGGATCCCTGGAAGTGTCCAAGGCCAGGTTGGACAGGGCTTGGAGCACCCTGGGCTAGTGGAAGGTGTCCCTGCCCACAACAGGGGGTGGCACTGGATGACATTTAAGGTCTCTCCAACCCAGGCCATTCCATGACTCCTTGATTTTCTGAGTTGTTAGTCAAAATCTTAGAAGCTTAATCAGAGCATTGCTATGAGTAAAGCTACAATAACGCTAAAAGTGCATTTAAAATGCTACGGGCATATCCAGACTTCTTCAGAATCTTCTGATGTTATCCTGTTTTTCCACTGCTCATCTGGGACTTGCTCTCAGTGGCTTCAGGCTGGGGCTGGAGGGCATTTTAATGGTGGTGTCACCCTGAGGCCCTTGCCAGGGGAAGCCTGTTGTTCACAGCTTCTTGCCCTTTGCTGTAATATTCTTTGGAGTCATTTTGGTTTGTATCTGTTGCTAACCGGCTGTTACACATCTTAACATACTTTTATCTATCTTTTTTTGTCCTAAGTCCATCTTGCATTTGAATTGTACCTACAGAGTGAGTTTTATCCCAAGGCTGAGCTCCTTTGGTGACTGTTGGGCTGTTCATTGGCTGCCCTCAGCTCTCATCCTTTGTCTGGAGTTTCTAGGCCTCTCACACACATTGTCCTGTATGCTACATGTTTCTATAAATACATAAACAAAGGAGGGCCAAGAGGAGTCTCAATCCTTCCTTGGACATGGAGAAAACACTGACACAAAGGGTGAGGAAAAGGCTGAAGTGCTTAATTGTTGCGATAAGAAGCAATGCAGAGTCCTCAGGCAGGTGCAAAAACCAGGCCTTTTTTAAGCAATTAGGCTTTTATCAGCTGCATACTTTTAAAATACAACAAACATAATTTAACCAGCCACCATAAGCCACGTGATGGTTACATAACTTGTTTTCTATGGTTTTGTAACTTGTTTTCCACCTCTGTTCCAGCTGAGCCATCATCACCCAGAATCCTTTTCTACTTAGCCGAAGTAACAGGAGTAGGCCATGATTTTACAAAGGCAACAAGGCCTTCATTTTAGAAGGTTTTACCTATCCTTAACAGTTAATGCCTTCTTTGCCTCAGTGTTTGACAGCAAGATCAGGCTGGAGTCCCCATTCCTGAAGGGATTTAAGAGCCATGTGGATGTGGCACCTGGGGACATGGGTTAGTGGTGGCCGTGATCAGCGATGAGTTAACAGCTGGACTTGGTGGTCTTAAAGGTCTTTTCCCACCTGAATGACTCCATGATTCTAAGAGTCTGTTCTGGGTCATGCATGACTCAGCCTATGCAGAATAAATTCCTGGTTTTGATGGCTAAAGTTGCACTAACACAGCAAACGTCACAGGAGTCAATAAATCCAGGTAATGGCAATGCAGGCAGTGCTCACCCGGTGGTTACATGATGGCTGTCACAGCCAAACGAGCTCAAACAAATCTCCAGGCAGGCCCAGGCTGGCTCAGGAGCCTGTGCTGTCAGCTCAGGACGGGCTGCAAGGACCTGCAACACCGCATTTACTGCTTTACACCCCTGCTTTACACCGCTGCTTTACACCACTGCTTTACACCGCTGCTTTACACCGCTGCTTTACACCACCTGGGCTGCGCAGTTCACCTGCAACGAGGAAAAGCAGACTTTCCCAAAAAACTGGGGCAAACCCAGGGAAAGAGGGAGCCAGGTGGTGCAGTGAGGAAGGACGGGGATCTGCAGGGACAGGAGGGAGCGGTGCTGGCAGTGCCAGCATTTAATGAGAGTCCTCAGAGCCCCCGCACAGAGCAGGCACGTGGTAACGAGTGTGGCACTGATGGGAGCCCCAGCGGCAGCTGCAGTAGTTCAGTGTCACTCTCATTTTGGACAGCCAGCTCCTAAATGACAAGGTCACAACTGCAGCACATTGCCAGCGTGGTCCCAGGTCAGCGTGGTCCCCCCTGTGACCTCTGCAACATCCACTGAACTCGCTCAGTTATACTCTTTTGTCTCCAAAAATATTATTGAAATTTCCTCTGGACGATTTTTAAAGACCTGACTTCCATGGTGTTTATTTCAGATCTTAGATCTGACTGCAGGTTATGAGTAAAAAGGGCTCATTTAATCAAAATGCAGCTTTATGCAATCTCGTATCAATGTAAGATGATGTCATTCACACAATTCATAAACACAAGGTCTCTGATATTTGCCTGAATAATTCATAGCCAAAGAAAATATTTTTCTGATGTTTTAGACCACTAGATTATTAATTTTGTGGAAAGCTTTGTCTCAAATCATTCTGAAAAGACTTCCAATTTTGTTTGGGTTACAGGTATATCCATATTTCACATATTTCTATATTACATATATGTGTAATGACATGAAGCTGTCAGGGGAGGTTTTGCTGCATATCAGGAAAAAATTCTTCCCCCAAAGGGGTGGTTGGGCACTGAACAGGCTCCCCAGGGAATGGTCATTGCTTTGAACACCCCAAAGATATTTCCTTTGCTTCTCTCCATCAAACTGTGCTTCATGGCCAGGGGGAATCTGCTGAGGTAGCTCTGAATCAACATTTAATAATGAAAAAGGAGGTTTGGATTGAACACATTGCTAAACATTCAGCCATAAAAGGGTATCCTCAAGGCCAGAATGAAATTTCTGAAATTTCTCATTTAAAACCTGCCAGGCATGTCCTGGCTCCCCACACCACACCATGCGAGGCAACGGCAGTCCAGGACCTGATCCTTTAAAATATTTTTCCATCTTTTTTCTGCAAACCAGAGTTCCTGTCCCCTTTCCTGATCAGGGAACTATCAGTTTATTGGACTGGTAGGGAGAAAGGCCTATGTTGAAAGAGTTTTTTTTTTTTTGAAAGGTTTTCAGATGCAGGATGAGAAAGATCTTCAAATACCAAAATGTTGCTGAGGAGAAAATGTTTTCTTTCCCATCTGTCTCTCCTTTTTCATCTTGTTCTTCACTCTACATGCAAGTTTTATTTGCTTTCAGTTCAATTTTCTCTAAGCCTCTCTCCATTTGGTACCCTAAATACAAATAAATTGCAATATCCTGAGTGTGAAAAGGAATAAAATGATGGAAATGAGATAAAATACACACCTTCAGAACTTTCCCTCCTCTGACTGACTCTACTCTTCCTTCCCCAGTGATAGTAAGACGCTTTCAAATTTATTTTCCAAGTTTTGAAAGCTGTTGTATATCAGGCTCACTGAACTGCTGACTGCTCAGATTTCTTTAATAGAAAAGGAAACTTTCAAAGACACCCAGCCATCCACAGAGGGTGGGGAAAGAAAGCAGAGGTTAGAAAAGCAGTTAAAATAAATCTAAAATAATAAACCAAGTAAGATAATATTAAGGAGAGTGGAAGGAGAGGGAGAAGGATTACTCCAACTCTTCTCCCTAGAGGAAGCTGGTAGTAGAGTAAAAATCATCTCTAATGGAAAGGTGTGTTCAGATTTTTAATGAAATGTAAAAGCAGAAAGAGAAGTAATAAAAAATAATTAGACGTGTAGAAAACAGGACCTGCAAGGAAGGATTAAAAGAGCCAAGGTAGCTTAGACAAGGGGAAACTAAAGGAAGATGTGGGAACAGTCAACAAACATGCAACAGGCTGCAAAAATCAGGAAAAAATGTCTTTTCTGAGGTGAATTAGCCAAGAGTAATGGGCTAACTAAGGAAAAGGACAAGGAAGCATTGGTGAAGACATTATGAAGACAACATCCTCGGTGGTATTTATTTCTCTTGAAGCACTGAATTTCAGCCTGGTGAAGCCTCTGTCAGCCTTATTTTCTGTGATTCTCTCAACAAGGACATTAAATGTGTTTATAATGCAAAATGTTCCACCTGAACCAGATTTGAGGGATCTTCTCTTCCTAAATATTTCTTTTCCAAACCTGGTTTGCCTAAGATTACACTTTCCTTCCTAAAACCTCTGAAACCACCATCTAGTTTTGTGGATTTTGTTCTGGAGTGAGCTTGGATGCTGCCCAGCTGGGGAGTGCCAAAGCTGTGAGGTTTAAATAGCTCCAGTAGACACTCGATACCCTTTGGGCCAATTCGAGTTTCTCTTTCCATGCTGATGCATTCCAGAATAATCAGTGCTGCTGGGGTGATGTTACACCAGAAAAAGAGAAGGAAAACTTCCTGACCTCAGGTTCTAGCAAAAAAAGCTCTTTGCTTTTTGAACAGCTTAGAGGGCAGGTTAACAGCTGCTCAAGAAATAAAAAATGTGGTTTTATTCAACAGCCAGTGAAAGAAAACAGCCTCAACACTCCTCCCTAGGGCGAGGCTGGGAGAGGATGGTGTTGTTCCATAGGATCACTGTTAATAATGTGATATTTCTCTGGTGTAGGTTTAGCTTTGGCTCTTGTATAATATTGTTATGTGCAGCATAAATGGAAGTCGTTGCCCAAATGCACAATTTTGTGGCTATTTCAGAACAAGTAGAAGTTTTTTTAATCACTGTGCAATAACCCATTTAAAGCACGACAGGATCTACTGACAGCTGGCCCACGGAAATATGAGACCTTAGTTGGGGATATCAGTTTTTAAATAGTTGTTAATTCTGAAAATCATCTTGGGCTCGGCTGAGGAAGTGGAAAAAAGGAACAAATGCTTTCTGTAAACAAAGAAATGTCAGGAAAAAAATATCTATCTGTAAGGATATTATGTATTAATTTCTGTAGGATATCTGTAAGGATTTTATTTACCAATTTATACATTTTCCATGGAATATTTTACTTCCCTTGTCACCAGTATCACAGTGGAAACTGCACTAACAGTGAACATCAAAGAATTTTTTTCTTCCCACCCATGTCTTCCTGTTGGACATAATTCTCAGCCTTAACAAAAACTAAGCAAAGAAGAAAACCTTATAGTTCACAAAGAGTCTCAGAGATCCATTGGGATCATATTCATTGTACTGCCACCTTCCCAGGTTTGCTGGTCCTGGAGAACGTCTCTAACCTAGCAGTGGCTTCCTGAGCATTTGTTCACACCCACCTGGGAGCCAAAGGCTGTTGGCTCAGTAAATTTCCTTCATGGAATCCCAGAACATCCTGAGCTGGGAGGGACCCACCAGGACCACCCAGTCCAACCCCTGGCCCTGCACAGACACCCCAACAACCCCACCCTGCGCATCCAAACGCTCCTGGAGCTCTGGCAGCCTCGGGGCCTTGCCCATTCCCTGGGGAGCCTGGGCAGTGCCCAGCACCCTCTGGGGGAAGAACCTTTCCAAGTGATATCACACAGAATATTTGGGTGGTGCCCAGAAATCTGCCTGATTTTCGTAGCTCAACCATGACTTTATTTCCTGGGGGTTTGTTGGGGTTTACCTTCCATTTATTTCATATTTGACTGGCTGGAAGAGCAGCATCTCCCAGATATCTGCAATATTTCGCCGCCTAATGCTTAAATTGCCACCTGCTCAGAGCAGAAGTCTACAGTGAATTGTAGCTTTATAGAGGGCTGGGGTCCATTATCAATACTCCACTTTTCCCCCAGAAGGCAGCTGTTTAATATTAATTCACTATTTAACAAGACGATCCTTTCCTTTTATTTAAAAAGGGACATTTCCCCCGACAGCAAAGTTCATTCCTGTTGCTAACCCAGGCTGAGGGAGAGTATGTTTTACCCAGAGCCCTTCCAAAACACTTGGGCTAAATTTAGCTTTGTAAATTAAATGTGTCCATCTCCTGAATTAAAGCCAAGTGCCACAGAATCCTTTGTGTCTGTGCTCAGTCTGTGCCCCACTCTCCCAACCCGGGGTGGCCACAGCTAAAGAGCCAGTGGGACACTGGTCCCAGTGCTGATCTGCTCCACGCCTGGTGAGGCTGGGGACAGTCCCTGGGGACTTCAGCCAGATCCATCCCAGGGCCTGGGGACTGAGCACTACAGACAACCACGTTCAGTGAGGATCAGCATTTCCTGCCTTCTTTTTTTGTGGATTAAATAGTAATGAATGCCACCTAATGTATTTATTAATGCTTTAAATTCTTCTTTAAAATTCTTTCCTTGATTTCCATGGCTAAGCTCCTTTATTCTTGAGCATCCTTCTTGGAACAGGATCAGCAGCAGCAGGAGCAAGGCTTTGTCTCTCCATTAGGATTAGCTCCCAGGGAGGTGCTGGAGGTGGCAGAAATTTTGGACTCACACTCATTATACCTGAGCAAATCCTTGAAAGTTAACAGGGGAAGGTGCATGGCTTCCTCTCTACCTGCCTCATCCTAAAAAAAAAATAAAATAATAATTCCAATAGCATTTTCAACCACTTTTGGAGATAAATAAAATACTATTTTTTGTCTTCATATGATGGCTCTTTTTTTTGAAATACATGTTATGTGCAGCTACAACTCCTGGCAGAGACAGAGGGATTCAAATAAAACCCTTCTTTTCATTTCTTGTATTTGCTGCAAAAACGGACTTCTGTGGTGCTAATTAGTATTTGCATCAATGAAAATCAAATTGGATTTTAAGATCATATCAGTCAATGAAGATTTATTTAACTTAGGAAGTTCTGGCTTGGTATCAGAATGCATTAATCATTTATGATTCCTCAAGGGCTGAAAGATGTGCCTCCCACTGCTGCATTGCAGTGTGGACAACCAGAACTCATTCACACTCAGAATAAATACACACAGTTGGCTTTATTTAGCAAACTGGTTCTGATTTTGGACCCTTTTTAAGAACAGATCAACACAGTTTTCTCGGTTAATGGAGAGCTAAGTGACATCCTCAGGTGTTACAGAGTGACACTGACAGTATTTCATAGCTTTCAATGCCCTCTTAGAATCAGAATATTTTCCAGAGGGCACTAATAGGTACCTGATGGAATTTTTAACCTGCCAAAATGTTCTTTTCCTCTTCTCCTCCATGTTTTTTTTTTTTTTTGACAATTCAATTGTGACAAGTAATGCTCATTGACATGGAATTATCCAACAACTGCACCAAGGCAGGAAAAGGAATTGTCTTGGTGTCTCCACCAGACTCTGCAGCTGAGGAAATGGAAACTCATTTCCTGCTGAATGTTCAGAGCAGAGGGAAAATGATGCAGAGAGAAAACATGAAGTGAAGGCAGAGCGACACCTGAGCAATAGCTCCTCTGTGTATTTGTCCATTTTACATTCATAAGAAAGTTGCATTTTTTTCTCTCTCTCCTGCTGCCTTTTAAGAGTTTTCTGATGCTAATCCTAAAGTCTTTCTCATCTTTTATTGATCATATGACAGCCATAGCTTTTCTCATTAGGCACCCAAAATCCTGCTATAAACCCGGCACATTCCAGTAAAAATGCACATATATTTCATGGCCTTCCCTGGCACACACCTGATCCATCGGTGAACATTGTGCAAGGGCTTTTCTTTCAGAGATCTTTGACCCCCTAAAGAGCTGCAGTAACATCAGTAACTTCAAAATTAAACAAGATTTCATAGGATTATGAAATTACTCATGGAATGGTTTGGGTTGGAGGGAACTTAAAACCCATGCAGTCCCACCCCCTGCCATGGGCAGGGACACCTTCCACTGTCCCAGGTTGCTCCAAGCCCCATCCAGCCTGGCCTTGGAAACTTCCAGCGATCCAGAGGCAGCCACAGCTTCTCTGGGCACCCTGTGCCAGGGCCTGCCCACCCTCCCAGGGAACAATTCCTTCCCAATATCCATCTAAGCTATACTCTCTGTCACCCCAAAGCTCCCCTTCTCCAGGTTGAACAATCCCAGCTCTCCCAGCCTTTCCTCCCAGCAGAGCTGCTCCATCCCTCTGATCATCCTGGTGCCTCCCCTGGGCTCTCTGCAGCAGCTCCAGGTCCTTCTTGTGCTGGGCCCCAGGGCTGGGGCAGCTCTGCAGGTGGGGTCTCACCTGAGAGGGGCAGAGGGGCACAGTCCCAATCCTGAATCCCATCTCTTCTCTTTCCTTACTGATCCTTGTGGTGAATGTTGGCATTTCCCACCCAATATTCACATCCACACATCCTCCAAATAGCACTTGGGGCATTGTCTGAAATCAGTTAAGGAAAAATCTGCCTGGAATTGCACAGGCACAGAGAAATCACCCTCTGAACGTGAGGTTGAATTCGCTTCTGGTCCTATCCAGCCATTTCCCTACCCTTCCATAGGAAATCCTTCCTTCTCTAACTGCCAGCTTGGATGACACTGGAATCATTGTGGCAAGCGGAAAGAATGAAAAACCCAATTTTGCACTGATTGCACTGAATAGACGGAGGCAGGAGTTAGAGGAGGCCTCTGGATCCACAGCTCTGAATGAGGCACAGCTTGGCACCGACTGATCCCCAAACCTTGGTTGGCAGGACACACAATCCTGCTGGGAGGTCTTATGGCAACAAGCAGGAGCTCATCTCGAGTCTGCTGGAGTTCCTTCGTTTCATCCACTTGGCTTGCGACACTCACAGTGCTCAAAAAGAAAATACCTGCTTAAAATTGGCAAAAAAGCACCCCATGTGATTGAAATGAAATTTCCTTTCTATTTCTCACTGTAAACTTCTGCTTTCTATAAAAGTCATCCCTGAATGCTCTGTTTCAAATCTTGTAGCTCCAAAGCTCTGATTTGTGCCATTCACAGCTCTTTATGCCTTCCCCCCAGTTTTTCACTGCCTGTTTGGAATTTTAATGGGAAGTTCTATTAGAAGATCATAATTTAATGAACCTGGAGGTTAAAGAATATTGGTGTGCTGCCTCAAAAGCAGTATTTTAATAAAATTATGTTGCACCGCTGGGATTGGCGTCCTCTGCAGACTTGCTATTTAAATTAGCAGCAGTTTTTTGAGTGTTCACTGGAAAGGTTTAATTTGCAGGGCCTACGAATACACAATTTTCCAAAGGCTTAAAATTCCTTAATTTATGCTTATCAAGGCTTTAGATTAAGGAAGGCTGGTAATTGTATTTGCTGGAGTTCCTGTTAATGCTTCCACCTGAAGTAAGCGGTGTAGAGGAAATGCCATGTGGATGATGAAATCCAGTTTGCCCTTATTATGGGAGCTTTTGGCTGGTTATTATGTAAACAGCTTAATAAATACACGTGATAGGAATGGCCTGGCTGAGTCTCTTGGCCAGGCAGGAGAAGGACTGTGCTGGTTTGGAGAGCTGTCACAGCTGTTGCTAAGCAAACTGGCAAAATCCTGATGTTTCGCCTCCAGCAGCCGGTCACACCAAATCCCAGCAACATGCACTCACCTGGCCTCTGAAAAAAAAACATGCAGGAGACCTCAAATACCTGCTGGAATTCCCACTGGGATGTCTGGGTGCAGATTACACACCTGAACACATATATTGATGTCAAGTTTGGTAGCCCAAGGTTTGGAAATGTTGGCCTGTTGGAGCAAGTCCAGATGAAGCCACTGAGTTGATCCAAGAGCTGGAGCCCCTCTGCTCTGGAGCCAGGCTGGGAGAGCTGGGGGTGTTCACCTGGAGAAGGGAAGGCTCCAGAGAGACCTCA
Organism: Dicrurus megarhynchus; assembly: GCA_013399195.1. Lineage (NCBI taxonomy): Eukaryota > Metazoa > Chordata > Aves > Passeriformes > Dicruridae > Dicrurus > Dicrurus megarhynchus. Next base: position 404,284 of record VXAD01013457.1, read on the forward strand.
GAGGGCCTTCCAGTGCCTAAAGAGGCTCCAGGAGAGCTGGAGAGGGACTGGGGACAAGGGATGGAGGGACAGGACACAGGGAATGGCTTCCCACTGCTAGAGGACAGGGATGGATGGATATTGGGAAGGAATTGTTCCCTGGGAGGGTGCCCAGAGAAGCTGTGGCTGCCCCTGGATCCCTGGAAGTGTCCCAGGCCAGGCTGGACGGGGCTTGGAGCATCCTGGGTTAGTGGGAGGTGTCCCTGCCCATGGTAAAGTCCCTTCCAACCCAAACCATTCCATGATTCTAGCTTTCCAAGGAAAAGCTAGCCCCAGAAGGAACTGCTCCTCCCTACCCTCAGCCACAGAATCCAGAGATACCAAATCATGAGGGCTTTTCTCCCCCAGACATTGTGAGAGATTTTTCGAAGCCCACAGAGGTCTGTAAGAGGAATAATTTTAAGAAGTGAGGAGAGTTCAAATAGTTCTTTTATCAACACTCTAATTAAGCCTCTACCCTTATTATCTTGTAGAAGAGCCTCTGTCCATAGCACATTATAACTGAGGTGGCTGCACTTGGGAAATGATTGTTCTGGATATTAGCTGGCAGCTAGGAGGAAATGGAGGAGTAGCAAATATGAGTGGGACAGAATACCTGTGTGTCTAAAAATGCTTTGAGATTTTTAAATATTCCTTTGGACTGGTGTCTGGGTAATTTTTTTTTTTTTT
>VXAD01013457.1:405004-451994 GCA_013399195.1 Dicrurus megarhynchus
AAAAAAAAAAAAAAAAAAAAACACAAAAAGCACCCCAAAAAAAAAAAAAAAAAAAAAAAAGAAAAAAAAGAAAAAAAAAAGAAGAAAAAGTGACAATTAAAGTAAACATATAAAATAATACCTTGTTGACTGTCCAGCTGAGCAAGAGAAGGGACCATTAAGGCAAGGGAAAGCTTTATATCTCCCTGGCTGGGTACAGGGCAGCTGAGAATTCCCTGGCTGGAGAAGTATCTGATATCTCAGACTGCACCTGAGGATTTATCTCTTATGTATTTCTATCCCTGCACAGTGCTGCCCCTACTCGTGCAGAAATAAATCTCCCTTCCTTTTCTTCCCAGACAGCCTATCCTCAGCGGGATATTCTTTACTCTTGTAGGGAATCTGAGGGATTTACCTGGATGCTTCAGCCTTTTGGGATTTGGAGACTCCTTGGAAAACTGAAGGGACACATTTTTGAGTGTATTAACCCCCTGATCTGTCTCCAGGATGGCCTCAATCTGTGCAAAACTATGAGATTAAACAGACACAACCTCGAAGGACGTTTTGCCTACACAAGAATAATCTTCCAATGTGGTTTTTGTGGTCCTACAATCCCCAGGAGCAGTTTACTCCCCACTCCTATCTGGGAGCAAGGACTGAGCCAAGACAAGATTTGGTTGAGGAAGTAGTGAAGAAACACGATCCACACAACATGAGGAAGGATGATTTTTTTTTGTGGGGTTTTGCTCATATTTGCAGTGGCAGAGGTTACTGCAAATGGTGAGAGTCCAGGGCATGTGGCTTTTTACACAGAAGGAATATTGAGGGTCTAAGTGAGGCAAATGGCTTTTAAAGAATGAAGAATTAACAAGATTAAGAAAAAACAACTCCATTTTGAAGGTGATGCAGAGAATGGTGTCCCCTTTCCTCTATAAGAATGCAGCATTTTGTTAAAGAACCCTTGTAATGTGTTTAAAATGCTTCTCGTGTTGGGCAACAAAGTATTGAACTGGAAAATCTATAAGTGTCCAACCCCGTCATGCTTGGCTATGATCTATTGATACTGTCTCAAATCTTCAGCTTATTTACATCATTTGTAAATATAAAATATTTCTTTTTGAAAATTGAGTACCTGTTGGTGTGTACAGCCCTCATCTCATGAACTACAGTAAAATTGGGTCTCGGTTCATCTATTTCAGATATTCCTGTCTAGACAAATGAACTCTCTGCCTAAATTTATCACTCAGGGGTAATGAACCATGGAAGTTTTTGTTATAGTGGCAATGAATGCAAGATCAGAAAAAAAAAACCCAAAAAACCTGGAAACAGCTGAACTTCCAGATGCACTTATGGAGCAAAATACTTATGAGGAGATAGCAGAAAGTTTGTACAGGAGTTTCTGACACAACATGTTCTGGGATACAAGCAGTTTATTATGGAATGTCAGGGGGCCCCTGCCTCCTGCTTGTTTTGCATATGGCTGAGGAAAAGCACAGATAAATGAGGAAGTCAATTGATCAAGGGTTCTTTGTCTTGTGCAAAACACTGGTGCCTTCTGGTCTCTAAAATGGCAGGATCTTCACAGGAAAAAGGGGCCCTTCAGAAAATGTCTTAAATCAAGCCAGGTCTTCTTCTTCTTCTTCTTAATTCATCTTCGTCTCAAGGAGTCTTCATCCAATGTTTCACCAAGCAGAGCTTCCTAAGCAAATGGATTCGCTGACTAAAAATGCAGCTTTAGAAGTGTGAACCTCCTATATTTAGTATATAAAATATTGGCAGTGAAAACACCAGCTTTAAAATTCCTTCTAACTTCAGATTAGGCTGAAGTTACAGCCTCGCCAGCTTGAGGGGACCTACCTGGACACCCTGACAATGAAAATGATGCACAGAAAAAAATGCAAATATAGATATTAACGTTCAGGTTGGTGCAAATGTTGACAACGTATGGAATCTTTCTGTGATTTCGGAGGCTGGCCTCAGGAAATCATTCCTTCCATGACGATGATTAGCCACTACTTGCTGTTTGTAGCACAGATTTCACCTCTCCCAAGAGAAAGAGAAAGAACTCAGGTATAATGATTTGGGATTTCTGTAATTTCAGTGCGCTCTGACAGCTCTCTTCAAGTCCACTGTTCAAATCCCTTCCCAGTAATGTCCATTGGCTTTCCCACACTGCTTCTACAAGGAAAATCCCTGCCCATTCCTTGTCTACTTAATCTTTGTTCCAAGAGCTTTTACCAGCCTTGTGTTGATGCCTCACCACTCTAATTTAGCATGACTTTGCACCATTTCCCAAATAAAACTGAGGTAGGGAATGAAGCCAAAGTGCCTCGGGAGTCCCAGAGGCTGATTCTTCAGGGACCTGGTTGGATTTAATTAATTTGTACAATTCACAATGCTTTGAGATCATCTCATGTAAGAGTTTGGCTGTGTTCTTCCATGTGAGTGCTAAACACAAGACAACGGAATAAGTCTGGAATTCTCTCTTCACAGCTATTAACAGGCAGAGGAAGGAAAGGGATGATTAATTTGCATTTTCTCTACTTAGGTCTTGGTTTTTCTCTCTTGTCTCCCAGGAAGGGCAATTTTCTAATCGGTTCCCTACAGCTGCCTTGACATTTTTATTTTTATATTTAGAAATAAAAGGCGAAACCCTCCAACCACCAGTTGGTTTAACACCACGGAGGGCAAGGTGAATACCTTCCTAAATTAGCTCAGCACAAAGGAAGCTGCTGTTCAGCAGTTATTTCCCACTGGCAGATATTAGTATTCCTCAGGGAAATATGTACAGCATGAAGGAGTGTGTGTGGATTAAAAGCGTTTAATCCACCCAAATTGAAAAAATAAGACTCAAACTTATGGAAAAAAACAAGTTGTAAAAAAAAAAAAAATTGAAACAATGAACAAACAAAACGCAGTGTAAATTAAGACCTTGGAAATTTATTTTCGTCTGGGAGGAAAGCAAGTTTAGTCACACAATAATTATTATTCTTGTTGCATCCACCAGAGAAGTCTCCATTAAAATCAAAATTCAAGTTCTCATCAGTGGAAGAACACTGAATATGACACTTCTCAAAGGAGTTACAGTGACTCTAAAAAAGGAAGGAAGTGATGTGGTGGAGAAGTGGATATAAAAGTGAGAGTTTTCCAAGATTTAAAAAATGAAAAAAATTAAGGAAAATTATAATGATTTCCTATGGGGACTGCAGAGTGCACAATGCTGTATCCATGCTGTTCTGGAGATATTAAAGTAAATATAGTACATCTGCTCCAGAGTATCGGGATAATCTGTCACAGTGGGAAGTTCCAGGATGATTATGTACATTTAGCTCTTCTTCCACATATCCCAATTCCTCCCCTTCATTATCTTGCACACCAGAAAAGCTGCCATTAGGAAATGAGCAAAATCAATACTTTACTCAATCCGTCCATCCTGGAGGTACAATAAAGAAATGTAGAGTAATATCCCAGGATCACTGAGGTTGGGAAAGCCCTCCCAGCCCATCGAGTCCAAGCTGTGCCCGATCCCCACCTCGTCACCAGCCCAGAGCACTGAGTGCCATGTCCAGCCCTTCCTTGGACACCTCCAGGGATGGGGACACCCACACCTCCCTGGGCAGCCCCTGCCAATGTTTGACAAACATTTCCATGAAGAAATTCTCCCTGGTGTCCAACCTGAAGCTCCCCTGGTGTAACTTGAGGCTGTTTCCTCTTGTCCTGTTGAGAGAAATGGGAAGAATTCTCCTTTGACCGTTTCACGTGGCCTGTTGCAAGATGACTGAATATTTGGGGCTTGTAAGATCTGTGTTTTTTCCCAAATAACTCAGGTACATTTGAGTTCATCCAAGTGCTAACAATTCAGTCTGAGGGAGGAAATTCCTTCTCACCTCTTCCAGTGCAGGAATCACTCACCGGCAGTGCATGAGGGAAGAGTTATAGTGGGCATGCTTAGCAAATATGAAATAAAAGGCAAATGATTACCAGGTTTTATGGAAATCTGCTGTGGTTCTGTGCTGTCATACTGTTTATGATGCTTCCGTCTGACACAGATTCCTATTGTCCATGTGGGAATCGTTAGAAAGAATTGCTGCTCCTCTATTTGGTTCAGTGGAGTTCTGTATTGCCTGGTGCATGGAAGGAATCAGCTCATGGAGGAAAAGGAGAAGAGAGGGAGAGAGAAACATTTCCCAAGAAACAAGCTCCTATCCTTTTTTGGTGCTGTGTACTAAGTGAAATAAAAGAAGAAAAGGAAAAGGGGGAAAAATAAGCCCGTAAAGATTTTCCTCACTAACATGGCACACTAAAATCAAGGATTTCAAAACTTCCATTATCACAGGCAGAAGCTTATTATTAATGTGTTTTTCTTTTTCAGAGCTTCTTCCCTGAAATAGAATTCCAAGCCCATGCTGCGACTGTGCAATATTGTTCACTGCAAGCAACTATTTTGTTCTGCCTCAGAGGCAATACATTTTTACATTTAATTTTGCTGTGGGTATATACAACACTTGTTTATGTCCTTAAAATGTCTTTTAAAGAGATTGATTTCAATGGCTCTCTGGCAAATCCAGCTATGAAGGTTTAATTCTCTCCCTCACTCAGCGAGGCAGCACTGATATTTCATTTTGGTGGCTCATATGTCTACGAGGTAACACTGGACATATGTAATCATATACGTGGAGATGGATGCACAGATTTGTTTCATGTTCTCAGTGGAGCTTTAATTACAGAATTTTACTCCAAGTTTTATTACCAGCTTCACGTCTCTGTTTAGCCTCAAGTGCTGCTACCGAATTTCCATCTACAGTAAATTAGGTTCATGTAAATAAATGCTGTTTCTCTGAGAAAAACACCAGTAAATGGCATATGAAAAGTTTTTATTTGGCCTGGTGCTGCTCCTTTGGGAATGAGCATAATCTGAAATTTAACATGGATGTGTGGGTGTGACTGCTGTCTGTCTGTGCTCCTCTGTTGCCATTTAACATGGATGGGATGGAAGCAGGAGCAGGGTTTATTCCAATGCTCACTATGAACAAGCCTGCAGGAGTTTATCAGTTTACAGCATGAATGTTGTTTATTATAACACTTAAAAAAAAAAATATTCAGGAGGAAAAATGCCAATGTCATTTGAGTATTTCTCAGTATTATTCTGCTTGTTTCTCCAGCCCTTCACACCTTGGTGCATTGACTTCATATCTTGGCATTTTATACGTGTAACAGGAGAAATTTTCCTCTCACCTTCTCAAGAAATCATTGTCCTTTCCAAAATCTCAATCACACTTTATTCCAAACACACAGTGACTGAAACCAAGTCATCACCTTCAAGCAGAGAGTTGTGTGTTAATGGCCCTGTTTATTTAAGCACAGGAAAATATTTGCTTTAATCAGCAGTCTAATTAAACCTGATTTTTTTAATCTACGTATAATCTGTGCTGTTGCTTAATAGTCAAGCAAAGAGCACGAAAAAACTGGCATAAAATATTGTCAAGCACTAATGCAAATATCTGCTGGATATTCCTTGTCTTTTTGTGGTGAATGGATAGGAAAAAGGACTTCCAGAAATTTAATGAGACTTGAAGGTGGGGCATAAAAAGTAGAAAGTTTTGTGCTGATTAACAGCAAAAACTGTTCTTCCTTCAGTGGGTTTCCATTTCGGACAGAGACCATCTGCTGGTGAGACTCTCAATAAAGGCAAGTTTTGCTTGGATAGTTCCATTATTGAAGATAAGCCCCTGTAGCTGAAACTGCACATTTTAATTTTCCATTACTAGATTGCATCTCCAGATACTGTCAGATCCAAGCAACTGCCATTTAATAAAAACAAATAAATACAATTCCAAAGAAAATTGAGATAATCGTCATTGCAGCCTTAAACCCACATTTATGCTGATACGGCCATGCACTTGTTTTTCTTTGTCTTTTTCTAGGCAAGCACATTTCTCTAATTCTACAGATACTGTGACCTGCAAACTGGAATCACTTTTCTATCAAAACTGTTCCCCATCAGTGGATAAAATATATTTGTCTCAGAGAAGTGCAGCTTTCAGCATACACCAAACTTGGGGCTGAATTGTGCCATTAGAAACTGATTTGAAATGGTTCTCCATGAGTAACTGTTATTTTAGCAGCTGTCAATACAACTTGTTTTCAAATTCAATTTTTTTGCACTCTTCTAAATGCTTGTTAATTCATAAAACTGCTATGAAAGATTGCTGTTCTCCTTGTAGAAGGAAAAAATTACTATTAAATATCTGATAATTACATTATGTCCAAATTTTAAATAAAACTTCTATTTTCTTGGAGAAAAATAGGAAAGCAGGAAACATTCTGTATCTATGTAGGATTGCTCTCTGAAACCCGAGTCAAACTTGGCCCTTCATATTTCACCTATTAAATTTCTGATACATTTTTATGCAATTGGGATGTTTGGCAATTTATTTGAGCACAAGAGAATTTACAGATTACATGGAGTAAGTGAGGAGTAAAAAGCAAGGATAAGGATTGAAGCAGGAATTGCTGGTGGGAATGACAGGATCATTCAGCAGCAGGTGAGATTCATCACAAGAAAAGGTAAAATAAAGCACATTGAGAGAAAGAGTTTAATTTGATTAAATTTCAGTCCTAATGAAGGACTGAGATTTTACTGTTGGTACTCTGAATGAGATCTGAGGTTATTTTGGATAATTCCAAGAAAAGTATCAGCTCAGTGCTCAGTCACTGTCAGAAAAAATAATTGAAATATTGAGATTAATTTGTAGGGGAGTGAGGATCAAAACATCATTAGGCTACTTAAAAAACCCAAGAGGAACCCAGCTCCTTGGGAATTCTGTGCCTGGATTTCTGATCTCTTCTCCAAGACATCCCAGGGAGTTCTCTGAACATAGAGAGGTGTTCACAGGACCATAGGGTGGTTTGGGTTGGAAGGGATCTGGAATGGGGTCCCCGAGGAACTCCAGGAGGGGATGGCAGGAGGAGGAGCCCAAATTCCAGCCTAAGATGCCCACAGGGGCCATCAGTCCATCATAGGCCCGTCCATCCAGTGCGGCTCAGGATGCACAGTGGAGCTGGGGCTCCAAAACCGGGACTCCCAAGGAACAATCGCCTTGTCCGGGTCCCTCCCAGGGCTGTCCTGGCAGCTCCATCACTCCCGGGGTCCAGGATCCGTTGGGAGCAGCTCTCCAGGTCACCCTCACCAGATCTAGGGGACTTCAAAGGAAGCTAGAAAATAGCAGCTTTGAAATAAAGCAAAAGAGGTGGCTCTTCACACAGGATTTAATGAAGTTATAGACTTCGAAAGAGAAACAGGACAAAGTGGCAGAATTAAAACATGGAAAAGCACAGCTGATGCAGGAAGTCCTAAACCTACAGTGAGTGGAACACTGCATGTGGAGTAGTGAAACTATCAGAGGGAAGAATCCCCATCCGTTTAATTCGTTCTGACATTCCAACCCGTCTGCCACTGGTTTTCGGCAGAGACTGAGCCAGATCTACCTCTGGGTTCAGTTCGACTGCACCTTCCATGCTGAGCCTCGCAGGCCCAGCGTGAGGCCGTGTGAGGGGTTTATTTACCACTGCCTTCATCTGGTCTGTGGGGTTGTTTTGCTTCTCTCAGTCACTGTTCTAGCAGGTTCCTCTTCAGCTGCCTTGCACAGCTTTACTTCCCTGCCTTTCAAGAAATCTTCTTGGAATTCAGGCTTCCTGGAGAGGCCTTGATACAAAGGCCTTGATCAAGGCCTACTTGATTGTACTGCATATAGATTATCAGCTTCTGCAGATGACTTTTCTTATTTGTTTTATCTTCTGATAGCCTTGGAAATAGTGATGCAAATCATGCATGGAATAGTTAAATAAGAAAGAAAAATAAATCAGAAAATGTCCATGTCCCACTGTCTACTCATTGCCCTGTTGAAAGCTGGTAGAGGGGCTTCTCAGTCAACAAATTTACAGAGACATAAATTGGTAATAATAATTGCTGATATGTAGGTTTCAATATTTGCTGATGAATATAAAAAATTAAGCAGTTTTTGTCTTTCTCCCACATGAAAAATGTCTTTACTTTCACTGACTTTCTGTGGTAATGAGGTTGATAAAATAGAAAAAAAAATGCCTTTGGGAATAAAGAGCCTGAAGTTTTCCTATAATCAGGTGTTCTGTTAGCTCTGGGAAGGCAATAATATGTGAATACACATAACATGAGATCTTATCTCGCTGTCCCAGGTTAACTGAAGTCCAGTGGAAAACACTTCAGTCTCTGCTGTCATCTTTCTGGATTTCTCCTGACTCAAACCTGGGCTTTGACATTAACATGGGCCAAACATCATAATCTGGGCTCAGAAAGAGCTGAGTAGGGGATTTGCCCTTTCAGGGGTTTGATCCATGGAATCTCACAGTACAGGTCAAATCCCAAGGTCCTTCATTATCTCAGCTCCACTGTTAGCCCGGCCAAGCTCCCCCTGACTTTAGGTAAGACTGGAATTAATATTAATACTTCAAATTTGAATGGGACTGAATGAAGCTGAAAAGCCATTGGAATATCATAATTCAGGCCAGGACATGTGCATCTGCTGATCGAAGCCTTTTCTCCTGGGATTTGATTTTTTATTGGCACTCAGCCCATAGAACAGCTGATGGACACATTCCTGAAATATTTCTGTTGATACAGGAAATTAGATTCTCGCCTTTAAAGTGCTTAAACTGAGCTTTTCCCAAGGAGCTTGCAGTGGGTCACATCTTCATTAACCGTTTGCCTAATAAGAGACTTCATAAACAAAGCAACATCCCAAAAATCTGTGGATTATAATAATTAACAACAAAAGTCCACGTTACACTTTAGATTCACAAGGCTGAGACAATTCCTCCCATAGAAAAGGATCTTGGCGGCATAATATAAACTTCTTATTTAAGACTTCCACAACTGTATCCATTTCCTTCCTGATTTAGTCAGCTTTGAGTGCAACAGGCTTAATTTATGATGTTTAATTGGAGCTGAATGCTTGGAGATAAAAACCATATTGTTTACTTCTAATTCCACATTGCGTTCAAATTCACAATAAAGTGAAAAATTTGATGTGAGAAGATTTTAAAAACATCTTTGAGATTTCTTAATTCCTTTCACACAGCTTTGAAGAAGGAAACTTGGAAAAACAAGGTCTTTCTGTAGCGTAGGCAACATCATCTTATATAATGATCCAAGTTGTAGTAGCTACACCTTTTTGTAGATGAGAAGTACATGTCATGCATAAAAATACACACTTGGGGAGGACTTAAACAGTGCTCTGGCAAATAAACTCAGAATGCTACTTTTCAGCTAGGATATATTAAAAGTTATTACCCCCAATTAAATAAGCAAGTAGAAGTTATTGTTGTAATTGTCCTTGGAAAGGAGTGTCCTGATGTAGGATATTAAAAAGTGTGGAAGCATTGGTATTAAAATCAAGCATTCCATGGAGCTGGTGATCCTTGGGGGTCCCTTCCAGCTCAGGATATTCTGTGATCCACCACGACTCTCTCTGAAAGGGAGAAATGGCTCTGTTGGGGACCCAAAGACGGAAATTTCACTGAGATTTAAGACTTTATTTTCTAAATATAATAGTCTTCCTGAAATTTGAGCTTAGTATTTGTCAAGGCAATTTTAGCCTAAGGTTTGGGAGAGGAAATCTGGAAAGTTGTGCCATTTGGGGACAAATACCACCAGAATAGAAGTGTTGCGTAGGTAAGTGAAGCAAAATATAACCATGGGAACTGCTGATTTCGTTCTCTTCAAGAGCCTTGTTATTTTTTGAGTGAACTTTTCAAAGGTGGATTTTTTTTGGCTTTGGTAGGGAGTTGAGAAGTACACGAGGCCAGATGAGGAGCAGAGAGAACACTGCCAAACAACCCACACGCCCAAGTCGTGTGGACATAAACCCCGTATCCATCAGCCTGGAAATTCCTTCCTTCCCAAGGCTATTAATGACTCGAGTTAGCGAGAGACATAGAATCCTATTTATAGCAGTGCTGCACCCTCAGTTCTTCCTTTACAGCACTAATGAGGCGTTTCGGGGCTGCTGAAGAAAAGAGATTTTAATTCTTCACGTTAAGCCCATGGCTGGGCTCCGGAGCTGCAGATCCAAGCATCTGGTGGATCATTTGCTAGCTGTCAGCAGCAAAGTCTGTCTGTTTTCTGCATCAAACCACCAGAACATCCCAGCCCTTTAATTGGGGCTCTGAAAAAAATAAAACTTGGAGGGTCATAAACTTTTATAGAGTAACACAGCAAAAGAGGGTAAATGATATGCACGTCTGCCCAAAACTGGGACAGGCTCTAATCCTTTCCTTCAGCACATAAAAGGTTCATTTTCTGCTGCAGATTTAAGTCATTTAGTATAGGAAACCCCAGGAGCTGTTGTGAGCCTTGGAAAATCCTGGGTTTACAGCTGTAAAGGTACTGGTAGGGAACTGATCGTCTGAACATGCTGTAAAAATCACGGAATCACAGAATTCCAGAATGGTTTGGGTTGGAAGGGACCTTAAAGCCCATCCAGTGCCACCCCCTGCCATGGGCAGGGACACCTTCCACCAGCCCAGGCTGCTCCAATCCCCATCCAACCTGGCCTTGGACACTTGCAGGGATCCAGGGGCAGCCACAGCTTCTCTGGGCACCCTGTGCCAGGGCCTCAGCACCACCTTCAAAAATATTGGAGTGCTCACAATCCCAAACCTATTTTGGTGAAGAACTATGGCAAATTAATTCTCCTCCTCACTTTTGCCATGGTGGGCTTGCTCTTATTCCCTTTTCCATCTACCAGAGATCCAGCTGGGATGTATCCTCATCAGAAGTGTGGGAAGGAAAGAAGAGCTCTTACGTCTTGAGGAGAGTAGACAAACTGAAATTGAAGAGCTGAAAATTTCATTTTGAAAAGTGATTTTGGTCTTCTCAAAACTGAAAGCGAGATTTTTTTTCCAGTTGCTTTGGAACTTTTCAGTATTTTCTGGAATGGATCGTTTGGAAGCCTTGGTTTGTGACATCCAACATGTGCAGGGTTTTCCACCTTCCCTGGGCAGATTCCTCAGGTCTATGCCCTCAAGCTGAGATCAAGGGCAGAAATCAGCCTCTGCCCTGACCTGGGGAAAGCCCCCTCTGAAATCCAGCAGGTTCTGCCTCAGAATTGATATGTAAAATTTCGTGTCTTGGTTTTTTTTGGGCAGGTGGAAGGGGCAAGGTGGGCTGGTGGTGGTTGGGTTTTTTGTTTATTTGGTTGGGTTTTGTTGGTTTTCTTTAGAAAATTCAGTATAAACTCTAATACGACCTCTCCATAGAATCATGGAATCATTAAGGTTGGAAAAGATCGTCAGGATCATCAAGTCCAACCTTCCACTGAATCCCACCATGTCACTAAACCAAATCATGGAGTTCCACATCCAGTTGTTTTTTGGACACTTCCAAAATGGATGGGGACTGCACTGCTGCCTGTGTCAGTGCCTGATCAGCCTTTCCCTGAGGAAATTTTTCCCAATAGCATCAAATCCTGCCCCTTAGTAATATCCCATCCTGATACCAAACAAATTTCCCCACATGAACATTTAACACGGATTTTTATGCTTCATTCATACCTGGTTTTTCTTTTGACCTTTAACCTTTCATTATCTTGAAGCTGGAGGAATGAACTCCCACTTAAAAACATCAGGGCACTTTACCTGGGGAAATAAACTGATTTATGCAAAGACATTCTAGTTCTATTAAATAAGATTCTAATGGTTTTATTTACAACTATTTTAGAATAATTAGTATCCCATAGAGTTATTATATTTGACAGGAAAGGTAAGAAATTGTTACTGCTTTACAAGTACTTTCTTCTAAATCTTTTAGGCTAAACAGTTACTTTATTGTTAAAATCACTCATGTTTCATAAGTTTTTCCTAAAGGGTTGTTATTATTGGACCAGTATTTTTATTTTATATACCATGTTTTACTAACAATAGCATATATGAGGCCATTGTTCCCTCAGAAAATTCCTGTGTTCAATCATTACCCCCAAAAGCTTTAGATATTCTTCTATTTAATCACTTTTTTTTTAAAGATATGTATTCAGTTAAAGTTTTCTCCACAGCTGGAGAAAGGTATTTAACACTTCTCCAAGCAGTTTATCAAATAACCCACTTGCCAAGTTGCCTATTAATTTAGTCATCACCACTTGTCACCAGATTTGAATAAATGAGCATTTTCAATAAACCTAAGGCAGCTCTGAAAGCAGATGTTAATTTTGTATTCATACTCCTCTGAAAATAAGAGTCAAAATACTCGGATGATCAAACCAGCAAAACAAGAAAAAAATGTGTTCATTTGTTCTCTTTTAAGAAAGACATAATTAATATTATTTATCTGTCTTTCAGGGGTTTATTGATACTTCATATATAACCTTGCACTCTGAAAGTGCCAAAGCCACGTTTAATTCTGATTGCCCGCCAAGGCATACCTTCTGACAATTAAGAGGTAATTAAGCAATAGGACAGAAGTTAATAATGAAGAACTAGGCATATCTTTTGAAAGTACAGAATTTAAAAACTCTAATTTTGGTTTATTGTTTATAATGGACAATTTTGTCTGTCCGTGCCCTTCCTTCCATGTACCTTGCACAAGGGAGTCCCCTGTGCCTGTCCCATCAGGGTGTGCTCACCATCTCCTGTTTGGTGCAGGAAAGTTCTGTCTCCTCATCTGTTCTGTTGTGTCATTCCAACTTTGTGCCACGACTGGTCTTTTATCAAAATCACTCCTGTAATTTTTTGGCTTTGAACCAACTCTGCTCACCTTGCACTCCTGGAGCAGCCCACATGTGCTAATCCTTCTGATTTTCTGTCTCATTATCATCAGCTGAGGTTATTTTTTCAGCACGGGTGCATTCACATGACAGATGACTGTGTCAGTCTGATCTGATCCTTCCAGTCTGGAGACTGGGATGTGGCAGAGACAAATGACTCTTCCACTTCCACTTTCTAGGGGGCACTGGCTGTGTTTACTTTTGCTTTGCCTGGGAAGATTGTGGCTGCCCTATCCCTGGAAGTGTCCAAGGCGAGGTTGGACGGGGCTTGGAGCAGCCTGGGGTAGTGGAAGGTGTCCCTGCCCATGGCATGGGGCGGAATGAAATTAATTGTAAGATCCCTTCCAACCCAAACCATTCTGGGATTCCATCCAACCCTTGGCAAAATAAGTTCCCCTGCCATGCTTGTGGAGCCTTGGGTTTATCTCTGATTTAATAAATAATGCAAGGAAAACACAAATAACAATGTATTAATTGTGAGTGTCTCAGCACGGAGAAATTAAAGAAGAGTCAGCATCCAGCCTTAGGTGGGAGGGCACTGCCAGAAAGAAAAGCTCCTTCCATCCATGCCGAGTGATGAATAATTGTAGACAATCCATTGAAACTTATTCCCAAGAAGCTTGTCCCGCCAGTCTGGGCTAAACGTGCTGAAAGGAGGAACTAATTAGTGAATAAATTGCTTCCACCAAGTTGAGTGGGCATCAATCACATTCTGCAACTGGGGCAACCCAGCACTGGGCAGCCCCGCACGAGTGCTGTTGTTTGGGAACGGGATCCCGAGGAGCCCGGCCCAACTGCTGTTGTTTAGGAATGTGCTCCCCACGTGCCCGAGGAGCTGCCAGCCAGCACCAGGTAGAGGCAGCATGTCATTTGTCTTGTAGGACATGAGAGGATTTTGTTTAGTCACTTTGTTGGGTGTTTTGGTGGGTTTTTCTATTTTTTATGCAGGAAGACAAGCTGGAGTTCCGTGATTAATATGGAATCTGCTGCACTTCCAAATCTCCCTGCGTACAAATATGGATTGGGATCGAAGTGCCTTTGTGTTAAATGAGCCATGTCATCCAACAGAGAGTTGCTGTTGGGTTTATGCTCTTTAATGGCTTTGTGCCAGCTGCGCAGGACTGGTGGGATTCGATCTGTCAGGGAATCTGCTGGCTAAAACTTAATCCATCAGCAGTTCTGAAAAAATCAGAATCACAGAATCACTGAGGTTGGAAAAGACCTCCAAGATCATCCCTGGAATTGTTCAAGGCCTGGTTGGATGGGGCTTGGAGGAACTTGGGATAGTGGAAGGTGTCCCTGCCCATGGGAGGGGGTGGAATGAAGTGACCTCTAAGATTCCTTCCAACCCAACCCATCCTGTGATATTAAAGCTGCCCTGCTTTGTTTTCCAGCCTCAAGAGAAGATATGAGCAGGTTACAGAGAGCCATAATGAGCCATAAAGCGGGATCAGACTGGAGAAATGTGTCTCATCAAGCACAGCAAAGTCTGTGTGTGGGCAGGCAGAGGTTTTGGAGGGAGCACTTATTTCTCTGCTGCTGAAAGGTTTCTTGCTCTCCATTGTCATGCAAATTCCAGCTTGAGGTGGTGAAATGTTGGAATTGGCACTGGCATACATTTTGTGCACAATCTCTCCTTTATTTCCCGACCCCTGTCAGTGCCTGCTCACTCCACTGCTGCTTTGTAGTCACAAAAGAATGAAACTGAATAAAACACCTGCATTTTCTTTCCAATTAGCCATTTTGGGGTTGCATTTCCTGCAGTCCTACTCGTGCATACACAGCTTAAGGGCAAACCTTTTCTACCAACCCATAATAAAACATTTACCTAAAGTAAAAAAACCCCACACCTGTCCTTGCAGGAGACCCTTGGTTTCACATGAAGGGTGGCCCAAAGTGAGCTCCTGGGGAGTTTGCTCACAATGTGAGACTAATTCTGAACATTCTGCCCCCTTTGTTTCACACCAAAATGCTTCCACGGGTTTCAGGCTATTTCCTTTTAAGCTTTTAAGTAAATAGTTTATCACGGAGTGACACAAGACTGCTTCCTTCTTTACAGCCTTTTAAAGATATTCGGTGGCTTTGTTTTATCCAACTTAGGCAAAAGCACAAAGCTTTAAAGGCATTTTCTAACTGTTACATTATAAATGTTCTCCTTTGTACCAAAAGAAAAAAAGCCCAAAAATTAGGGATTTCTAAAGATTTATAGGGTCTTTTGTTTTTCTGTTTTTCCTCCCTCTTTCAAGCTGCTAAACAAACATCAAAGCTTTAAATGGAGAGGCAACATCCAAGTGCTTTTTTTTTGATACTGGGTGGAAGGTGTACGAAATGAAACGAAAAATGAATTTCCTGCCTATGGAACAGAAAAGGTATGGACCAGACATTGGTGATATGGATGGCTCCTGCCTGCAGCACCACTGTGGTCCTCTCCAGACACGGAAAACTGCTCTTGGCACAGTCTTTTTGTCTCTTCAGCCCTTCTGCTGAGACTGCAGATGGAATTACCTGGGCAGTTGGTAGAGATGTTCCTACTCAGGTGCAAATTACCTCATTCCAGTGTGGCCAGGAAATTCAAACAGGTAACAAAATTTCTATGCAGCCAGGCAAGCTTTAGATTATAGCCTGCCAATAGAAAAAGGTTGGAGTCAAAGGACACAAAAGGTTATTGACATGTGAGCTTCAAATTTTTGTGAAGCTCAGTGTGCTTAATTTGACCCAGCTGGAGTCTCTGGGAACAGTTTAGGGACACACATGATGGGAAAGGTTGAAAAACTGCTGCCCAGTCTCCATGAAAGATAATTGTCTGCACTGGAGGTGACTCATAACTGCCTTTTTCTCCTTTAAAATAAGAAACCTTTCATAAAATATAAGCAATTTCCTCACTCACCTGTCTTCCACACTTGACAGATGAATTGCTGTGAAAAGTCTTTCGAAGAAGCATCTGATCAAGGTTCTCCCTCCACCTTCCATTTGAAAAGTTGCTACGTGTGCAAAAATTCCCAGGAGAGGGAACAAACAAAAAAATCAGGAGTGACTCCGAAGTTAAAAAATCAATGTAAGAACATCCTCAATTCCAATTTTTTTTTGTAATGGAAAGACACAGGCTTTTAGGTGGGAGAATTTTTAGTCTGTAAATCAACATTTGCTTCAGCTTTTATAGATCTTTACCAGTGCAGGAGAGTATTGGTTGATGACTGCATGTGACTGCACTTCCAGGAGGATGCTCTCCTTAAAAAACACTGAGCTTATCTTACAGAGATTTCCTCTTGTGAACTCTGCCTAAATGGGGGAAACACAGCTCAGACAATTCCCTGTTTGCCAAGGGATCGGTGGGATGGAGAGATGGGGATTGCTTTGGGGGTGGAAGGATGCTGAGACCAGCCTGACTCATCCATCCCAAAGTTAAACACTCTGAGGAGAAACGTTCCTGAGATCCTGACAGAGGAACCAACAGGTGACAGGGCTGACAACTGATCTAACCCAGCCTGGGGACATCTGACATCAGTCACTTTATGCCATAAAAGCCCAGCCCCACTTTTTAATGGGAGGATCTTCTAACACCCCCCCCTCTGGAAGTGTGTGGAGATTCCTCCCTGGAGCGGGGACATCCTCAAGGTCACTCCTTGAGGCTGAGGAAAGAGATTTGGTCATTTGGATGGGTGAGTGACATCAATCTCTAATTAATAACTGTTTTTCTAGCTTTGATATCATTGCTTCAATAAATAGTGCACCATAATAGTTATAGCTGCCTGTACTGTGTATTAAATAATTCTGATTAAGATCTTTCAGTTTAAGCATTATCATTATCACCATCATTCTAATTGCAGGGATACAACTCAGAAAGGGTATAGGAACGGGGAAGAGGATGGCTTTTTTGTCTTCTTATTTGAGACTTTCAGCCTTTTGCTGCTGGGAGAGGATTTACTTTACACTCTTCACCTAATAAACCTTTATTGGAGGAATGATTTTCCCTTTGTGGGCCCTATTGGAAAAATGTGCCTTCTGAACATTGAAATAATTGGAAATCTTGGATATTTGGTAGTCTCTAAGGCCTTGTGTTTTGCTGACACAGAGATGTCTCTCTGGCTCCCAGGGCAAATAAAAACAGTGCCACAGTTCAGGGGTTGCCTTTTCCTGTTCTTAAAAGCTCTGGAGAAATGGACACCACTAACTGTGAGTTTTCTCAGCCAGCTGGGGGGTTTGCACTGGTTAACAGGAACTCAGCATTCCCTTTTCACCCCGAATTTCCCCAAGGAACTGAAAATGCAGTGCTGGCAAATGCTTAATGTGTGTATTTCTGATTGTTTGTATAGGAGAGCTTGGTCAGACATTGGAAAGGGCTGCCCAGGGAAGTGGTGGAGTCACCATCCCTGGAAGTGCTCAAAAAATGTGGATGTGGCACTTGTGGACATGGTTTAGTGCTGGGTTAATGGCTGGACTCAATGATCTTGGAGGCCTTTTCCAACCTTAATGGTTCCCCGATTCTATATGTGTGCTGTAGTTTTAATTAGACATTTTAAATAGGCTGCTATGATGGGATTTTTATTCATTTATTATTCCTTAATTACTTAGCTAGTCTATTATAATTGAAATATGTGTTCTGTGATCTCGTTTGAAAAGAGATTGAAAACTAAACATAGGAGCTTCTCAGTGGATGCATTAATTGGGAAGTCAGATAATCAATAAGGGGAAAAACTAAATTAAGGACAATTTAAAATACTCGTGGCAAAGCTATTCAATCAAGGAAATTGAGGGATTTCTCCAACAGAAACTGGGCCCTCTTCCCTCCCATCTCTGGGGATGAGTGGTCTGATGTCCATCCCTGCATTGGTGGCTAGGGATGCACAGCCTCATTCCCAAAATCCGGGGGTGGGTGAGCTTCATCCCTGAAAGGCAGGGAGGAAATTATGGGCTCCATATTCCTGAGGCACAGTGCTAAATCAGGGGCACAGAGGGGCTGTTCTGGATGCCTGACATGGCTTTTAAATGGTGGCCTGTTAGTGCAATATTTTAGATTAAAACCTGTAATCATGACTCTCTAACAGAGGACTGATGACCCAAAACAAAGCTTTTTATATTTCTGCATTGTTAGAAAGCAGCAGAGTCTGAAATGTACAGGTTTTGCTGCCCTAAAAATCAATGAAGGGGTAGGAAAGTCCAAATAAATATCAATAATATTAAATAATCATCCTTTTTCAATCACGGAACCATTTAGATTGGGAAAGACCTCTGAGATCAACAGGCCTGACCTCTTGCTTCCCTCAGGCCCCATGGAGTCAGGACACAAAAGGTTTAGTGGAGACTGTCAGAAGCACTTTGTTCTAACGGGGTGGAGTGACACCAGACTCGAATTTGGGCAGTGACATTAACGGCAGCACTGCACAGCTTCTCTGGGCACCCTGTGCCAGGGCCCCACCACCCTCACTGCCAGGAATTCCTTCCTGACATCCAGCCTGAAGCTAGATTCAGTTTGCCATGGCTGAGGAGTGGAATTGGCCACTCTTTTATTCAGCTTGGAGATAAATGGATGAGAGCACTGACCTGCTTTGAGATTTTGAAGTAAGCCCCTGACCTTGATTGAAAACCCTGCAAGAAAATGAGACCAAACCACGGAGATCAAGGGTTGATGTGCTCACCCCAGTGTGTGCTGCTTGTAAAAACCTCCACATCTACCAGAAAGAATGATTTTAAATGTCAGAGCAATGGGCGTGGGGAAATCCTTTCTGATCTTGATTGTGACAGCTCTGAGGACTGACACCTCCCTGAGAGCTTTGGGATGCAGAAGTGTGGACGTGCAGCTCCTGAATGCTTTCTTTGTGGAGAGGGTGGAGCTGGCTCAGAGTCCACCCAAGGAGCTGGGACAGCTCTGTACACCAGAAACTCTTTACTCTCTGATAGTCAGGGTGCTTCACCTTCCTTGCCACCGTCTAAAAATAAAGTTCCCTGGGATGAAACAATCCAGAATAATCCAAATGTTTTTGCTCTGGACAGGGACCAGCATTCCAAGGCCAGCTTGGACGGGGCTTGGAGCAACCTGGGATAGTGGAAGGTGTCCCTGCAGGGGGTGGCACTGGATGGGCTTTAATGTCCCTCCCAACCCAAAACATTCTGGAATTCTATCATTCCTGTGAAGGGAAGTCTAAAGGATTTTTATCAGAGGGAGGAGAAGCCAAAAGAATACATTTTAACATGAAACCAGAGTATTTGTTGCCAACCACTATTTCATTTTCACTGGGATCTGGTGTTCCAGAATGCGGCTGTTTCAACCTCCTCCATCCCTCCCCTCCTTTAATTCCCTGCTGCCACACAATGTGGAACAGGAATTTCCAACTGTGTGTTTGTAGATGAGCACACACATTCCCAAAAATTAAATATCTCTGTTAGTGGCCTTGGACTTAACGTGGAAACCTGGTGGGGGGAAAAGACTTTAATTCATACATTACATGGGGTATTGAGTAACTTTAAGTAACCTCCCCTTCCAAGGCTCCAGCTCTGGTCAGTGCAGAGATTAACCCAGAAAAGAAACCGAGTTCCAGCAATCAGGAAAGTGATGAGCCTGATTAATCCTCTCCATGACTGCAGAGGGAAGAAAGGAAGATAAGCCTCATCAGACAAATGTTGGCCTCCAGGAACTCTTCCTTAGCATATTTGCATGTATAAATTAAATTAACTCAGGCAGCTGCATGAACCCCAAAGTTTCAATTATTAAAATGATGACTATGTAAAAAAGATACAGGAAATTGCAAGGGCTTGCTGTACAAAATATTAATTTTTTAGGTTAAATGCAGGTGATGGGGCCCATCCCTGATTTTGCCACGTGTTTGGCCATCAAAGAACTTCCAGTAATCATTACGAACGAATATAATGGAGGCTTCTACTCATATTTATAAAATCAGAATTAATATTGAAGAAAGGCAGTAGGTGAACACTGCCATGGTCCTGTACAGACCACTGAAGTGACTGAATCTGATCCTAGTTAGTCATTATTGATTATTCTTATGTTTTAATTTCTGGACATTTCTGCAGAACTGAAACATATCAATAAATTAGTACAGAAAATAGTTTAGATGCCATTGAAATCCCAGCACTAAAAATTGTAAAAAATAAAAAAGGATAAAAAAAAGTGTCAGAGTTCTTTCAAAAAAAGAAATAAATTGTCCTTTTTTTACAGCTTAGTCTTTGCTGGCAGTATGGATCTTCTTGAGGTAATTTCCATATAAAAGAACAAAATGCACCTTCATTGGTAGCAAGAAAGTTTCATGGAGGCACAAAGAGTGTTTTACAGTTCAGTTATACTAAAGTTTGTGGCATTTCACAGAACTGATGGACATTCTCTTGGCAGAATTTAAAATTCATGTGGGGAAAGAATGTCAGTATGTTTTCTAATGGATTAGAAAATACTCTAAAGTGAACATCTCAGACCTGATAAATAGAAAGGGTTGTGCAGAGGCAGAGCATTCACAGCATTTCTGCAGAGGAAAGTGCAAAAAGAGAAAGAAAAACCATCAGAAGCTTGGATTAATGCAGGTGCACCAGCACAGCTTCTTAAATCCTGTGTGACGGCTCAAACATGACAACATGGAACAGCTTCCCAGGACATGGCCAAGGAGATAAATTTGGCAGCAGCAGGTGTTCATTTCCCCCAGGAAACTCCTAAAAGTGCTTAAAACCAGTGGGTTATCTACTTAACCTTGTTCTCAAGGACAGAGCAGAGAGGGAGATCGGCACTTGCCGTGGAATTCTTGGGAATTGTTACATAAAAAAGTAAAGACATTGCTCATTAGAACTCAGTGCTCCTCTCAAAACTGCCAGAGATCAGCGAGGCCAAGAGCTCTGAAGGATTTAAAAACCAACTGGATAATTACAGTGATCCATGAGTTGTCATAGCAAAGACTAAACAAAGCCTCGTTTCCTCTTCCTTGATAAACAAACAAACACGTGTCTTGGAAGGGAAAATAAAGGTTCAACCTGCAGGGCATAAGCAGCCTCTGACTAATGGGGGCTGGGAAGGAATACTCAGATACTTAAGCCAGGCTTCATGGTTTGGGGCTTAATGTAGGAGTCCCAAGTTCCTCAGGCACTGGGAAATCAGAGTCTGCAGTGCTACCCTGTGGTGTGGTCAGCACTCTCCAAAGGCTCCCTGCTTACTGAGAGCCTTGCATGGAAAAATTCCCATGAGGAGCAGCTGAGGGAGCTGGGAAAGGGGCTCAGCCTGGAGAAAAGGAGGCTCAGGGGGGACCTTGTGGCTCTGCACAACTCCCTGACAGG
This sequence comes from Dicrurus megarhynchus, assembly GCA_013399195.1. Taxonomy (NCBI): domain Eukaryota; kingdom Metazoa; phylum Chordata; class Aves; order Passeriformes; family Dicruridae; genus Dicrurus; species Dicrurus megarhynchus. Next base: position 426,046 of record VXAD01013457.1, read on the forward strand.
AGGGGGCAGCCGGGGGGGTCGGGCTCTGCTCCCAGGGAACAGGGACAGGAGGAGAGGGAACGGCCTCAGGCTGGGCCAGGGGAGGCTCAGGGTGGATATTGGGAAAATGTCTTCAGTGAAAGAGTGGTCAAGCACTGGCACAGCTGCTGAGGGCAGTGGTGGAGTCCCCATCCCTGGAAGTGTTCAAGGAATGAGTGGATGTGGCACTTGGTGATCTGGTTTAGTGGGAAACTGTGGGATTCAGTTGAAGGTTGGACTCCATGACCTCGGAAGTCTTTTCCAACCTCGGTGATTCTGTGGTTCTTCCCCCTCCTGGTAAAGGGAAAAATTCACCACATTTCCTACCTTCCTACCTAGAGCCCTTTCAGAAGAAGTTTGTTCCCTCCTGCTTGGAGGAGCTGGATGAATCTGCTCCAGCACTTTGGGGAGGGACAGAAATCAGGGCATTAAATAAAGCCTTTCAATTCTTTGTAAAAGTGGGATTCTCCTCGGCTGCAATAATTCTGAAAGGCAGAGCTGCCTGATAGGAATGGCCCTTGTCATACACTGCACATGGACAGAAGCTCAGGCCCTGGGAGGTGACTGGCACTTGGCAACAGAGTTAGATTAGTGAAAAGGTGATGTAAGAAAGAAAAAATAAAAGTGAGAAGGCCCTAATTCACAACATTTTGCAAGATTATTTATAAACTCCATCTAACCCCAAGTCAACACTAATCTCAGACTCCCTCAGAGAATTTTGGTGTTGCAGCACCCAGGTTTCACACACCCTCCTCTGAGGGAGGTCTGTCAGGCTGGCAGCACCTTCTGACAGCTAAAAATTTCCTGTTTTGACTTTTTTAAAATCATCAATCCAGCCCCTTCAACTCATAAGAAACTGGTTCAGGTAATCTTTTTAATAAAGGGAATAATTTCTGTTTTCATTATAAGAAACAGTCAAATTTATTCCTCCATGAACTCCTCTTGGAATTCTGTGTGTGGGCAGGAGAAGCAAAAATACAGGATAGACACAACCTTTTTGCTTCCTGTTTGTGACTACTCCCCCAAAGACACGGGTGACCCCTCAGGCATAGCCAGGAAATCCGCAGGATATATTATTCCTAATAATCTCCTGGCATCCTTTCTGTTCCTGCAGTGAAACCTGAAAAAAACAAAAGGGCCAAATTCCCCCCCTTTTGGAAGGTGGACTTGCCATTTATGCACGGTGCCATTAAAATTAATTACCTGAGAACCAGTCCATAATATCCACAGGTATGGAAAGAATAAAAATTAATTGACTGAAAGAATCCATCAAATATTTGGAGCAAAGGTCATTAATTTGTGCTCGCTGAAACAGAGACTTGCACGCTTGAATTACCCAAATACTTCAGCAACAGGACAAAGAGCAGGTGCTCCAAAAACAACTGTCTACAGTAAGGCTCTGCAATTTTGGGGGTTTCCATCCCAGTCTGGAGGCTGTGCACCTTGACCCTCTCCTTGAAAGCCGCTCCCAAGGGAAAGTGCTCGGACCTTCCTCCTCTTGCATTCAGACAAATCCATACTAAAGTAAAGGAAAGAAGAAAAGGAAAAAAAAAAAGGCTTTGTTTGCAGGTGGGATTTTCTGAAGATACACTTCTTGTTACCAAGTAAGACATAGCAAAGGAATAATTAGAGATGCCACTTCTTGAGGAAGCAGATCCTATCCTGATGTGATTCCTCAAGTCTAGTGGAGGCAGGTATCAACCAAACTGATGGAAAAGGATTATTTAAAAAAACCCAAAACTTCCACTTCATAGTTGAAATTCAATTTTTATGAACTAAGGAGAGTGGGATCTAATTTCAGGTGCTGAAACCTGAGCCATTTCTGGGTGTTGCTGCTGGGGTTCGTTTCTGTTGTAATCAGCAGAATGTACATGTTTATATAGCTACAACTCTTTTGTTATATGTCTGCTCAGATGGCTCATAAGTAATGATAATTGTATAATTTCTGCCACATTATCAGGGTGCCAGAGAAGCTGTGGCTGCCCCTGGATCCTTGGAAGTGTCCAAGGCCAGGTTGGACGGGGCTTGGAGCAGCCTGGGCTGGTGGAAATGTCCCTGCCCATGGCAGGTGGGTGACTGGATGAAATCTCAGGTCCCTTTCAACCCAAACCAGTCTGGGACTCTGTGACTATGAATGAATGTCCCTCCTGTTCCCCAGCAGTCTCTCTGTACACCTCCCAGAACCCAAAACCAGCTTTGGAGAGGTTAACTATTCCCAATTTCATATCCAAAGTAGTTAAGCATAGCACTCTGTACTGAATAAATGGAATAAGAACCTTTGATTTTAAAAGCACTGATGCTTTTGTAGAGTGAGTATTCTCTTAAAGCACTGGAGTGGTCTGGATTTACACAGGCAGCTCCTGATGTTTACAGGTAACAATTTATACAATCAATTTTAGGACTGAAACTGCAGCACCTGTGTGGTAAATTATCTAACTGCGGCCACTTGAATAAGTGTGTGCATCTTAATAAATATTATGAACTTAGTAATTAAAGGGGAAGGCAAGTTTTTGACCTCAGTGGCATTGAAAGAGTAATCATTTGATTATAGATCATTTTCTGAAGATTAATTATCTCTGTGGTTGAGGTTCTAGACTGGTACCAGTACAACCTGTGGGGTGACTGGAGAAGTGCTACCCCATTTTTTTGAGTTTTCTTTTGACAGAATATTCATTTTATTCTGTTTATAAGGAGTTTTGTCCAGGAATGAAGTACTTTAATTCTGTTATTTATCAGTAATACCCAACAATTGCTTTAGACTGCAGCACTGACAATACAAAGGAGGATAATTTGCAGATTATTTCTTCTGTATGCAGTGTAATAATTGCATGTAATTAGGACCAGAACTGCTGCAAAAGTCTGAATGGGTTGTTAGTAAACAACATATCTGATGTTCAGATTGATGTTAACAAAAATGGTGTGTCTTGCCTTTAATTTTCTTCTCTCTAATTTTTCTCTACTGTTTTTCCCTAGTAAGTAAATATAGGGAATTGTTCAGTAATTATGCTGTTGTGGGGAGTATATTTGGTAAACAGGACTTTAAGTCATCCATTCCTTAAAGGCAATCAATCACACACTGATAAGATAAGTGCATTTAACATTTTCACTTTGCAGTTCTCCATCGTGCCCCATCACAACTGGAATTGTGGATCTGGATGAGTCCCTCCTTCACTATTTCTCTGTTTCTTCTGTACACTCCTTCTCTCCAAAGAACCTCCTCAGTCTCATTCTTTCTTTGTTCCTCTCAGTTATTGAAGGGATAACCCCTTTCCTACAAGCTTTATCTGGTTTTAGTGATTTTTAACTTGTCCAAGTGACACCCTTTACCTTTCACCATTCAGCAGTTGGAAAAGAGGGTTCCTTTATTTATCCTCTTTCAGCTCAGATTTCCCTCATGAATACTAAGAAGTGCAAAACTCATTTAATTTTCCCACTTTATCCTGTTCACTTCATATTAAGTTTCTCCCTAATCCCTTAGTGGGCTCATTATTTCACTTGTCAGCCCTTTATCTCTTTCCCTTTATATATTTAAAGAATCTTATATTGTTTTTAGTCACTCCCGAGATAATAATTCCCTTTTTATTGTATTTTTCCATTGCAGCATTTTTGAGACCCTGACATCCATCCTCCCCTACTTCCTTTATTAATTTTCAGGGATATTCATTTACACAGCTCTGATACATTTTCTCCTATCATCCCTCTCTCTCTCCAGTGCCTCCTCCCTCTGGGACAGCCTCTTTTTTAAAGTTGGCCCAGAGCAATTACAATGCAATTAGAGGGGAACCAACTACAGGAAATCTTTAATTTCCCCAAAATATTGCCTGCCTTCCTTCCAAATCTGTGGCAGAGGGTTTTTTTTTTTTCCTCTTCTCTAAGTCAGAAGCCAGGTCAGAATATTGAATTACAGGAATTCCAGAATGTGGAGTCCCAGGAAGAGCCACATGTCAGGCAAGTCCTCTTTTTCTGCCCAGTGCCACTCCTGGGATCACCATATTCCCCGAAAAAGCCACTTTTCATGGATTATCTTCCATCTGCTACACTTTATGTTTCTCATGATCACAGGTGCAACATTCTCAGAGTTCCACTCCTGCCTGTGATACCAAATCTGGCCCAATAAAATATAAACTAGAGGAACTGAGTGCTCTAAACTTGCTGGTTTACTTAGATCAGGCAAATTAGGAATTTCATCCCAAGCATGTTTCCAGAGAGATAAAACTCACACAGTTAAGCCTCTGTGTCTCTCTGAATATATTTCTCTGCACGTGTTTGTAATACTATAACCATATAATTATATATAACAGGCAGAGATATTTTAGAGTTTTGGGGGGGCTTTCACAGATTTGAAACCCTGTATTCCAAAAACCTGAACCAGTAATACCTTCCTAATACCTTCTTTTCCCTTCTTGTGTTTTAGCATTTCAAACACAAGCTGGTTTATTTATGTTTTATTTTATTCCATTCCATTTTATTTTGTATTCTAGGTGGCTGAAGCTACTCTTGCTAACTTGCCTCCCCTGTTCATCACCCACTCATCATGTTCCACCTGAAAAAATACAGATTAAAGCAAGTAAACTGTGTTTGGGAGTTTAGTTTGGTTTGGTTTTAGCAATGTCATCATTCCTCAGGTTTTCAACTTCTGTTGGCTGCGTGGTTTGAGTTTGAAAGAGTTTGAAAGGAATTAGAGCCGGCACTTTTTCGAGGCAGACTAAAGCCTCTGAATGATTTTGTAGATTACCATTAATTAGTCTGGGTGGAATCCAATCACTTCCTTAATCTCTAAATAAGGGAGTGTTGTTTGAAGCACTACAGGCATTGTCTATCCGCAGATATTTTCAGTATTCTTCTACTCTTTAGCTCAGCCAAATTAGAACAAAAATAATCTTAACCTCTATTAAACAAGGCTAATAAATATTCCTCAAAATACAGATTGATTTCCCCAGTTTATTCAGTGGAGAGCCCTAAAAATTTTAAATATTATCCCTGTTGAAGGCAGGTAATTGGCAGAGCAAAGGAAAAGATCCCTGCAGGCTTTCTGTGTTTAATACCTGTGTGATGCATATGTGGTTCAGGGCTTAGACTCCACATCCAGCACGTGGCAAAAGAAAAAATGGGCAAAGAGATGAGGTGAAAGCATTCTCACTTCTATCTCCCTTTGTGTTCATGCAAGATTTTAGGGTTTTAAATTTTACACAAAGAATGGGTTTTACACAGAGCATGGGCTTTATTTATTTACATTTATTTTCACACCTTCCAGTGTTTCAGCAGCTGGATTTCCAATTCATTGAAGATACACAGAGGCCTGTTTCTAGGCTGTTCTGTCTCAGTTATTCAGCACGGGCAGAGTGGTTCTGGTTGGGTGTCGTGGTGAAAAATTCAGTCAGAAGGGTGAAGCCAACCTGGCTCATGATGGTTCCCAAACCTCTCCTTGTTGGGGAGGGACAGCAGGGCCAGGGAGCTCCTGGAGCGGGGCCGGCGGAGGCTGCACAGCTGAGGAAGGGCCTGGAGCATCTCCGTGCCCAGGAAAGGCTGAGGGAGCTGGGGAGAGCATTCCCAGTAGGTCAGGGAGGGATCCTGCCCCTGTACCCAGCCCTGGGGGCACTTCTGGAGTGATCCTGCCCCTCTGCCCAGCCCTGGGGGCAACATCTGGAGTGATCCTGCCCCTCTGTCCAGCCCTGGGGGCACCTCTGGAGTGATCCTGCCCCTGTGCCCAGCCCTGGGAGCACCTCTGGAGTGATCCTGCCCCTCTGCCCAGCCTGGGAGCACCTCTGGAGTGATCCTGCCCCTCTGCCCAGCCTGGGGGCACCTCTGGAGTGATCCTGCCCCTCTGTTCAGCCCTGGGGGCACCTCTGGAGTGATCCTGCCCCTCTGCCCAGCCTGGGAGCACCTCTGGAGTGATCCTGCCCCTCTGCCCAGCCTGGGGGCACCTCTGGAGTGATCCTGCCCCTCTGCCCAGCCTGGGGGCACCTCTGGAGCTCTGTGTCCAGCTCTGGCTCCCCAGCACAGCAGGGCCAGGGAGCTCCTGGAGCGGGGCCGGCGGAGGCTGCGCAGCTGAGGAAGGGCCTGGAGCATCTCCGTGCCCAGGAAAGGCTGAGGGAGCTGGGGCTGCTCAGCCTGGAGAGGAGCCCCAGCTGAGAGGGGCCCTCAGCCCTGGGTGTCCCTGGCTGCAGGGAGGGCTCAGGGCAGGGCCCGGGCTCTGCTCCGGGGCCCAGCAATGGCACCAGAGCCACGGGCAGGGCCTGAGCCCAGCAATTGCCCTGCACAGGAGGCAGAAGTGCTGCCCTGGGCAGGGCCCAGCCCTGAGCAGATTGTCCAGAGAGGCTCTGGGGTCTCCTCCCTGGGGATATTCCAGAGCTGTGTGGACACAATCCTGTGCCCTGTGCTCTGGGATGGCCCTGCTGGAACCACCGGTGGCACCCTTTGTGGGCCCTTCCAGCCTGACCCACTCTGGGATCCTGTGATTCTGTGTTTGGAGTTGTCTAACAAAAAGACTAGGACTGTTTCAATATTTGGTTTCGGTGATCAGAAAGAGCTCTGGGCTTATTTCACAGAATCACAGAATGGTTTGGGCTGGAAGGGACCTCAAAGATCACTGCAGTCCAATGTCCCCCCATGGAAGGAGGGTTTGATGCCCATAAGGGCCATTCCCTGAAGAGTCGGACTCGGTGATCCTTGTGGGTCCCTTCCAACTCCGAATATTCCATAATTTTGAGATTATTTGCTGATTGTAGTGTCTCTCTTCATGCCAGGAGCAAACCAAGTCACTGTTCTAGGTACATACAACAACACTTCTTCCTTTGGATAGAACTGTTTCCACCAAAAGAAAATAACTTCTGTGAATTTACATTTACTGTTCCTGGATAGTTTTATGGATATTTGGAATTACAGAAGACGCCCATTAGACAGCAAACAAGGAAATTTCAATCTGATTCCTTGGAAGTAGAGAAACACCGCTCAGGCAGAACCCAGGAGAGGAGTCCTAATAACACCAGAGCCCTGATGAACAAAACCTCCCCTGGATAAGATATAAACTCCTCTTTGGGGATTTCTAACAGCTGATTTTGGAAGTGATTGATGGTAGAAGGGTTTGAGTAACGTGGTCTTTAAGAAATGTCACAGTGAAAGTTCAGAAATGTGGAGTGTGTGAAGTTATAAAGAAATTAAAACCTTCTAAGTGGGAAATACAACCTGCCTTAGAGCCACAGAGAAGACTGTCATGGGCAACTGTGTTTTTATGGGTTCCAAAGCCACCTTCCTATATGTGAGAAGTTTAGAAATGGGTTCATTTTTCTGGAGGGAAAAAAAAAAAAACCAACAACTTCTAAATGAACTGGTGAGAGAAGATTACAAATGAGCTTGGTAAATGGCAAAATGCAGAATCCTACCTACTTAAATGACTCAGCTGGCCAAAAAAAAAAAAATAAAAGAAGCCTTTCCATATGATTTTGAAGGAACAAACCCTCTGTAAGTCTGTGTTTACAGAACATCCTGGTGGATGGAACAGGAAATTTGCCCCAGGTCAATCTCTAATTTGGAAACACCAGAAGGTTGTGCATTTTAATTAACTTTCTGCTCTTTCTCTGGTGCCTTTCCCTCTGTTTCCTTTCTGCTCGCAATGATTAAAAGACAAAATCCTGCCCCAGTTCCATGCTCAGGAATGCTTCCTGATTTGCTTTCATTAACTTCCACTATGCAAACATGTTTAATTATTTATCTGCTGATTTCCACAGGAAATCCTACAGAGATGTGAGTCTGGTTCGTAGGGATGCTGTGTCAGCAGGAGCTGGAAAATCCAATCATCCATCATTAAGGGAAGAGAAGTGACGTGTTCTCCAATTTGTTTATTGGTAAAGGAAAAATGCTTCAGTTTAGGTTAAAATTTGGGGACCAAAGACAGACTGGATCAACTGGCACTTCTCTTAAAAGCTTCCCACTTTTTTACTTGGACTTAAATATTGTGAGAGAAGAATGCTGCCAAAGTACATGGAATTAAGGTGGACACTCATTGCAGTCCCTAGGAATAACCAATTCCATGATTTTGGACTAGAACATGCCCTAGGTAGGAACTGGGTTGGTTCTTTGGGAGTAAATGTATCGAAAGGAAAAAAAAAAAAAAAAGACAGACTCAGGCTACCAGACTGATGGCCATCTATCCTGAAGTCCCGAAATGTATTTTAAATTATTTCCAAATTAAAAAAAAGAGAGAGATTAAACCCTCTGCAGTGTTCAGCATGGAATTTTTTGTGTGTGTGCTGTGAACCTTTATGAAAGCAACATCTGCTCCCATTTGTATGTTAATTTTTTTTTTTTTTGGCATTTAAAATTTGGCTTTTAAAACTCATCCTCTCTCTTTTCCCTGAGTGTAAAGAGTTGAATTATAAAGCAGGTGCTGCACAGAATGAGGGAAGCATCTGAGTCAAACCAGAAATAAAATTAGCACAAAGGAATAACTTCAGTTATGGAGTTTCAAATGCCAAGTTAGGGCATGCTAGTAAGATTTGAACCTCTATTGCCACATTAATATTTCAGTTTTGGGATTAGTCTCTGTTTTCTATTCTCCCTCTCCTGTTCTCTATTCCTTCCCCAGCCAGCCATTCCAGAGGCAGAGGGAACATCTGATTCCTCCCTCCTTGGTGCCTGATACCCCCAGCACCTGAGAAACAGAGGTGGAATCGTTAGATAGAAACTTGATTTGATTTTCTCTCCTTGTGTTTTAGCTTTGGTAAAAGGAAATGTCTGTGGTGCCTTCACAGGAAAAGCCTTCAAAACAAACTATTATTGCTTAATTTCAGTTCTTATATTAAAAAAAAATAGGAAGGAAGGCCCCACCTGTTTGATTTGAGCCCTGCTGTTTCCATAGCCCCAGTTCCCTCTCTGGGATCCTGGAGAGGAGGACTCGTGCAGCTGCAATGCAGGAGCAGCAGCAATTCCATGAATCCACAGTTCATTTGGTCTGTATTTATTCCTTCTGTGGTAGCACATTATTCTGTGATGAACTGCAATAGTTTCCTAAATCCTCCTTTGCAGGGATTATTTTTTCAATTTAAGGTGCTTTTTCTGTCTCTTACAAAAATAAAGCACTTTAAATAGACTCGCTGAAAGGTGAGAAAATATAAATAAACCTCACATTGGTTTAAGGAAAGCCATTTCCTTAAATTTCCTTTAAGGAAAATGTGCCAGAGGTGTGACCATCTCAGTCCCTCCGTGCACAAAAAATTTCATGGAACAGAAGAGGAACAAAGAGAGGCCTCAATCACACCCAGATTTACCAAGCCTGGGGGAAGAGGCAATTATTCAAAATTAATTCACCTCCCAAAAAATGCCTTCTGGAGTTCACAGCCGAATCAGCCTCTGATCAAACTCCCTTTCCTAAGAACAAAAACCCCTTACAACCAGCATGGGATAAAACACAACTTGGGGAATCTTAACGAGCTAAGAATTATTGCAGCCTCAATTTCCTCCTTTTCTGAGTTCGAATCCGAAGATAATTGGCTTAAACTTAAAAACCACAAAATTGGAGCCATCAACTGGAATTGCTGTTGCAACATAACATTCACATTCACAATTATGCAAAAACAATCTTATCCAGCATCACAATATCAGGGTTTTTAGAAGATTCCAAAGTTCTGCACAATGAGGATTTCCCTCAAGAAACAAAGGTGTTTAAAGAGTGCAAGAGGGCAGAGGTGCACACTGAGACTCACAACTGAATCACTAAACCTTTCAGCAAGTGTTTCTCTGGGTGTATTTTTCCATGTTTTAATTTTTTTTTTAAATATCTATCGTTATCCATTTTGCTTTTTTCCAGCTGGGCTCTTGGCTATTCCCAGCTAAGTCTGAAGAAAACTAACGGGGTCCCATGGCAATCTTTGACTCTTCTCACCCAGTGCCTACTAATAAAGGCCTTAAACTCTCTCATTTACTCAAGCCAAAAGAGCTTTATCATTTCTTCCCAATAAAATAAAATTCAGCCACGTGCAAGGTTTGACATAACCTTAATAAAAGCCACAGTCAGAGGGTGTTGATCATAAAAATCAGTGTCACTCGTGGAGGTGTGTGGGGGACACACCAGTGGGGAACAGAATTAGGGCAGAAATCTTATGCAGGGACATGTAAATTCTGTTATTCCACCTTCACCTCCTTCCACACCTTAGGGGTTGTCCTTCCAAGCCCTTCCTCTTGCTTCCAAGCCACTGCAGTATTTGAAGAGAGAAATAAAAGAAGTTATCAAAAGAAAGTCCATGAAAGGCAGGTTGTTTTGGCATTTTGGCTTTTATTGGGAAAAGGTTTGGGGAAAAGTCTGTTTGCCTTCAGAATTTCTACTGAAAGGGAATTTCTTTGTTATCAGCTCTTCAGATAATTAGTGGATTCCTGTTGTAATAAGTTTTGCTGATGTGACAGTGAGCAAGGCAGATGCTGAAACTGCAGAATCAAAATTTAACATTTTTGTTCCATTTAAAAATGTTTTTTTTTCTTGCACAGAATCACAGAATATCCTGAGTGGGAAGGGCCCCACAAGGATCATCCAGTCCAACCCCTGGCCCTGCACAGACCCCTCAACAATCCCACCCTGGGCATCCCTGGGAGCAGTGTCCAACCGCTCCTGGAGCTCTGGCAGCCTCGGGGCCGTGCCCATTCCCTGGGGAGCCTGGGCAGTGCCCAGCACCCTCTGGGGGAAGAACCTTTCCCTGATCTCCAGCCTGACCCTGCCCTGACACAACTCCAGGTGAAATATTTTGGGTTTTGTTGAGAGAATTTATTTCCTTTTTTTTTTTATGGAAAAGCTTGGAGACCTGTCTTGATTCCATAAGAATCCTAAATTCAGGATGTTAGACTGAGCTGCAACTGGTACAGCCTTCCACTAGACCCAGGTTGCTCCAAACTGGCCTTGAACACTTCCAGGGATTGTGAGTCCACACTGAGATGCTTTAAATTCTTATATTCAGGCCATGTTACCTGTGTTATGATCCTCAATGAGATGTGGTGTGGGCGTTCTTCATGTGGCACTGCACTGAAAATGGAGCTGGGTGACAATTAAGGCAGACTCAGAATGGACTGAAAATGTCTCTGTGCTCTGCTTCTGGCTTTGTCTAGCCCCTGCAAAGTCTGATCTAAAGATTCAAATGCATTCTGTAAGAGTTAACACAACATAATGACTCCCAGTATTCCTGATTGCTTGCTGCTGATGAATTCAGGATCAAACACAACGTAATAGGCCTTGGGGAGAGTGTTTTTGGAGTTTGTGGGTTTATCAGAGTTGCTTTTCCATCAGCCCTTCCCTGCTCCCAAAATAAAATTGCAGTGCTGTCCAGAAATACTTAATGAGTGTGAAACTGCTGAAGGATGTCATGGACATAACACTGTGGGGCTTTATCTTGACTCTTGGGGTGCTTTAGGGCTAATGGAAAACAGCCATTAATTGTGAGATTTGCTTTATGGCCATGTGCTCAGAAAGCAGCAGCTTATTCCATTTTAATTTGCTTCTGCTGTTTGATCTGTTAAGATTCACACTTTCCAACTTTCATCTGCTGCCCTGGGGGACAGAAGTGCGTTTTAAACCAAAATGATGTCTGGATTCTTTTGTGGAGACAACAAGGCTGGGTTTCAATTAAAAAATGTGAAGTAATTTGAGACCAAGAATAAATTCACAGGTGCTGGTGGCACAGACCTGGGAGAACTGTGGCACTGGTGGCACAGGCTGTGACACTTTCTTGGGATGGTGTGGCAAGGTTTGGGCAGCTGGGGGGCTGCAGGGGTGATGCTGTGAGAGGAGATCAGGGATGCCCTGTGATGGACACAGCTCATTCCAGCCGTGTCCAAGGACCTGCCTCCGGCCAAAGCCAAACTGGTGACACTGGGGGCACCTCTGGGATAACTTATTTAAGGTGTAAATGAGGAAATGTGAAAGAGGCAGCTCTGCAGACACCCAGGGCGAGGCAGGAGGAGGGGCAGGAGCTGCTCCAGGCGCTGGAGCTGAGATTCCCCTGAGATTCCATGGGGTGGCCCATGGGGAGGCAGCTGTGCCCCTGCAGCCCATGGAGATCCCTGGGGACACAGAGATCCACCTGCAGCCCATGGAGATCCCCAGGGACACAGAGATCCACCTGCAGCCCATGGAGGGCACAGGGACACAGAGATCCACCTGCAGCCCATGGAGATCCCCACCCTGGAGCAGAGGGATGTGTCCTGAGGGATGCTGCAGCCCGTGTAGAGCCCAGACAGGAGCAGGTCCTGGCAGGACCTGTGTCCCACGGAGAGGAACCCACACAGAGCAGGTTTTCTGGCAGGACCTTTGGCTGGGAGAAGCCTGCTCCTGGAGGAGTGTATCCCATGGGAAGGACTTCATGCTGGTGCAGGGGAAGAGTGGGTGGAGGAAGAACCAGGAGAGATGAAGGGCTACAGACTGACCACCACCCTTGTTCCCCACATGGGAGGAGATAAAACAGTTGGGAGTGAATCCCAGAATCCCAGGATGGGTCAGGCTCATCTGGTGCCACCTCCCTGCTCCAGCAGGGCCATCCCAGAGCACAGGGCACACGAGTGTATCCAGATGGCTCTGGAATATCCCCAGTGAGGAGACTCCACACTCTCCGTGGTCTCTGTTGCAGTGCTGGGTCACTGCCCAGGGAAGAAGTTCTTCCTCAATCCTGGGAAGAAAGGAGAGGGAGAGGCAGTTCTTTTTAGATTTATTTTAATTCCTCACTACTCTACTGTGTTAATACTTGGCAATAAATTAAATTGTTTACCCAAGCCCAGTCTGGTTTGCTCATGACAGTAACGGGTGAGTGATCTCCCTGTTGTCATCTTGAGCTTTCCCATGAAATTCTCTTTCCCATCCTGTTGAGGAGGGCAGCGAAAAAGCAGCTGTGTGGGTGTCTGGAAGCAACTTTCCATCTTCTTTCTATCACAGTCTTTCATTTGCTATTTCTTAGCAGTGACAGAATTCAATATCACTAAAACCTGAACATCTGCTTGGTTTTATCCACGTGACTGTGGCTGATTTTCCATTCCTGCTGCCTTTCCTTCACTGGAGTCTCCTCTTGCAGACATGAGATGGGAACATCATTAAGGCTTGAATCACCTGGAAAAAGAGGTTTGCTCGTAGCTGGGGGTTTTTTATGATTCTTTTGTCTGCTGATTTATATCACCCACTGATGACTTCCCGAGGAATCCATCTGGAAAGGCCTCACTACCAGCAGAGTGTGGGAGATTTGGCCTGTGTGATCTTCAAATTCCTGCCTTTTCAAAATGCATTTACTCAGCTGTTTGAAAATACAGAAAATTGTGCCCAAATATAAAGGTCACCTATATTTTTGATAATGCACATTTTAAATATAGGAAATAATACATTAAGGGGTCAGCAGTGGAGGATACAGCAAGATGCAAATCCTGCTTTGTCTGATGCAATCTCACAGAACTTGTGCCATAACCCTTGAGCTGGTTTTGGTGCTGGATTTTCTCATTTTTTCCTCCATCTTACAGTCTTTCTATTTATTTAAATGACATCACCTTGCTCACTGTGGTTAAATTGACCACTAAGAAGAAAGAGCTCACCTCCCAAATATGCCTTCTACTAGGAGCTGCTGTATAATTTTATTTTTTATTGCTATTTTTTCTACCAGGTGGTTTAAATTCAATATATTTATGACATAAATTAATGTTTTCCAAACTCATCTGTTGCTCCACCACCATTTTTTCCCAAACACCAGCAGGGATTTTTTACCTGCTCTCTGTCCATTCTCAAAGCTCTGCATGAGACAGTGTTTTCCCTGCAGTATTGAACAGTGTTTAAATTGAAGGAGGCTGCTGAGAAATCAATCTCTGCGCTGGCTGATGCTTTTTGCCAGCTTTCACTTATCAGGTGATGCTTCCAAATCTCCTCTAAAGTCAGTAAATGACACTGTGTACCCTCCTTAACAAGTGATCTATACCTTCATCTCAACATACTGGAATTTATGACTTTTAATTACTTTACCTGCTCACTCAAAAGCGTCTTTCTTTCCAAGTTGGGGTTTTTTTTTGTTTTTTTTTTTTCTGTTCCCTAGCAAAACAAAAAATGAAATAGGAGAACAAACGATGCATTTTAATTATGTCAATAACATGCAATTTTCTGGTCTTTTCTCCTTCCCTGAAGTTTAATTAATTTGGAGCAAGTAATAAATTGTCATAGCTTTCAGCTCAGCTCCTCGATTCAAAATGAATTCACTTCATTCGATGAAATTAGATTTGAGATCTGTTCTCATCTCCGTGAGCTCCGGTTCCTGGCTAGGAATCAAAACGGGGACATTTTAAACAGAAAACAGTTCAATATTTCGTGTTGCTGGGGCTGCCAGGCCTGTGGTACTCATCCCACCCCACCTTCCCAATCCTGCCACCACCTGGACATTGTGCCCGGTCCTGCTCTCAGCCAACCCTGCAGGGAACATTCCTCTCTGCTTCTGGTGCTGTTCCTGAGATCCAACTGGCAGAATTCATCCCAAAGAAGCCTTTGTCCTCCAGAACTGGTCCAGAAGGTCCGGGGTGGTGGGGTGTGACACCAGAAGGTCACCCAGAGGTGCCAAGTGCAGGTTATTGTTTCTCCTAAAAGGCACCCTTGTGTGCAGCTTCCATCGGCAAGGGACACCGGGATTTTTCTCCACGGAGGGATGGAAAAGAGACCGTAAGAGAACTTGTAGGAGGATATTTCCCAGAGCCTCCCACGCTTGGATGGGTGTGTCAGAACAATGTTTCAAGGAGCTTTTTTTGTTCCAAGAGCCACTTCTGTGAAGGGTTGCCAGCCACCAGCTGGAAGAAGCTTCACGGTTTTGTTTTTTGGTTGGTTTTTTTTTTTTTTTTTTTTTTATTGCAGAAAAAAAAGGTCATTTGCAGGATAAATTTATAGGAAATACATGTTTGTCTTATTTGTAGAGAAAACCTCTGCTCTTCCACCTCCCCTCTTCTATCATTCCCCAGTTTCAGGGGTGTGTTTCACACACACAGAAATCTGTTCAATCCAGAGAAGATGCTTTGTGTCAGGTTTCTCAAGTTTGGTGTTTAACTTTGTTACATATGAGAAGAATCCATGTTTTTGAACTTGAAATATTTTTCAAGATTTACTGGTAGAGACTTCCCCTGCCATTCACTATTCCCAGCAGGAGAGGTTGGTGATGTCTTAGACAAATTAGGACAGAGTATTATTATTTTTAATAAGCATGAACTCCCAGAACTCTGGACTTGGGGAAAGTCTTCAGGTCTATTTCTGATAATCCAAGAGATGATTTTATATGCCGTGAGCCAAGGAAGATGGAGCTACATCCAGAAAGAAGTGTCAGTAGGTGGGAGGTGTAATCTTGGAATGTCACTGTATTCATCCTGTGAAAATTTCCAGTCTCTTTGTAAACTTTCTCAGAAGAATGGATTAATGTTGACTCATGTTGTGTTCTGGGGGGAAAGAATAATAAGTTATTGTCCAACATGAGCACTGTCATGTTGTAAATTATTATTCTGACCTTTTCAATACTCACGATGTTGTTTGAGTGATCACACCTTTGCTGAAAAACTTTAGCAGGTGGATATGAGTCCTGGTATGGAACACCAGGGTTTTATTAGTGGAAAAATATTAAATATTGCATGAATACCGAAAACTGAGCTATAATGCCATAAAACCTGTGTTCAGATGCCACTCCCAGCCTAAAGTCTGCTCTTATTTTTAGAGCTTGACCCTGCCAAGGTCTGACCACTCTGCTCTGGTCCAAGAAGAGTCTTGGGCAGACACTGAGTCTAATCAGACATGCACAACTAGACCTGCCCTTGGCAATCTCAGCTTCTGATGGTGGCCTCCATTAAAAAAATAATCAAAATAAAAGAGATAAGGGACAAATCTGTTCAACTGTGTTGCCTTGATGAGTTGGAGACTCTCAGAGTCTGGGGTATAAAAATGTACCCCACTAACAAGCTGAGATGTAAGAAATAACGAATCCTAATTGCAATGACTGCAAGGCTACTGAATTTAAAATCAGAATATTTTATTCCACTGAGCAGCACCTGCCAGCCCGCACCATGCTAAAGACACAGAAATATCTACAGTTTGCAAGGGAATTAAGTGTAACTGGCATTATTGCCACTCTATTAGCATTAGTTTATTGGAATAAATGTTACCTTGTTGTTATATGCACCACCCAATGCCACAAATAGAGAAAGGAGAAGGGATAGGAAGTGAAAAGCTTGGAGCAGGATTGAGTTTTAAGGTGACTTTCACCTTGCAGTGCTGAAGCCACCGAGCCTTTGTGGGACAAGAAATGTCTGTGCTGGGTCAATCTCACAAAATACTGCACTTTCTAAGGCCAAATAACTCTTTTCACCAGGGCTCTGGTACCACAGCTCTGAATTTTGCCATGACTGAAAATGAGACAATTTGTACCAGTCCAATGAATAACACAGCAGCCTGTTCAAGTTCTGGCACCGGAATAAAACCTATTTACTGAATATTTGTTTTTCTATCCTAAGGAAAACCCACTCTGTTCCGAGCGTGTCACAGAGGTGTTTTGGTCATGTTTTTGTTCTCTCACATTGAGATTGCAGGCAAACCCCATTTTCTTGCAAATGGAGTTACATGGCAGGTTTTGTTTTTTCCTCCCTTGTTTCTGTCATTCCTCATTTGCACCAGAACTCTTATTTCCATTTCTCCCCATCCGGCAGGACAGTGTTATTTATTATTTTGTTTCCTGCCGATTATTGATTCCCCTCTGCAGAACAGATTACAGTTGCTGCTTGAGGGATTTTTTCCTCTGGGAACACAGAAAATCTTTATAAAAAGCAAGTGTTTAGTAGGCTTATCTGCTGGTCCTTTCAGTGCTGAGGTTCAAGCAAGGCCTGGCTGGAAATTCCAGGCTTCATTTCCAGGGAATGTACTGTCAACTGAGTCAGGAGTGCATTTCATCCACTCCTTGCAGCTGAGGTAATGTATGTCTTTACGTAGCTCTCTGAAAGAAATTCAGAGTATTTTATCCTCAGTCACAGAAGTTTTGGAGAGATTAGCGCTTTTTAATTACTTTTTTAAACAAAGATGTTCTTCTGGCTTTTTTTTTTGGTGGGGGGGGACAGGGAAGCACAATTAGCTCAAATTTTTTTGTGATTTTCAGGTTATGTCACAGGAGATAAAAGGGTGAACTCCTGTTCAAAAGCTTTGGGAAGTGTAAGTGGGGAGCAAGCTGTGTGTGGAGACGGTGTTTTGGGGGCAGTTCTTGTGAAAAGAGGCTGGAATTCCTGAGGTTAATGCAGGACTCAGTGTGCACAGACAGGAAGAAAGCTGCTGCCCTTAAAGATTTCTATCAAATACCCAGTTTTGTTGGAGCTATCAGCTCCCTGGTGTAATTCAAGGCTGGGTCACGACTCCGCTTAGGGTTAAGATTTGAGGCAAGAGGATGTGAAGAAGACATTTTCTATTAGATTCCCCTTATCCAACACCTAGAGATAAAAGGTTATCAAGGAGAGCCACTGCCTTAAGTTGCATTTTGCTGTAGGTGCTGCCTCCGTAGCTGTAATTACAGCTTTGATTTCATGCCCTGATCATGGCTGGATGCTCTGGAACCAGCAAAGGATTCCTGGGGCCTAAGCCTTGTCACATCTTCCAGTGCATAATCTCAGGCTGAAATGAAGGCCAGGGCTTGGGTGGTGGTGCTGGCTATCCATTGCTGGGTGCTTGTGGGCTCAGCATTTTGGAAATTCTCTTATCTCTGCTGATATCTCTGTTGTCTCTTCCATTTATCTCCTAGATTTACCATTTACCCCATTGATGTGGCTCTGGTCAGATCAGAGCAGCCAAATGCAGAAGGATCAATCTATACCCTTGGATGCAGCACAACCATGAGAATTCCAAAGGGATTGGACGAATCAAAGCCTACTTTTAGTATCTTGATAAGGCTTTGGGCTCTACATTTTTGATGGCAAGGGTTTTAGAACTTAAAGATTAAGGATCCCACACTATATATGGATTCTGAAAGCCTTCAGTGTTGGGGTAAGTCCAAGCATGGATTTAGGGAAAAGTTCTGGTACAGGTAGGCAGACCTGGGCTATGAGCCCAAATAAGAAATACAATGGTTCTGCAGTCCAGTTTGTTACTGTGTGCTTACAAATTCCTGAGGGTAGGAAGAGGATTAGTGGAGAGGTAATGAAGCTCTAAAACTTGATCAGCATTAAGAGTAGATTAAGGAAAATGAAAGATTAAAGGTTTATTGCAGCCTTCTGCAAGGGCTTTGGTGATAAGGAATGACTTGGTGGATATTGGAGATCAAAATACAGGTTTTTTCTACTACAGCCAACTGGCTAAAATTCCCAGCGGAGAGTTATGGGACTGGCTGGTCTTGGTTTAGGAGAAAACTTTATCCCACATTTTATTTTATTGATAATTTAAGGTTAGAATTGATCTTTTGGAATCAAAATTGTGCAGTCAGTTGTGGAAAACCCCTCAGAGGCAGAGAAAAGACTCTTGCTGAGTATCATCGGAGCCTTACAGCCCTACTACAGCACGGCAGCCCAGGACACGACTATCCATACTCAGAAACACTTTTTTTAACTAGATTCTGTTGGATCCTGAAAGTGAGGAAATGGGCTGTGACCTTCCTTTTATCCCTAACTCCACACCATGCCTGGTGCTAATTGATATTAGGGAAAGAGGCACTGGGGGTGAATTAGGATAATCTCATTATACATTTTTTACATCTCCCGGGCTTTAAAGAAACATTAGAGAATCAAAGAGAACTTATTAAAAGACACAGAGTTTTCATTTAGCTCTAATGGCACATGATGAAACTGCTGGAAATGAACTTTTGGCTTCGATTATAATGCGGATAAACTTATTCCATAATTTCTTGGGCAGTGGATTACAGAAAGTTAAATGTAAGCATCAGTCAATGAAAGCAAGTCTTTTCCCCGACTTGTGATTCACACTAAAATGCTCTTAAAAAGGCTTTGGCACTAATCACAATTCCCAACTGCATCACAAACAAGGGAAAATATCTGCAGGAAAGTCAAACACAAGTGACCTCAACGTTGCAGCATCACCCCAGGAAAATCTAACAGCATCCCAGGCTAAACCTCTTCCTGAATCTCAGCTCCAGGTGCTCTGATTTAGGGTTCTGATCCTGCTGTAAGGAAACTGGAACTGTTCTCTCTTGACAGAACCCCGAGGGACTTGGAGAATCCAGCCAGAGAGTGATTGTGTGGCCTTTAAGCTCCCAGCCCTGTTCCTGAGCACACTGCTAACAGCAACCTTCATTCTATTCCACACAGACCACAAAAAGGACGTGCTGTTATTGTCCCTCTTCTTTATTCCTGTGGCCCTGTGGAACAGCCACTTTCAGATTTCCAGCCCCTAACTTTAATTAAAATCATCACGCTGGCTGTAACACGGAAAGGCACCGTAAGGCTTCCCACCACTGCAAACCACCAGCTCTAATCAGCCTCTTCCTGTCTCTGGCAATGATACAAAATTGAATTGAACAAAATTGAACAATTTCACTTCTTTAAGCTTATTTCCCAAAGGCTTCAGTCCAACATTCCCAGCATAAGCTCTCCATCTAAGTCGGGGGGTGGGAAGTACGAAATCAAGTAGAAAACTGAGCTCTTGGAGCTTTCATTTCCCAAACCCAGCTGTAACCTAATCTATGCCGTAACTGCAGAACAAGTGGAGAATATAAAGCCTCTGCAGAAACCAGCCCTCCTTCTGCCTCTGGGGCAACCTGGGCTCCTGAGGTTTCACTTTTCCAGTTAAACTGCCAGAAACCCTTCCCCATTACTAAAGGGTAACAAAAAGGAATCACATTTTTGGGGGGCTCTGCTCACCTCCTCATTTTGCAGGCCTTGGAGGATGCAGCCATTGGTCCTTGGGTGTGTTTTGTTCACAGGCAACCTGGTTAAAGGTGATCCCAGGAATGTCCCCAGCAGACAAAAACCTTCCTTGAGGCCTGGTGGGAGACATCCAAAATCAAAGGTGTGTCAGTATGTTGAGCTGTTGAGGAGGATGTTTCAATTCCACTCTCATTGCTGGAGAATTGCTTAGGTTGGAAGGGATCTCCTGACGTCCTCTTGTACACCTCGGACAGGTTGCCCAAGACTGTGTCTGGTCAGGCTGGAATATCCCCATGGATGGAAAACCTGTTCCAAACCAGATCTAATTCATCTGAGGGTGATAAAAAATTAGTTCCCATTCCATAAAACCTGCCATATTTAAAGGATATATCACATTTACTACACTGCCACCAGCTATGTCAGGACTTCCTATTTTCATGAAAGCAAAATCTATCCAGGATGGTTCCCCTCCCAGGCAGTAGATTTGTCTGAGAAACCTCCAAAGTGCTCTGGGGAATGCCAGCCCTGTTTTCCCATGCTCCCCTAGGCATTCACTAGTGGCTATTTCCAGCAATAAAACAGATCCAATGACAAAGGCAAGTGCAGGTCCTGCACCTGGGGAAGAAATATCCCAGCACAGGCTGGGGACCAACTCTGTGGAGAAGAACTTGGGGTGCTGGGAGACAATGGGCTGTCCCTGAGTCAGCAGAGTGTCCTGGGGGCCAAGGAGCCAAGGGGATCCTGGGGAGAGCATTCCCAGTAGGTCAGGGAGGGATCCTGCCCCTCTGCCCAGCCTGGGAGCACCTCTGGAGTGATCCTGCCCCTCTGCCCCACCCTGGGAGCACCTCTGGAGTGATCCTGCCCCTCTGCCCAGCCCTGGGAGCACCTCTGGAGTGATCCTGCCCCTCTGCCCAGCCCTGGGAGCACCTCTGGAGTGATCCTGCCCCTCTGCCCAGCCCTGGGAGCACCTCTGGAGTGATCCTGCCCCTCTGCCCANCCCTGTGCTCTGGGATGGCCCTGCTGGAGCAGGGAGGTGGCACCGGATGAGCCACTGAGGGCCCTTCCAGCCTGACCCACTCTGGGATCCTGTGATTCTGAGATGCTGAGGCAGGGAGATCTCTGATCTAACCCAGAGGCAGTTCTTATATGTTCCTACTTTTAGGAAAAGAATTTACAGCTGCTCTCCAGCTGAGTTGAAGAGACTGGGGGGAAAAAGGGGTTGACCCTGTGTAGGAAGAAAGAGTGAGATGAAAGTCTAAGAATCAAAATTAATTTCCTCTAGAATAAGGTGATTATTCTTTGTGCTGGCAAATAGAGGCAACACTGCTACCACAATTTGTAATTAATTTCTATTCTAAACAGGGCACATTTGGGGTTTGGTGTTTTTTTTTGGTTTGTTGTTGCAGAGCATTTTTGTGAGGAAGGAATGAATATCTGCAATGGCTTTGCATTCTGCATGGGATGAGGATCACAATCTGCTCTCTGAGGTTTCAAAAATAAAATGTTTTTACCCACTTCTTCCTCTCTCTCTGTACAGACACATCTTCTGTGTCTGCAGAGAAGGTTTATTTCTCTGCCTGATCCCGTGAACTGGATGATCCTGAAGCACTTGCAGGATGCAGATAATGGGAACAGGGATATAAAAAAGTCACAAAGTCCTGCCTCCAGATGTTTGAGTGGTTTCCTCATAAAGGTGGCTACTCTTTTGAAACACTGCTTTCTTTTCTGCCTCTGCTTCTTTAATTTATCTTCCCTGCAGTGCTGCAGCCTGAGGAATAACAGATAATCTTGAAACTCTCCAACACCCACCTTTAAATCTCCATTCAGCCCCGTGCTCGTAAAACCGTGCACAACATTATTGTGGAATAATTGATCTTGGAGTAAAGGATGGCGAGAGTAAATGAATTGGAAAGGTGTTTTAACGGGAAGCTTTTCCAAAATTATGTTTTAATTATTTGCAAATACACAGTCTTGCATAGTCTTTTGCCACACAGGTGTGCACTAAATCTACTACCTTGTACCATTTTGTCAAGTGAGCTGGAGGTGTTTGTGTTTTGCACTAAAGATTCAGCAAAGCTACTGTGCATTAAAATGAGCACTGCCAATAGATTTTGTACAAAAACTCCAACTTTTTCAGTGTTTTCTTTGAGTCCAGACTCCAAACTCTCCCCAAATCAGCCCATTTGAATTTATATGCTTGCTCTGTCACTTCTTTTAGCCATTTGACCTCTCGTTGTCTCAAAATACAACCTGCAAGTAGTTAACATGACCAAGGGCACTGCAGGAGCACTTGGCTGAAATTACACATTCCTTTAAGTACATTTTGGCTTCAGGTTTACATTCTGTGTTGAAATCTTGCAAGCTACATATTAAGAGCCTTTGTTTTGCATGTATTGCTCTTTTCAGCAGCAGTGAGATATGACTTTGGTGAACATTTGGCTTCTCATGGGTTCTCTGATGCATTCATGAATATTTCGGGGACTGGAGATTCTCAGGTGTGTGGCGGAGCTGGGGAGCAGCCTGACCACACATACCCAGGGTCTTTTCTGGGTTCTCAAAGACTCACGGCTTTTACTGCCACTCTGGAAACCCTATCGAGTTCTAGGGAAAAGAGTCCAAAATTCCTAAACTGTGTTCTGCTGCCCTTTGCAATCCATTGCACCTGAAACTCTTTAAGGTCATTGTCCAAATTGATTACCAAGGATCCTTTCACTACTCATTATTTTGACCTTCTGGTTTAGAGAGAGCTGAAAGACCCCTGTTCACTCCATTCTCCCACTGCTACCCTGGAAATACATTTATATTGCAGACTATCAAAGCAATGCACCCAATCTTTTTATATTGTTTATTGTAGCCTGGTGAAAAATATTTGTCTATCCATGGTCTGAAATAAAAGAAGAAAATAAAAATGTTTTACAGAGGGGAAACAAAAAGGAATATAACACATTCAAATGAGAAACAGCTAAGGTGTATTTTACCTTTTCCCAAGTAATAACAAACAAGCTTTGTGTAATTTTTTTTAATGTGTCCTTTATCATCTCTTTTTATGTGATTCCAAGTGGAATTGAAAGCCTCAGGGAGTAGCTGCCCCAGTACTTTTAAAATGCATTATAGCACTTCTGCAATATCATGAAGAGATAAAGGAACTTGCATTTAATTTCACATTTTTCAAATTATTTAGTGCAACTTAAATCAGACTTTAAATTGCAGACCCTTGTGACCACACAGAAGGTGTTGTCTGCAGAACTGAGATAAAGGAATCAGATATCAGGATCCCTTCACTGATTGCCCCTATGCTCAAAGTGGCTGAAATTTGGAGGTGAAAATTGTCAGTGTTTGACTACCCTCAAGGTAGAAGAGGGTTATGTCCAGACATCTTTTTTTTCATTTCAATTTGTGTCCTTTACCTCGTGCCCTGTCATTGGATACCTCTGGCAGCATCTTCTTCACTGCCCCTCCCCATCAGATATCAATAATATCATTGAAAAGATCCTATGGAGCCTCCTCTTCTCCAAACTTTGCATTCCCAGATCCCTCAGCCTTTCCTCATATGGGAATTGCTCCAGTAAACAGAACACCTTTCACATACTACATATAAATATTTTGTTACTGGTTTGGGTCAGTTTTTGTGGTGTTCTATTTTCAATTTTATTTTTTAACTTTCCTTTGCTTGAGGAGTAATCTAAGTTTAGCTTCCCTCAAAAGGCTATTCATTTCATAAGACTAAACCAAAGTATTTCCTGATCCCGATCCTGTAGCAGTGTTAGTTACAGCTCAAAAGCCACAACCACTAAAGCACCATAATTGATGAACTAGAAAAAATTTTCAATTACTTATGTTTAGTCAGCACCCTCTGCAATACTCCTTACATGCAGATTTAAAAAATGTATATAAATCCCCCAAAGCTTCAATATGAAACTGAGTTAAAGTGTGTGCTGCACTTTTTAATCACGTGTTTGGCTGGAAATTGCTAAAATGAGCTTAAAATGTCACCTGAATTACTCAGAAAAGTAAATTTCTGCACCCATTGAAAGCAATCTGAAGGAGAGTTTTCTTTCAGGTTGGCCCCCGAGCAGAGTGAAGTGTATTTAGTGGCTATGAAAATAACACAACTGCTGAGGGAAATGTGAGGATGAAAGGCAGAGAGCGAGAAAGAGCAGCACAAGGCACAGCCAGGGGCACGGCCTTCAAGGGGGAAAATTAAATTAGGCAAGTCTGGCTGCCTTTTCCCAAAATTACTGAAGTGATAGATCAAGGCACTGATGCAGAGGCAGAGCTACGGGAGACAGAGGGAGGAGATGAACAAGGGAATTGTACTTAAAAATGAAGTTTAAATAGTGTGGCTAGAGCTTATCCACGGGACTGAAAGGCACGAGAAGACCTCAAAAAAAAAAGCCCTGAAAGCACTCTTGGATCTAATCTTATCAAATAATGGGGTTTGGACCCATCTCTCTGAAACCTCACTGATTAGGGGCTCTGCATTTGTCTGCAGGGTTTACTGAACTCCATTTATAATGACTTGAAATGACTCAAAAGATTAAAAAAGATTTCGCATTTTCAGTGCATTTGACTTTTATTTGCTTTGTAGGAATTGAAGAGAAAAAGCACAGCTGGTGTATTACAATAAATAATTTAAAGGGTTTTTTTGTTCTTAATGTTTTATCCCTCTAATCATTTTAAGAATACGCATCTGAATTATAAGTTTTATGTAGAAGTGAGTATTTTCTCGCAGTATCTGTTAGGAAAGACCCGGTTTTCAGGTGAGTACATCACAATTTAAAAGCTAAATAATATTTTAAATCAATAAATTGAAAGCAACCAATTAGTGAAGTACTTTTGTTTGTACCTTTGGGTTTGTTACCAACAGCCTCACATGTGCTAATTCATACTAACCCACGGTAGGTTTATTTTAGCAGTTTCTAAATAAATACCTGGAATATCTATGCATGAAATAATATTTTAGCAGGTACAGCTTCAGAAATCACTGAAAACCACAGTGCAGACAAGAACTGATGAGAATGAAATCAAATATCACTTTTGCATCATGTGGGAGGTGCATTCATTGGATTAAATTACCCCTGTATTCCCTTTTAATACGTTTTAAAAGGTGGTACAGCTTCTTTGGGCCAAGTTAAACACGTGATTCATAAGAAATGACATAAATTTACAGAATATTTCTGGTGTCTTGGGCATGTAAATATTGAGTTCCTTTTTTCTTCTCTTCAAGGTCAGGCTGGGTCAGAACTGCAGTGTCCTTCCGAGAAGCCCATTTCAGAAACATGAATTGCTGCACGAGAAGGAACCAGGGCAATGATCAGAGATTTTTGTAGTTCACTTTTCCCACTTCCCGTTTGGAAAAGGCAGAATATTCCAGGGATGAGGGAATATGCATACAAAAAAGAGCCACATCTAGATAAGCAAGAAGAAACACCGCTGTGGCTTTGCAAGGTCTTTGTAAAGCACTCGGTGCTACATGAACCCACCTCGTGCATGGCTGATCTCTGAATAAAGTGAGGAACACCAGGCTTCCTCGAAAATAATGGATGCTAATTTTAGTGCTTCTCGACACCACAATCAGAAATTCAAAGCCTTGCAATGGAACAAGGAATTTTGCAGGTTCTGTCAACATAAGAACTACAAAAAATCAGGCATTTAACTCGGACAAAATTGAGCCACTGCAGCCACTGTTTGTATAAAATAGGGAAGACAAAGGATGTAAATTTAAATAACATCCTCTCCTGCTGCTTCCTCTTCCTCTGTCAGATCCACCTGTGTGTTGTGACACTTCACTGGGACATCGCTCCTCTGACATCACTCCAAGCTCCTCAAGGATCAGGCTGGAGTGCCATAAAAGCCTGGCATTCACTGCTGCCTGTGGGATTCCTGTCAAGCAGGGAGCAAAGTATCTCCTTTATCCCGAGGTCAGCAGGTTCAGGTCTTGTCACTTCCGAGAGAGGTTATCACACCTTGGCTGCGAGCTGGTGAGAGAGAAACGGCACTCAGAAATTAAACTGGTGTCTGACACTTCCTCTGAGCCTGCCAGACTTCCTCAGAGGCTCAGCCCCAGGGAAAGCTGTTTTGGACCAAACAACCGCCCTGTGCCACAA
>VXAD01013459.1:0-85549 GCA_013399195.1 Dicrurus megarhynchus
CCGGGAAAAGGCTCCGCGTCTCCGGCACAGCCCCGGCACTGCCCCCGGCCCTGCAGCGGGGCTCCAGCGGCCCCAATCGCCTCCCGTCCCTCGTGTTCCCAACCCGCTGCTTGTGTACTCGTGGTTTCTTGCCCGCTGAGCTAAGGCTGGGGTTGTCCCCTCACAAAGTGTCCGGGGACAGAGGCATAGCTGATCTGTCCCTTGAGAACCCAGCCCTCGGTGAGAGCCTGCTCCTTCCTCCTTCTCCTCTTTTATCTGTGCTGTATTTCCCTGTGTGCACCTGAGTCAATAATCCCTCGCTCCTCTTTTGGTTTTCCTTGTACAGCTGAGGATGAGAGAAGGCAAAGCAGGTCATAATTTTACAGCCTTCCTCGCTCCCCTGAAGTATCTTTAAATGCGAGCTCTTTTGCCCAACTATACGAAGTAAGTCACACTTGCTACTGAAATAACTTTTTCCCTTCGCTCACGGTATGCAGTGTGTTGTGGGTGAGAACAGAGAATGGAGTGGGGCGAGTAGAAAGGGTGGTTCAGAGGAGTGTCACTTGATTTATTTTCTGTTAAATCCTTCTATTTCTCTTTTATGTCTTACTTGCCGGTTTAGGGTTTGGAGGACGTTTCAGTTGCTTTTTGTTATTCTTCTCCAGTCAAATGAAAGAGAGGAGTGGCGGAGTAAATTGTTATGGAGTACTCTAACACCGTGTTCAGTGAGCTGGAGACACAGGCAAAATCCAGGCTGGCAGGGGCTGGGGAGGATTGGCATACACCGGGGTGTTTAACAAGGAGAAGCAGGAAACGTGGTAGTGGTTTGACTGTATAAGTTGTATTTCTGAGATATAAAGCACACTGAGCATCTATCCCTGCCATGTCTAAAGCAAGGGACAAAATCTTCATTCAGCTCTCCAGGTACCTGACGTGGCTTTTGAGAAGGTGGAAGGGCATTGGAATGTAGATAAGATTTTAAGATACCCTTTCTTACTACTCATTTTTTTCTCCCTGCTGTTTGTACCCCTCAAGATCTCAGTACGTGCAGTTCCCCAGCCTCAATGGCTGTGCACGGCTGGCGCTGACCAGAGCTGTCACAGCAGTCTTGGAGAAGGATCATGTGTGCTCAGCTGTACAGTGCTGTACTGACCCTGTGTGGGATGGAGATGACAAAACCACCTCCTCTCCCTCTCTCAGCTCTGGGAAGTGCCAGGCAGCTCCAAAGTGAACTGGCACTTTTGTTAGTTGGATCTGAGCTGTGATGAGTTCAAGCAAGTTTATTTCAAGGCTGCCTGGCTCTATAAGGAGAAAATTGCTTGGTCTTTCTCTCTCCCTGTTCTTCTCTTCCTTCCCCTTTCCTGATTTGCTTTTCTCCACAGCTCTCATTTTCATCCCTCAGACAGTAGTGTGTGATTCCTTGTGCAGTTAACAAAGGGACTCCTCCCCTCTCTTCCCCTCCTTTCCCCTCCCCTCTTATCCTCCACCCCAGGACCTCAGGATGAGGTGCTGGCTCCCTATTTCCCTTAGCTTTTGGTTTTCTAACTGTAAAAATGAGATAAGACCTACCTGAGATAATTAATTAATCAGTATTTCTTCCACGCTTTGAAAACCAAATGAGAGAAATACTTGTCAAAATGCAGAAGGCCATCAATGAAGGAGGTTAGAAACAGTCCAATAGTAACATTATAATAAACTTACATTTATCTGTGTGAAAAATGAAGCCATGCTTACCTGTTATATCTGGCTTGGGAAACTGTTTTGTGTTCCATATTATCGCAGTTTACAGGCTGTCAAAGTAGATGTGGAAGACAAATCCCCAACCTGAAAACACTTAGCTTGAATCTTTCTTATCTTAAATTCCAGTATTTTTGCATATACCTAAGCAGATTGATCACCTCAAGCTTCAGAGATGAACTTTTTGATGACAGGGGATGCAAGCCCTGTATTGACCAGAGCTGTTGCGGTAATTCAACACTGATTTGCTAATCACTGGCCTCCTCCTTGAAGGGATCTCTTTTTGTGTCTGGCTGGGGAGCAGTGCTGCTCTGTGTTGAGCCCACCTGGCCATGAGTCAGTTCAGGCTGCCTCCAAAGTAACAGATGAATGTGAAAGATTTTTTTTTTTTTGCTGTGGATACAGGCACAGCTTTGCTGCTGCTGGTTAGTGGTGTGTATTTGTGGGACAACCACCTTCTAGTGACTGCCAGACCAGAAACAACTGGAGTGCAAACTGGCTGACTCCTTATTTCATGGCTGTGGACTATTTCATGCAGATTTGTACTGCGAGAGATGGGAAGCCAGGCTTAGCCAAGAGTGAGTTGCTTAGCAGACGCTTGCTGTCATACAAATTAGCCACAGCTTTTGCATCTTGGACTGCTGCCAGCACAGAACCAGCTATTGCATTGAATGTCTACCACTAGTCATGATCTAAACCGAAAGTGAGAAGATTAATCGCTCTTCTAGCATTACCATAGCAGTTAGCGCTTTTTGTGGTGTTAAACGTGTTTTTCATCTTTAAACCCAAACCATGACATGCAGCTCTGAGTTTCAAATAAATGGGTGTACAGGAAGAAAGGGAAAGGCTTAATTTAGTGAGGGGAAAATATCATGCATGTATAGGAGGTATCTTGCTTTAAAGTGGAAAGAGAGGCTAATTTTTATTAGTGCTGCCCATCTGGTATATAGCAATGAATACCTTCAAAACTATATTTTAAATAATTTTAGGCTTATATTATATATAATATAAAGAATAGTATTATATTATAAGCAAGAGTAGATACAATTGATTTGAGCTATTAGTGGATAAAAAGCAATGCATTTGATAAGCAGCATGTTTGACTTTACACTGCCCCAATCAGGATTTTTAATTCATAATTGTACTAATGTACTTTGACTAATGAAACACAGTACTTTTTCCTTGCCTGAAAATATTCCCTTCTGAAATTTTCCTGAGTTGCAGAGTTCTTACTTAAGAAGTAACTCACTTGAATGTGAAGTAAACAACTGAAATTGACGAAACTCATATTTTAGTTAGGATATAAAGTGAGGATATAAGGTTGCTTTCAGTCACTGCTGTCCATTATGTGTGGGGGATTTGACATCAGAAAGGCTGTTTTGAATTTGGTTGGTAACCTTGTCTGTTCACAGCCCTTGCTGCTGAATTCTGTTTGTTCTGTTCTCTGTAATCTTTCCTCTTAGCCAAGATCAGTATCATCAAAGCTTTAATTTTTTTGAGTTACTTTATGATGGCTACAAACACTAGATGAAAAAATCATTTATGTTTCTTTTAGATGCTTAGCTTTCCTGGTCGAGGAGAGAAATAAGAAATTTGACCCTGGTTCTCCAGAAGACAATGAAAAATCTGAAAAAAATAATCGGTTTAATTAATTTCAGGATTTCACAGGGGAGGAGATATCAACATCTTGCTGGGAATTTTTAGCAGTTCTTCTATTGGTAGTACTGTCCCTGTAGTAGGACTGACACAAGTGTTAGGGTTCTTCTTAATCTTTACAGGGCTGCTACAAGAGTTTTCTCTCATTTTCCTGCAGTATTCACTCTTTGGTGTGCAGAGTTACAAAAAGCCCTTTTTTTCCTTTTTAATTTTTTTTGCAGTGGCTATAGCAGTGATTTTCTGTTTCTCTTCTGCAAGGCGAATCTGACATGCAAAGGTCGAGTAGTAATGTGTACTTGCCTAGAAATAATGTGCTGAGTTTGTAACTACTGGAGAAAACAATTTGGCACAGAGCTATTTCCGTGTACCTCCCCAGCACTGAGAACAATCAGGCACCAGCTGAAGACAGCGGCTGCCAAAAGCGCATTTGGATGAGGTGGGTGTTTCTGGGTGGTACAGTCATGCGTTAACAAGTGTGACTGCATCACTAAAACAAATGTATTTTTGTGTCCCTAAGCTCTTTGTAGGGATACGCCATCCTCAGGAGGAAAGGACACCAATAAAGAATCTGGCAGGGAGGAAAGGCAAATAAATGAGTACAGTATAACGAGGTGTATCTAACTGCTTGTTGGTAGTAAAAACCATTCACCTGGGCTGGATATTGTGTTCACAGCTGCTTCAGGAACCATTCTCTGTGAAATCTGAAGTGGGAGTGGGTCAGCTGCTCCAAATCCAGTTCTCTGGGTGTTGGAAGAAATCTTAAACTGATGGGTGGGCAGTGAATAGCAACGGGGAGGGCAGCTGCAGCAGGGATAGCGACCCGGGAAGCTTTGTGCAGTCTGGAGGAGATGTAAACCCTGTCTCTGAAATACACACACACAGAGTCTTCTGACAGAGGTGGGAAACCAGACACATTTTTTTCTCTTTGCTGAGATTGAACTCTCACAGGGCACAGAGCTACTTGCAAAAAATCTTAGCTCCAGTGCATAAAATCATGCTCCATCATGGTCCTTGAACCTGGTGCTAAGGTCCAGTGGATGCTTCATGGGGAGGGAAAGCAGCATCCTGCAGATGTCCTAACCTTCATGCATTTTGAAAGGGGAATTAATGTTTTTTTTTTTTCTGGACACATCACATGCATGGGTAAATGCTAGAGATGCAATGATACTGTGTGGTGCTGTGTGGGGAAGTGTTTGACACAGTGGGTTCTGTACGGGAACGAGTGATGAGTCGCAGTCAGACACCAAGAATTGATGGTCCACAACCCGCAAGTGCTTTTAATGGAATAACTGCCCACCTGTTTGATCAGATTTCTTGTAGTTGCCTCTCCCACCGCTGTGTTGAAGGGTGAGCAGATACAGCTCAGTGAAAACGATACAAAAGAAACCACCCTGCATCTTGAGAAATGTTTAGCAGCTTAGTTTCAGAGTATAGTACTGTTAACAGTGCATAAATGACAGCTATTTTCTATTTATCTACATATGGCTCCTTCTTTGAGCTTCACCCATTATTATTTAAATGAGTATTTTAAGTATCTTTTCTCCTGGAAAGCAGCCCCTATTTTTCCTTCCAATTAGATTTCACAAGATATTGTCAAACATCTTACCAGTAAGAGGATAAACAATATAGTCTGTACTCCTGCAGCCATAAAGGGAGAGGCAGGGGGAGAAGAATGGATTCCCCCAGATACCCAGTGTTATGACTCAGTAAATGTGGGAAACAGAAGTCTTCAAGATTGAATGTTTTAGTGGGATTTTCTGTGCTGCCTCCTGCTAATCTGCTAATCCTTTTAGAAGGCTAAATTTCATGGTTCTTTCTGGAGACAGCAGAGCACAGCTGATGCTTAGAGCGATTTTTTTCTTTCAGCATAATGCAGCCATTGCTGAGGTCACGGGGGCTGCAGAGGCTGTGCTCTGACTGCAACGGTAATAAAGTGTGCTGGCTTGCACTGAGCATGAGCCAATTCCACTCTGTCGCATCCCAGTATCTTCAAAATTTAGCTGTGCCACTGCTGTGCTAGATCTCCATGGTATGACAAGTGAGTTTTCCATTAGATTCCTGGCTGCGTTAAAATCCACGGCAAAGCAAATGCACTGTTTCTGGTAATTCTGAATAGCATTTCATCTGGACCTTGATGTGAAAGCAGAATAGAGTATGTTGCAAGTGACAAAAACCAATTAGTTCAATATCTCAGGTTTCAAACCTCGTCATCTTGCAGGAAACCCTTTTGACAGCTGTTGTGTCAGCTGGTAGCCAGTGGGCAAGACACAAAAAATTATTACAAACTTCAGAGTTTGTAATACAAAAGAGGGAGAGGGGAAGAGAGAAACAACAGTGATGACTTTTTACTGGTGGTTCTTTTTTTTTGTCTAATACAAACCACTGAAAGTGTCTTTGAAGAACAACTGCAGGGGCCAGTGACACCTTTCCCCAACTAAGGGTGAGCATGTTGCTGTCATGTCTCAGTTCCTTTGTGGTGTCCCTAAGCTGGTGGCCCAGGTGCCAAACTGGAGCACATTTGCAGGGGATTGCTGCTGCTAACAGTGGGGTTTGTAGTCCCTGTAAGGAGCCCCAAGTCCCTATTCCTCAGAGGCAGCACTGAATGTCTGACAAAGAATTTGAAGCTGGGCTCTTAGTGACATAGCCTG
Organism: Dicrurus megarhynchus; assembly: GCA_013399195.1. NCBI lineage: Eukaryota > Metazoa > Chordata > Aves > Passeriformes > Dicruridae > Dicrurus > Dicrurus megarhynchus. The sequence continues at coordinate 6,021 of VXAD01013459.1, forward strand.
AATCTCTTTGTCCTGAAAACTGCAAAACCTGTTCCTGGGCTTTGGTGTGGCTCTTAACAACTCCATGGCTTGACATCTAGAGCTTGTCAATCAGGATTGGCCAGGGTGCCATCTTTGACGCCTTGGAAGGGATTTGTTCATAGAGGTTATCTTTGACTAAGTAAGTTAGTCAGGGCTGGCAGGAGTTCCTGTACTGCCTTTTTAACTCTGCTGGTAATGGGGATATGGATGGATGCTCTGGGGGAAGGAGGGGTTTAGAGGTGAGCTTCCCAGTAAGCATCCCACAAGATCCCCTGCCCAGGTGTGCAGTGCATACTGAGGTCACTCCCTCTGCCCTTGCTGCAGAAGGTGCTGCACAGCCTTTTCTAGAGACCCGTGCTGCCAGCACTGTGGTGCTTTCTCACTTGCTTGGAAAGAGGGAGCACAGCCCCAGTGCTCAGGGCATTGAGAAAAGGCTCAGGGGGCATCAGGCTACTGAGGATGGAGGGCTGAACATGATAAGCTGGAGCTATCAGCCGCAGTTCTTCAAACCTCACTAAGCCACCCTCCGTCAGCAGTGCTCGGCCCTGACACGAGCTGTGGCTGGGTTTGGTGCTGCAAGTCACAGGCTCCGTGCCTGGCCAGGTGTGAGGACATGGAGAAAGGAGTGTATCATGCTTCTCTCCCTTCTAATATCTCCGTGAGGAGAACCAGCTGCTCTTTATGAGCCTTCCCTCCCCAGTTGCCATGGAAGCAGTGTCTCAGAGCACCGGGCACTCTATGTACCCAGCTCACTGGAGGTGCCCCAGATGTTTGGCTGTTTCCCTTGGGGTTATGCTCACAACTGTTGTGGGTGTGCAATGGCAGAGGGCTCCCGATACTGGCTTGCTATGAAACTGGTAACTCATGAGAGCCCCTTGCCTGCTGCTGGAGTGCTGTGTAACACAGAGATGTCCATTGGTGGGACAAGGCAGTGCTGCAGCTCACTCAGCTGTTCGACATAGGACGATGGTAGATATATTTAAAGCTACTACCCCTGGTTGTGAATGGCTTGGCTCTATGCTGCAGGCCTGTGCCAGACTGTTAAAATCATGTTGTCATTCCATGGTATATTTTCTATCTTATATCAGTAGGGTTTAAAACATGTGTGTTTTACTTAACATTTCATTGATGACTGAGGGTTACTTTTAAAAAAGTTTTGTTTCTTTGTCTGCTTCAAGTGTATATTTCTTTCATATTTAAGGTAATACCTTATGCTTCAAGCTAGGCAGCTCTGCAAATCCCAACTGGATCAGAGCCACAATTTTTTGCTACCTGTTTTTCTAGAGCAAAACCAAACCCAAATGATCCATCTCTTTAAAACTTGGGCAACTAATGCTCCCAATATTACCTATACAAAAAAAGTCATTGTAATGTAAATGCAGAGTCCTGGTGCTTTGCCTTAAATACAACAAATGTCATCTCAGTTATATAAATTTATACAGGTTAAAAAACAGTGACTATATTCTCCTTGTACGAACGAAAGTTCTTAAATGTATTGCCCGCACCGTACAAGCTTCTGGAAGGCTTTCTTGAAATCTTCATTAAAGATTGTGTAGATTAAAGGGTTAATAAGGGAGTTTATATATCCCAGCCATGCTAGGAAATTAGACATGTCTTCTGAGATGTGACATGTTTCACAGGTATTAACAACTACTTCTTTTACAAAAAACGGGAGCCAGCAGATCACAAATGCCCCCAGGATCAAACCCAGCGTCGTTGCTGCCTTTCGCTCCCTTGTGCTGGAGATTCTCTGTTTTTTCCAGGACTTCTCATGCTTAGATTCAGACCTGGGGCTTCGTAGGGTGATGTTGATTTTATCGGAGTTCACCAGGGGATCTGAGGTCTTCTCTGTTGTGCTGGGCATTGAAGCTGACTTGGTGCTTCTTTCACCTGTGTCCAAAAGGACTTGTCCATTCACCCCCTCCTCCCTCACGATCCGGCTGACGCTTCTCCTGTGAAATGTCTTTGCTGCTTTGTAGATCTTGTAGTAAAGGATCAGGATCAAGGCCAGCGGGATGTAGAAGGCGCCAAACGTGGAGTAGATGGTGAAAACAATGTGGTCGTGTTTGATGATGCATTCGTCCTCCCTGCTGGTTGTCTGGTGCCTCCAAAACAAAGGCGGCATGGAGATAAAAATGGATATGATCCATACAACTGCTATCATGATGCCAGCATGCTTAGGTGTCCTTTTCCGGGCATATTCCACGGCATCCGTGATTGCTCTGTACCGGTCCAAAGCAATGGCGGAGAGATGCAAGATGGAACAAGTGCAGCACGTGATGTCCACGCTCAGCCAAATGTCACACACCACCTGCCCCATGATCCAGGTCTCCTTTACGATGTAGACAATGCTGAAGGGCATCACCAGGACTGCCACAAGGAAGTCAGTCACTGCAAGAGAGCAGATTAGATAGTTGGCGGGGTGGTGGAGCTTTCTTGTCACAATTATTGCAGTCATCACGAGAGAATTGATGGCCGTTGTCATTAGAGCAAGCACAGACAGGGTAATGGAAATGAGAATCTTGGATGTCGCCCATTTGAAAGGTTCTTCTGATGTACTGTTTTGTTCAGTTGAGTTTATTAAATCCATGTTCCCTTTTAAAGATGATCTTTACCCGTAGCAGTTACCTGTTGGAAAAGTAAAAACATTCAGATAGTACCCCCTTGATTTTTGTCATCTTGAAAGACTGTGGGCCCCAAGCTTACAAGAACTTCAGACTTATCATTAGAAAGTATTCTGGCTCCAAACAGATTTTCCTGGCTAGCACTACGTGGGATGCTCTGTGTCCAGAACAGGGGCCTCATTTTTCTCTGTGGCCATGCTGTTGGGAAGGGCACGTTTGCATGGCAGGGGAGAGGAGTGTGCTGTGGAGCCTGAGAGGACACTGCTCTTCAGCACTTCCAGCCTGGTTCCTCGAGTGGCTAAAAATACTCTGAATGCTTTGTAGAAGAGTCCTGAAACTGGTTAAATGTGAACAGCTTCATCCTAAAGTAGGCACTAATACTGCTTTTAGGCTCATGCTGTCTGCTCCACTAAGCAATGTAGTGACTGTTGAAAACATTAATCCAGCAGGCATAATGCTTATTTTGCCATATAAACTAATTTTCCTCCATCAACAACTGACTCATTCCTCATGTATTGGAGAAATATGGGATTTCTTAACTGGGACATAGTTTCGAAGAGAAAATAGAAATATGAAACATTGCTGTAAAAACAGGAGAAGAAAAAAATTGCATGATGGAAGTGTCATTTCAGGGCTTTCTCTTACACAGCTCTAAAATGAAACAGATAAATATTTTTTAAAGCTTCAAATGGTTCACTTATTTTCTAATTGAAGTATTGTACATAGGTTAGAGTCCTGAGAGCATCTCTACTTTTCCTCAAGTTTTGCTGTTCCGGGGTTGCTGCTGAAGAAAACTGCAGAAAACTTGGATGCTACTTGTTCTGCTAATGACTCTCTCTATGGAAACAGCCTAACTCCTCCTATGGCTCTGCAGGAAGGAAAATGCGGGAAAATACTGATGAAATAAGTTTTTGCTTGCGTTCTGGGGATACTTTCTTATCAAGAAGCGTGTCTGAGTACCCTGCAGACTGCAGCTGAATTGGAGTTTCCAGCTTTTACAAGCTCTACTCAAAAGAGAATCAGGTTTCATCCTCTTGTGAGTGTTGACCTGCAAATTCTTGTGTAAGATCTATTTGATGAACACCTGAGTGGGGTTTTCTCTGACATATTTGTGAGTGTAGTGAGTGAGTTGCACTTGTGTTACGTTGGATGCCACATGTAGGGAAATATGTGAAATAAGTAAATAATTTTTCTTTCAGAAATTTGGTCTCATTAACACGACTAAAGTTTTTTGATATTATGCTGGAGTGGCTGAAAAAGAATCTCATTTATTGTTTATAACCTTGGACCCAGCTCACTCACTTGGTTTGATAGTCTAACCTGGGCAATGCTTAATACGCTACTGACTACTCAAAAATGTTTTTAGCACTGGTTGACCAACATTTAATTGAATGGAAGCACAAGGGGAGGAAATGTATTTTATGTGGTGATATTTGCAAATGCTGAGCAGATTCTTGTCCTGTACATGAGCTGATCACAACATATGTGTGCCTTCTCTCTGTGTTCCTTTCTCTGGACTTGAAATATACTTTACACATGTAAAAATAGATCTTTCACCATGTCAGTGTCACCTTAAAACCTTCTGAATCCACACTAATTGCTAATTTGCAGATATTTTTGTCTATAGCTATCTGCCTTCTAGGGAAAGAATAGACACATATACTATTATCTTGTGAGTGTTCAACCTCTGCTAAATAAACCTTTTGCAAGCTTGTACAAGTACATGGGGGGAAAAAAGATTTATTGGGAAAATCTAATATATCTGTTGATATTCAGCAGTTGATCATACTTTAAAACAGTTACTCATTATGGTTAATCACCTTATAAATTTCTAACTCTTTGGATATTAGTCCTTAATTGCGAGCAAGGAAGCAAAAAGCAATTTAGAGCTAATGAGAGCTGATTAATCGCTTTTGAAAGATTCTTCAGTTGGAGACCATGGAGTAAGGAAGATAGTATCAGTAGATTTGTAAAACTGGTGTGTAGGAATAAGTAGTTTTCTTCGTGCTGCTGTGATTTGGAGGCTCTTCATAAGAAGCACAGTGGCAGAAAGTGCTAGCTTGCCATGTGCAGTGATTAGGCCTCCCTGTGTGGAGGCAGAGCCGTGCAGAGGGCTGTGCTGCTTGGGGTGGCTTTCCTGGTCAGGTGGGGTGGGAATCCTTTTTTAACTGGTGGGAATTTGTGCAACTTTACTGCGTGATCATTAACGAAAAAGATTGTTTTATAAATATGTGGATTTGAAGTGTTGGCAGTATTTAAGGACTGCTGCTTCTTTCTCTTTTGATGATGGCCAGAATGACCTAATTCTGGATTTTTTTCTTAAGTGGAACTCAGTGCAGTCAGTTGCCATCACTGGCTTCTGTCCTCAGTAAGTGACCAACCCACTTTCAGGAGTATGAAGGATGGTCCTGTAAACAGTGCAATGGATTAGGATGCAGGAGAGCTGGCCTCTGCCCCTCTGCTTTAGCCTTTCCTAGTCAATTTTTGAGCAAATTCATTACAGTGCTTCTACTAATTCACTGTAAAACAAGAGTAATTCCCTGCAACCCTAGATTGTTTTTTATTGCTTTCTCTTAGTAGCATGATTTATCTTTTGTGGAATGGGTTTAGCTGTGACTATTTTAAGCATGCACCTATTTTCAGAAGAATTATTCCAGTCCAGATGTTTGTAAGGCTACTTTTGTGGAGCTGGCAGCTCAGTGCCCCTCTTGTAGAATCTATCAGCTTATCATTGATAACTCAAATTCCATGGCAGTTGCTCTTGCTGCAGATGGAAGTGTTGTCTTTTATTATTACCTTTTCAATACTCAGCTGTTGTTGGAAAACTCTGGAAAGACTTGAAATTTTGATTGCATTACATTGTCCTGAATTTAGGACTGGTGGAAATGGTGTCTTTTACTTTATTCATTATTTGTTTATTGTTATTTATGATTGTTGAACAAGAGCTCTGTAATTAAAGGAAGCTGCTGTTCCCCTAAGATAGCATGCCTCTTATCTTGGACACAGGAATATTATTATTTTTGAGGAATTAGCCACTTCCATAAATCTTTTTTCCTTCCCTTACAGATTTGGCTTGTTAGGGTGACCTGAATGTAAGTACTTCCTTGTCTGTAAACACACATATATATCATCTTACTGATCATGTTTAGAAGGCATGGGTAAACATTGAATTTGTCTAGTGGCCACTCAAAGAAAATGGATGTTGTTGGTGTTTCACTTTTTCCTGAGCATGTGTGTGTGTTATTACGTCCATAACCAGCCATTTGTGGCTAAGATTTACAAAACAGCAATACAATTGCTCTTGTTCAACAGCATTAGTCTGCCCTTCCAGGTTTTGAAAACAGTACTACTCTGCCTTTGAAGACCTGGAAAGTAATTAAAAATGCCTAATGCTGGAGAAACATGGCTGGGAAAAATGCCTTTGGGAAGGGCATAATCAGTCTGCTGTTTGGGGTTCTGAATGTAGACTGAACTACTAGAAATGTACAGGTCTTGATTTTTGGGCCTGTTTCTTGTTTTTAATACTGTTTTAAGTATTGGCAGGGAGAAAACTTGCTGATTAGGGTTTAAGTACTGCTTTTGAATACAGGTTTTTTGAGTGTACTGGGAGGGGTGGGAGAAGGTGTTTGCTTTTTTTCCCACGTGGGTTCATTAGCAAAATGTGTCTTAATGAAAAAACAGTAACAGTAATCAGACAGCAAAATGAGCTAGGGATTGAATTTAGGGTATTTAAACTGCTACAGGCAGCCTTTGTGCTTTAAGTAAACACAAAGTTGTGCCAGGGGCAGAGAAAGCTCCTGCTTTTCCCCCTTCCACCAGGCTTCAGCTGGCTTTGGAATGAAGCACTTCACTTGCCAGCAGGAGTCCCTTGCTCTCTTGGCCACCCTGACCTGCAAGCCAGATGGAAAGGCCCAGCTTTCTTGTTCTGTGCAAACTGATCCTACAAACTTGTTTTCCTGATGAAAGGGAAGACTACACTTGTTTTCAGCTATTCTGTCTTTATCAACCAGATCCTCATTGATGATAAGGCTAAAATAACCAGAGAAGGATAAAGCAGTACCAGCTTTGTTTGGGATCTAAATTTTTTTACGGGGCTTTATAAGCTTGTACAAATCCTTCCTAATGTGACTGTGTGTGTTTAGATACTAACCAAGTGATGTACTAATGACAATTATCTTGATCCATCATATTAAATGAGAGTAGAGGGAAATATTGCTCGTTTGGATTAAAAGAATCCATTTAAGAAAGATGATCTTGTGCTTGGATCTGACAGGGGACATGTACTTTGAGCTTGAACCCTGGCATCCCAACAGAGGAGGAAGGGTAGAGGGACACTTTCACTTGATTCTTGATGTCCTTAAATTCTTTCCTCCCCGTAACTCTTGCTAAGGCTCCTAAAGCCACAGTGAATCCCTGGGACAAGGCAGGGAAGGTTTCTAAGAGAAGTTCCTTGCCAGCTGAAGGCTTCTGCAGCAAACCTGCCTTCCCTGGAACGCAAAGTAGATGTCTGTCACCAGATTGAAGTGCAAAGCAGAAATTACAAGGTTGCCAACTCTCCTTACCCAGTCTGCATTTCTGCATGCTTAAAACATTTTTTTTCCCTCTTTTTCCCCCCCATATCCTTAACTTAAAGGTAGAGTTATTTCCAGTTCTTAATCTGTCAGCAAATATTTGTATATGCGTGCTGAAGTAATGCTTTGGATTCCCTGTTTGGGTGATGCTGTCCAGTCCACGGGACTGAGCACATTCTGGGCCTGAAACGTATTGGCAACTGGAGGAATATCTTAAAAGCTGTTTAGGTTTTGCTGTATGAGTTACAACAAACTGGAGTTATTTATAATTTCCACTTGTAAAAGGTCACAACAGGTCTAGAAACACAGATGACAAATAACTGCAAAATTACAGATAAATCAATTGAACTAATATCAACTAAAGATAATGTGGGATTCTGTCTCCCAAGCACGCCTCAGGAGAAGCATGGGCAAATAAATATGCTTTGCAGTATGCCCTGAATATCAATATGACACATGAAGGAAACAAATCTGAGTCTTGGAGAATAGGTACCTCCAGGTCTGAGCACAGGCACTTTGATTTCTTACAGAATGGCAAAGGAAGGTCCATTTCTATGCCTTGAACCTGGATTTGGTGCTTTTCTTAGCTGTGTTACGGTCTTAAAAGTCCTTCTGTTGGAAAAACGATGTGCTGCAGTGTGCTTTGTGTCAGACACAACAAAGATTATGCTTGCTTTAATTTTCGGGATGTCTCTTTAAATTCTTTCAGCCAGCAGAAATAATCCCAAATGGCTGAAGTGACAAAGTCTGATAGACTTAGCCCTGAAAATTACCACCCCAAGTGTCTGCTGTGTCATGTTACTGCTCCTGGAGCAAAACCAACAGAGGCAGGTAGTGCTTCCACTGAAGCAGCTGAAATGCAAAGTCTGAAGCCTTGCTCGAGCTGCCAGGGAAGGCGAATTTGCCCTCTGCCACTAGATGCTGGCAAGAGAGATGCAAGCACCAACTCCAGCAGGGTTGGAATGAAGACAGTGCTCTCCGGTAAAAGGGAAGCACTGGAATAGCTCTGTCCTCATCTCCCTGGTGTAACTGACTCACCTTCATGTTTCCTACTGTACAAACTTGTTATGTATATATGTTTAATTCATGCCTATAAAGTTTATACCTGTCTAATATTGAAACACATGTATGAAATATGTCTGTTTAAAATCCAAACCATGGTAAAACCGCATTCACTGAGGAACAAGTTCCAGTAAGAATGTAAAATCTTTCTCAACTAAAGGGTTTCCGAGAAGCACATTATCATATCTAAAAACTGGCTTAGCAGGAGATGGGCCATCTCAAGAGAAATCATCCGGCCATTCTCACCACGATGACCATCAATCTGTTCCTGGGAGGAGACGAGATTTCATCAAGACTCCATCTCCTCATCGGAAGGACATTGTTCCTCGCTGGAATAACTAAGAAAACCAAATTGAATATCTTTGGACTCTGGACTCTGAATACAGAGTTGCCTCCAGCAAAATAAACTGTATAAAAACTCACCGCTCCGAGACCTCGGGGTGAACAGAGCTTCACTGACACCCTGTCAGGTTGCCTGTCACCCAGCTACCGACCCCGGGCTCGGAGCTGATTTCCCTGCATTGTGGCTTTTTATCCTAAATCTCTGTCAAATTCCCTATAAATAAATTTATTCTAATTTTTATTATAGGCATCGGCTCGTTTCATTTATAACAAACTCCTCTGACATCTCCCTCCAGGAGGCTTTGGTCCTTGCCTCTTTACTTCATGAGCATTACCAAGCACTCCACACTCTCCCATCTGCAAAATACCAGACTCCTCAAGCCCAAACATGACAACCCCACAGAACAGATTCCCATGCCTCTGTCACAGCAGGGCAGCTCCTCCTTGCCTCTGGCATTTCAAAGGTGTCACTGCAGCTGGGAAGGTGCCACTTGGGCTTTAAGCTCAGCTGGATAACCATGAGCAGAGCGCTCAGCTAAACCTGCCTGGGGATGAGGATTCCTGCATGGGTACGGTTAGGCTGTGATTCCTTTGCATGTTCTCTGCTTGTGTCTCTAGGACTGCAGTGTAGTCCCAGGCTGCTCGTCAGGAGGATCCCTCCCCTGCTTGTTGTCATCATATCTGTAGCAACCACTGCATCTGCCTGTGTGGAAGAATGTGATGTTCAGGAGGTAATTATGCATTCCTTGCTGCTTCCAACGCTGAAGTTAAGGGTTTGGCTTTCTGTCTCCTTTTGGAAAATTAGTCACTTGCCCGTGTTTGCTCTTTATTTCATGTCCCTCTGCCATCTGTTTTAATCTAGCTGAGGGGTGTGGGGGGGGCAAGCCAGCCTCTGGGAGGGAGAGAAGGAGAAGCAGCAAGAACACAGGATGATGGACTTGCTTATATAACACATGACTCCCAAATCCAGCTTCAGTTCTTGGGTGGTCACAGAGTGAACCTGTTATGATTTGATCATTTTTGGCTGGAGAAAGAGAAAATTTTGTTCCCCTATTCATAATTCTCCAGAAGAGATGACTGATTTGTTTCTATAATTCACTAGCTGAAGCGATTTGGTTTCCTCTCTTATTTGAGCCTGGCCTGAATCCCTCGTCCAGATCTCTCAGGATAATGGCCTGGCTGGTGGTCTGTTGTGTTGTATATGTTGTGGAAGAGCCCCAGAGGATCAGGTCCTGGGCAATAGTGCCCATGGGAGCTGCTTCCTGCAATCTTTTCTGCTGATGACATTCCTAGCTGTGTAAATAAATAAATATATGTGAGAAATAGAGTCTGAGCACCCCGTCTCCCAGTGTGAGCTCCACACTGAGCAGAATGGCACTAACACGATGGCAAGTGTTTCATATGGACAAAATCCCATCTAAACATGTGGTCACCACCCTGTCTTTAGAGACACATATCCCCTTGGACTTGAAGCCTCTATCATAAGTGGACCACTCACTTCCTATCCCCACTCTTTGGCATCCATCCTTTGTTTAGATTGGATCTAATATGGCCTGAAATGTTCCAGTCAACCAAAAATTTTCTGTATTAGAAAAAGATGTTTAAAATTTTTGCTTTAGTCCTGTTGAAGAAAAAGCAAGGTTCCTGGTTGTTTTTATTTGAACTTTTTTTTTGTTTTGTTTTGGTTTTTTTTTTTTTGGATTGTCAGTCAATCAAAGAAATGACTAATCACCCATTTTTTATCTGATTTGTACCACTACTTTTTTACTAGGCAGGAGTGGCTTGTTTTCATTGTTATCAACTAAATTTGTACACAGGGTTGAAAATGCAGAATGGCTTTGCTTGTGTTCCAAAACACTGCCTTTTTGGGTAAGAAACCCATGGGAACCACAACGCAGTGCTGGAGCAAGGAGGTTGAGAGGCAGTTTTAGTTTGGTTGAACAGTCATAAAATGCAACCTTGCTTCTCCCACTTCCCACTCATCTTTATGCTTTGAGGCCATGTGTTCTCTTGACAGCCCTCTGAAAACACTTGTGTGTGCAGCTGTAAGTCCCAAACCTTTACTGACAGGCCTCCCTCTGAAACTCTTACAAGGAGGTTCAGTAACAAAACAATCAATATTTTCAACTGTGTGCCTGGAAAAGATCTCTATGTCAATCTATATTGTAAGAAAACATAAGTTTAAAACTATACACATGTCCAACAGTTGGGGAATTATTTTTCTGCTGTGTGATCACCAGGACAGCTTTGAGGGAGAATTGGTCTCAGAAGAGTTTGGTGGAAGAGGAGTGGAGACAACACGTCCCCGTGCTCCTCCTCTGGGGTTCTGTGTGGCACAAGAACCGCACAAGTCGGTGGCTGATCACTTACAAGTAGGAGAGATGGCAAAATTCACCTAATCTTTTACCTCATCTCTGACTAGTTTTTGGAGACTGATGCTATTTTAGATAGTATTTGTCTTACTGCGTATTTCCCAGTGTCATTTGTCTTTATTCGAGTCCTCACCTGATCATCTTGGAGGCTGAAGTTCTTTTTCCCTTAATCTTATTATCCATATGGCATGGGATAACCCTATCAGATGTAAACTCTGCACTGGGTTTCCTTAAACAGCACTTCTCTAACATTTCCTTTATCAGGACTAACTGAGACAATTCAGGCTACTTCCCCTGAATGATGTGCATGTAGCCCTGGCCAACAAGTACTTCAAGCAAAACAAACAATACAGTCCTTAAAGCTGATGATTTTTTGAAGAGGGAGGGATATTAAGAGCATCAATGCTTTAGGGGAAGTAAAATTCAAAATGTTTTTTTTTGCCCAATCTCCATGGGAAAGACGGAGAGGAAAGCTGCCAGAAAAACAGGAACAATTTGTGGAAAGCTTCCTCAAAGTGGTGCATCCACAGCACAGGATTTTTTTGTGGAGGAATGTTAGTTTTTTTTCTTTCAGACAATGCAAGGATGCCAGCCTGCCTTGCTGTGATGACTTCCACTTGCTTTGATGACTTGTACACTTAGGTTGAGGGCTGTTTTTCCAAGATTCAGACTCTGTGCCTTCAGACTTAGGTTTATACTTAAGAGGACGTGGTTTTTGCTATACTCTGCATAGGATGCCACAGTGCTGGTAATACAATACAGACAACTATTCTTGTTCCTGCTTTCTTCTGCATGGAGGCAGAGCATTAATGTGGGCAGTTAACTGACCAGACTTTCCATGAGCACTGCAGGATAACCAGGAAGTCCTCTTTTGCTTCTTCCATGTGCTTTTCCAGTTGTGTGGTGGTGGTGGTGTTGATGTTGGTTTTTTTTTTCCCGTTTGTTTGTTTGGTTTTACTTATTTTTTTAGGGTTTTAAATCCTAGCACTGACACAACTGAATATTTTATCTGGAAGAATTATGTTCACTCAGTGAATTGTCATAAATGCTAATGGCAGAAACCCCATTTGTTCAAGGGCTGTTTAAACCATCTGTGTCTTGAGATCTGGGATGCAGCTACGCTGGCAAAGCTTTTCTAGTGCCAACTGGGCTTTAGCTTTCCTTTTCACAGTTTCCAACTACTCTGTGGCTCTTAAGCATGCCTTTCTCTTTGCTTCAGTTTCTTATTGCACTGCAATGTGATTCTCTTTAAAAGCACCAGTATTAGGCAGAATAAGTCCTATGAAGCCACATGTGTGGTGAGGAGAGCTGTAGAGACAGGGGAGAGTACATCACGTGGAAGAGTTGTGAGGAGCACTTGAAGGAAGTGGAAGGGCTGGGAAGGAGGGGTGCTGGAGTAACCCCTGCTTAGTATTTGGATGTGTCTGTATCCCACACTGCTGCTGAATTGCACTGAAATTATTACAAATACAGCAATTTCTTTGAAGAACTAAGACGCATCAAGCAGCACATCCGCACGTGTCAGCGTGTGGGATTTCTGAGATTTCTGGCAGGTTTCCTTAACTCAGCGAGTGTCTGCAGCAGTGAGGATAAGAGGAAGGCAAACTGGAGCAGCTGCCACCACCCCAGACTGGCCGCTGGTCTGGAAATGACTTGTGTGTGGTCAGGACTGGGAGCCCAGAAAAATCTCCCAAGATCTTATTTTGGCAGATAATGATTGTCTCTGTGGTCAGCTGCCATCACAGCTTGCTGAATAATTCCTGGAAACATTCAGCCTTGGGTGTATTTTTAGGGGTACAATGCTTTCCAGAAAGCTTGTAGCAGCAGGACAGTGTAAAAAGTGTCCAAACACAGAAACAAGGATTTATCTTCCTTAGGAAGCTTCCTGTATCTGCCAGGTCTCTTGTTGTAGATGCTGTGATTACTAAATCAGCTCTTAAGGCCTCTAATGCTTTGTGAACTCATTTTCATTCCTGATAGGAAAATAACAGACTGTCACACACAACTTTTTTCCTTTGCATAATTCAGATGTAGTTGTGACACTTGACATACAGCACAGATGACTGTGAATAGCTCCTTAAAATTTAAACAGATGACTCAGAATTAATTATGAAAACCAACCTTATAGTTGTTCCAGGAATTCAATACAGATTATCATTGTCTAAGAAGATCACCCAGCTTCAGATGATCCCCAAAACTTCTCATTGATAAAGCAGTTAAAGCATCTCAAATGATAGCCTAAGGAAGTATTTCCAAGTTTCAAAGTTTTTTTTTTTTACTGTTGTTGATTTGTTTTTTTTTTTTTTTTCTTTGAGAATCTATCGATGTTGGCTTTCTAAGATCTTTTAAAATAAAACTTTGTTATATTTAAAGCCTTCAGCACTGTATAGAAGTTTAGGAACAACTTGGTCCTAGGGATTCTTGTAGGCAGCACTTCAGCTCTTTGTTTCCTGAGTAAGGAAAATCCATGCAGTTTCAAAAGAGGCTTGTGCAAATCTAACTTTTAGATTTAGATTGTCATCATAACATAAAGAGGAAATAATTGTAGCAGCTGATTTCTCCTTAACTTGTATGCTGAGAAAATGAACTTTGTGCTTTTATATGATAAGAATGTTTTTTTGAAAACTTGGTGCACTCTTGCAATATATTTCAGTTATTTCACAATGACTGTTTAAAAAAAGCTGTTTGACAGTGCTTGCACATGATAACATGAAATATTAGTTTGGTGGTGGAGAGAAGCATTAAACAGACTGTGTCTAATTGCCCAAATCTACAGAAGACACATCAGTGCTCTGAACTGCTGCAGGAGAGTTCAGAAAACCTCAGTGGATTCTCAGCAATTGCAAGCTTTCCATGGCCCCTGTCGTTTCTGAGAGAGATCAAGATTGTAAGATGTGCTTTCACATAATAACATGGTAAAAAGCAAGAGTAAAGAACAGAGGCAAATGGTTAAAGTGCTGATCTTCAGAGACTGGAAGAGGCCTGGAAAAATCAAAGGTGAGCCCTTGCTTCTGCATGATCTGGCTCGTTTGTTATGTATGGGAGCAACACTGTTGGAAATGCTGAATTCCTTTCCCTGGATTGCTTACATCCCAACCGTCACATTGGGAAACTGGAGGATTTCTCTATGGACTATAGCATGAAAAACTATTTTTCTGCCAGGAGATTGGAAAAGATCAAATTATAACTTCAAATCTGTCTGCTCAAAAATGCTTTTTCAATTTTAACCTTTGAAGCTCCTGAAACTTATGGAATAAGGCTTTTAACTTTTTAACATCAATGTACTGTTGACAAGCAATGAGAACTGTAGTGCAGGTTCTCACATTGTTAGCCCTTGTGTAGGTGCACATATGTATATTGCATCATATTTTTTCCCATCATTTCTGTATTTTCTATTTTAAGAAGTCATCGTTGAAAACTACATTTCCTCAGTGTTCAAAATGCTTCTTTGCTCTTTGAAGCTGAAGAATGTTATAATGTTAACTCTTCTGGAAAGGAGCAATGAACAGATTCAGGCAAGTGCCCACTTCTGTATAACCCCTTGGGGTTTTTTCCTCATTTCAGTTTTTCCCATGTTTGGCCACTAAATGCTGACATTGCATTCTGTGATTCTTTTTCCTCTCTGTTTCTTGATTCATGATCTTTAGGGTGTAACTAGTTCATATATATCCATTATTGTCCTTCCTAATCCCAAGTTTAGAAAGACAAAGGTGCTTATATATGCATACATTGGGAAGATGCTCTCTCTAATCAGTTGACCTGAGTATCTAAGGCTTCAAAAAACACTGAAGAGAAATAGCCAGATCACCAGCTGTTGGAACAGGAAAAATGAATGTGATTGCCAGCATCCGAAGGAATTATATGTATTTTTACTTGGAAGCTCCATCTGTTTGTACTCGCTTAGCTCTGGGATTTGAGGTTGAAAAGTTCCAACACCATTAGCTGCAGTTCCTGGCTCTGCTGTTACTTGACCTCTATTGCAAGATTATTATCCTTTCTGATAATTCAAATGGATTGTTTTAGACCCAGGCAATCAATTGCAGTATTTTCCACTTGCAAAGAGTTTACTCGAGTTTCTTTGTTCTCTCTGTTTCTGATAATGCCTCCTAATGAAAGAAAAAAATCATTAGGAGCTAATTTAGGCCATGCAGCAAACTTTATCCTAAAATCTTTGAATCTGTTGTGTGGGAAATAACACTGTATTATACGCTTACACATTTTCTTTTGATTACTGCAGTATGACCTGGTTTGACCACAATATTGATTGTCTATTCTCTATTCACTGGATAATAGGCAGCACCACATGGAAGGAAACGGCAAAGGCATGACCATTTATTCATCAACTATTCTAAGTCCAAATTCAAATTTCAGTTTGAGATAAAACCCCTGTAACAAACAGTATAGGAGCTCCCAGAAAGTTTGTGATTCGAGCTAGTGTTGTAGGAGGTAAAAATGCTCCCATGCACTGAAGTCCTTGCTTCCCTATTATTTTCAGCTAGTAGTGGAAAAAATTCTGCAGACCTTTTAAATACCATGAAGGTTTCTCTTATCTCAGTTGGAGATAAGATATTTTGTGGAAAGTAGGTGCAGAAGAGCACTGAAGAAAGAGCAAAAAACCCCCAAGCCTAAGAAAAAACCAACCAAACAGAAAACAACAAAAAACCTCCACAACAAACCAACCCCCCAAAATAAAATTTGACTACATCTTATAACTATCAAATATGGTACAGGATCATTAGATTAACCTTTTGTTATGATGAAAAGCATTGCTGTAAGATGTTTTTCAGCTGTATTTAATGGGATCAGTAGGTTTATGCTCCTTATTACATTGAAATGGATAAAGATTTTAATTTAGATAAATGGGTACCATACATGGTCTGTTGTTGTGTGTGGGGGGGTTTATATAACTGCTGCTTTTATGTTGGCTTCTGACTTCTGTGATGAATAACAGATTACTTTTCCTGTAGTGAGCAGTGCTGGAGTTGGGTGGCAAGAAGGAATTACGTTCTTTGTGTGGATGTTGCAGCAGGAGTGGTGGAGCTGCTGTCCACGTGGGTAATCCCAGACAAAAGCAGCTGCCTCTGCCCAACTCAGAGAACTTGGCTGCCCTTTTTGGTTTGCCTCTGCTTGATTTAGAGAACTGTGTCAAAATGCGCCTCTTCAGGCTTGTGAAACAGATGAATCTGTTTAAATGCTAGAGGTTGATATTCAGTTGGGAGTTGATATTGATGCCAAAACTGTTTTAGAAAGGTCCTTGCTGGATATGGGGGAAAGCCAATACAAATCAAGCAACCGTGTTGGCCCCTTCCCACCTCCCTGAACTGATTTCTCTCTTCTGTACCAGGGCAGCTCCTTGCCACCTTGGTATCCACCCTGCATGCCCGGAAACCCACGTGCCCTGCGGTGCCCAGCAGCTGGTGCCAAGCAGGGTGGTGGGATCCCTGCTGTTCCATGGTGACTGCTAGGAAATCGTGCTTTGTGATGTACTAGGAGATCTTCGTGAGTGAGTGACTCCAGTGTCTCTGTGTGTAAAATGGACAATCCAGCACTTGTGCTTCATAAATATATTGAAAGCTGTCAGCTCTGCAGACAGTCTTGGGATGGAAAGATTGAATTAAGGTGTAAAATGCACTTAGGCTAGAAAATATCCAGCTCAAATAATATTTTACAGCTTCCAGTTGTTCTTCCTTCAGCCTGAGTGTGGGCTAGTTTAATTACAGCTGTTTAGTTTCATCAAAGGTTGCTCAGGTGCCGTGGTGTGGAGTGCCAGTAGTGACCCCCAGAAAGCTGTGCTGCAGAACCGCTCCAGAATAGCAATGCTCAGTATTTACAGGTGTCAGCACAGTCAAATGCTTGCACATTGCTTGAGGTAACCTTTTCAAAGACAAGTGATGATTAGAAGGTTGGGTCTCTGAAGCAGTGAATGGCTGAAGCCTCAGGGAGCTGCTACCTGTTGTTCAGGTCCTCCTTTCTTCTCCTCTCATCCCCTCCTCTGTTTGCATAATGAAATGCAGTGAAAAGGGGCTTTGTTCATCAGATGCTTTGAGCACAAGGCAATTATTTATCAGTCCTCTTCTCCCAGTGATTTCTTTACAGCTGGAAAAAGAGATGCACTTCAGCCAGGGTTCCTTGCCCTGTGCCACTGGTGGTCTCATGCATGTTTTTCTATGTCTGTCTGAACAATTGGCAGATCAAGGCTTAGGGCCTGCAAGCCTTAATAGGTTTTAAGACAAGAGCTGTTTGATTGTTACTGAGTAACGCATTTTTTCAGCCTAATATGATTAAACATCTTGTACTGCCATGATTGTTGTTGCAGAATACCCGGAAGGAGGATATTGAACTGTCTTTGAATTACAAGAAGTTGGTGTCTTTGTGGCTCTTCTTTTGCTCACATGTAAGAGTAGGGAAGAGGTGCTTTAGGCCTTTTTTTTTTAACTGCTGGGAGTATGCTTTCCTGAGTTTTTGTGTGGGTGAGAAATATGCCTGAGACGGAAGCTGGGCTGCGTCAGGGACAGTATTGTGCTAACAGGAGTCTGCAGAATAATTGCTGAGGAGAGACATCCATTTAGGAAATTGGTAGCAGGGGGCTCCTAATTTCCTTGACTCTGTGGCATGACAAAGTTATTTTCCAGTCTGAAACGGAAGGAAGTATTTGGATTTTTGACTGCAACTGTATGTATCACTCATAAGAACAATAATAATTACAGCAGTTACTTCTTCAGGCTTCTTCCTCTCCATGTGTTGGCAGGTTGCTAATGAAAGTGGTGTTATAGATTGCAATGGCTTATATGTGGGAATAGGTCTTTTTATATTCTCAGTTCACCATGGATGATGTTTACTGCACTTGCACTTTGGAAGCAGTTATGTAAAACCAGCAAAAGGTGTGTCAGAGGAAAGGCAATCAACTTTGAAAACTTTTCATAAGCTGTGTTATTAAGTATTTATCTGTGTGGTCTCAGAGCAGGTAGTCTAAAAAGTAACTGCCTTTAAGAATGTCACAAATGTTGCTTGGGACTGCTGGGAGAGCACTATTTGGATCACTTATCTATGAGAACAAGAGACTGATGAGCACAGGAACTTTCTTCTGACTACAGTAAAAATGTCACTCTGAGCAGCTCTTGGCGTTTCAAGCCTTTGCTTTTCATTTAAAATTCTACTGCCATTTGATCAGAACATTAAAGGCATGTTCAAATTCTATGTCCTGTTCAATCAGGATATTTTTATTCCTATATGCATGCTACAGATTCTAGAGAATTAACAATTCAGTTGGTAGGGAGCGAGGAATCCACATGCCTCTGTCTGGACCTGGTTTTGTGTGGTTAGAAATTATATTTAATTGGCTATAAAGAAGATTTTAGTGCTAATGCTGCAGTCATATATAGGAGAGTTTTTGAAAAGACAACAACCATACAACCTTATTTATTGACTTCAGCCAAAAGTCATAGATTCAGCTGCTTGCTTTTCCTAAGGCTCTGTTTATGACCAGAGAAAAGCTCATAAGGATCTCCTATTCTCCATGAAACTGGATAAAGAAACTCATGCACCAATTTCTTGAGAAAGCCTTTCAACATCTAGGTGACTTCCTGTATACCTTTAAAGAACATTTCATCTTGCCTAGATATTTAAATCAAATGAGTCACAACCTTAGGAAATGTTACAGCAAAATTTCTAAAATGGAAGTGATTTAAAGGAATTAAGTGTAGTTAAATACTATTTTCCTACTCTAGTATATTGCAAACACTGTGTCAGGAACTGTATTTGTCTGTTTAATTGTATTTTCAATACTTAGGCTTAATGGTGCACCTGTTCCTCTTTTCCTACCTGTATATATGGATTTAATGAAATAAACCTGCTACAGTCAAGGAGATGTAGCCCTTCTTTCAGCACATAGAATTATAGTATAAAGACACTATTAATGAGTGGCAATGGAAAATTCACATAGAATTAATATAATTTTAATTATCCATTTTTTATGTGTTTGGACATCTGGATTGCCAGCAACACATGGCATTTAAATTGATTTTTTTTTTTTTAAATTAACCGCTCAGATGTTCGATAATATCAGCAATAGAGTGTCTAGGAGTAGGGAGGGAAGTTGCAAACTTTCTGGCCTCCCTTTTCCTTCCTCATCAACTAGAAACACAGACACTAGTGAAGTTGAAGACAAGATTTTGCCTTATTTGCTTTAGCTGCAAAGAAATGTAAAAAATGGATGACTTAATGCCCCAGGAGAGGTAGAATAAGTACTTTCCTTTTGCTCTAGTGGCAAAAGTGTCTTAAAGTAAAGCCGAGCTCAGTCCCCTGTTTCATAGAGCTTTTAGGACATCTTTCCATGCAATTTGACCAAATGCTCCCATTTGGCTGCCTTTCCCAATCCATACCCCTTGGCAGCAGCAAGCTGGTCACATTTCCCAGTCTGCAAGGAGTCTGAGCAATGAGCACTGTCTGTTAGTTCTGCAGCAGAGAACCCAGCAGCAAATCCTTCCTGATGCATCTCCTGGGGAGGAGCTTTGCTTCTCAGGTCCACTGCTTCTGATCCGTCGGGTGGAAATGCAGCCTAAGCGCACTGAAAGGTTACAGAGGACTTTGTGAGCTCCTGCTTGAACTTCACGGGGTGATCCATTAAGCCTGGAGAGCCATATGGTAATGTAATGGGTGTCTAGGATGCTGAGAAGCTGTTGGAGACAAGGAGCTTACCATTAAGAATGACATACTGGTTTCAGTGGCACTTTGCATTTATAAGGTTTTTCGTCTTATAAAGCAATTGTGCTTTCACCCAGGTGTGGTACTGTAGAAGGGTTTTTGAAGGTGCAAGCTGGAGTCCGGGGTGCAAGCACTTTGCACCAGTGCTTGGGAGCCTTGATGGATGCACAGGGTGAGCTGAAATCAAATGCTGATGGAGCCTGTTAATTGATCCATCACAATCCCCCTGCCAAAAGGTGCCTCCTCTCAGGAGAAGCTATCTAAGTGCCTTAAAATTCTAATTCAGCGTGGATTCAGACATGGCAAATCAAAATGTTCTCCATGACTCGTATAAGGCTGCAGTAATTTTCTTAGTTGCTAGTGAACAGGAGAGCAGAGTATAAATAACTTAAAGACAATTTAGCTGGCCCACAGCTGTAAACTTTTCTCCAAGTAAAGCCAGTGGAAAAATTCTGTGACTAAGTGCTTCTTTGTGTGCTTCAGGGTAATAAGGCAGAAGGAGGCCCTTGGGTTTTCTTCTAGCCGAGGCAGAGGTACAGGTTGAGAATCTCTTACATAAAAAGGTGTAACTCAAGGATGTATCCTTGAAAGATAGTTTTTGTAGAATTTCTTTCCAAGTCTTATATTCTCTAGTAAGAAAATAGTTTTTTCCAGAAACCAGAGTGTGGCTGAAAATAACTGTGCTTCAAAGGGCCACAATCTCCTCCTTCTCAAGTTAACTTGGTGCTTAACTTGAAAGTTGATTCCTTTTCTATTTCACATGGCTGAAGTTAAACTGTGGCACATACTTGATTCCAGTGCTGTTGGCAAGAGCTATTGTTTGAAAGCAGTGGGACCAGAAAAGAGGCTTTTCTGCCAAGGATGGCAGATGACCCAGCACCAGATGAGGCATCACCAGTGTTGTTCTGGGCTAGATTATCCTTGCCACAAAGGGATCTAGCATTATCCTTAGTGAACTTGGCACCTCAGGAAGCAAAGCACGCATGTGAAGTTCAGGAAGGAAAGTTGGAGCAATCTGTGTAGTTGGTAGACTGCCTTCAAGCACATTTAACATTGTTAGCTTCCTCTCTTAGGCTGAGCTTTACTCCCATGCTGCACACTGAGTTTGTGTTTCTGAGCAGAACCTACATGAAGGGTTAAAAGTATCAGCATTTTTTTTCTGTTGGAGAAAGGTATCCCTAGGCCTAAGCTCCTGATAGTAGAGAATGTACATCAGCTGTGGATCTTTCTTACACAGTGGTACTTTGCTTGAGTGTATGGACAAAATAAAACCTGCCTGGGTCTGTCTTTGCACTGCTGGCACTGGACTTGGGAAATGGGAAGGTCAGATAGTTCCCAAAGTGACCTCTCTCTGTTCCCTCTGGGAAACTGCCATTTATAAGCTGGAGAGGACTGGCCCTAGCAGCCACCCATATTGTAAATCCCAAAGGGACAGGCTTCAGGAAGCACCCTGTTTCCTTGTCTGTGCTGGTCAAAAGGATGAAATGCAATCACTCAGGAGGTGTGTGGGAGTGACAGCTGCCTCATGCACATCTAGCATGGCTGGAGGTGGTGTTTGTCCATTGCTCCTTCATCTGTGAACAGTGGCTTGAAAGCCCCATGGGGAGGCTCAGAGAAGCTTTTCTCCCAGGAGGGCCTTCTGCTGTGTTCAAAATTAAAAAAGTACCATGCTGGAGCATTAGAGAGCAAGCTGGAAGTAAATTACGACAAATCAATTAGCTACAAGTGCTATTCAGAGAGTGTTTTGGATTGAAATAGGCACCTAAGAGCTTGAAGTACTCTGTCAAATTGTTGAACATAAGGGTGAAAAATGGAGGAAGCCCATTTTAGTACACATGTTCAGCCACATTAATTAGAGCAAACTGATGATTTTTTTCTGCTGGGAAATGTGGAGTCTGTACTCTCAAAAGAAAAACAGCTCTTTAGAGGGAAAACTCTCCAGCAGGTTATTGTGTACAGGCTCCCCTTATGACTCTGTGAGGTTTCGCTACCCATGTGTCATGCTCCACATTGGGAGCAAATAACATTTTAAACCACAAATGGTGGGATTTAACTGACTAAATCTAGCCATCTACTCCTTAATTCTCACCCTACGCAGAGAAGCAGCCATCTCTAGGGCAGAGTTATTCTCAGGCTGAAGTAGCTGTCTCAGTTGAGTCAGGTGAATTATGCCTGGGGGTGCTTATTGCTCCCCACTGCTTATAAAGGGAGCCTGGGAAGACTGACTCAGATATAGCAGTGTGGCCCTCTAGAGCTAAAGGAAACGAACCCTGCCCAAGATAGCAATGGTGGAAAGCTGACAGATAAGATTTCCAAGCAGAACATTTTTCATGTCCTTTGTGGTGTCACACAAAGGACATGAAAAATGGTGGCCAGAGAAGGTTGTAGAAATGACATGAAAATTTCAGAGCTGCAGTGGTTCATCCCTGAAGATAACCAACACAGCAGGGCACTCAAGGAGCACTTTTTAGGATGTTTGTAGTAATGTCAACATTGAGATGACATTATCATCTCAACGGGGAATTTATCCCATTGGGGTTCACCAACTGTCTTTACACCCTTGTAAGAGGCAACTCAGTGGAAAAGCAAGAGAACTTACGTTTCATCTCATTTCAGCCTGTTTGTGTTCCTCTTATGAGATAGGTGCTTTCCTGTAATACTTCTGGCATTAAAGTTCTCCTTTTCCCTTTTTCTTCTAGTTGGAAAATCGTATATGGTGCTACTTGGATTTTATCTTATTGGCAATAATCAGTTTCTCATAAACGAGAATATGGAAATATAAGATGTGAGGTAATGGCCCAATTTATGGAACTAAAGAGCTTTCAGTGAGTCTTCAACAACATAGTTACAATCTCAAAGAATTTATATATTTTTAAAATGTACCATGGACATTGGGATGTGTTGAGGGCCTGTGTCTAGCTCAGCAAAAGTTGGCTATTTCCCTATATTAAACTGTAAAAGCACTTCTAACTTCAAGGACATGGAAGTGCAAGCTGCTAAATATATATATATATTTTTTTGAACCAATTGTCTCTATAAAGACAATGAATTGTGACTGCCTTCTCATCTTGTGCAAAGAACAATAAGTCTTAGAAGGCTGAAGTTTAAAGATGGGTACTTAATTAGAAAGTGTCCTAAATGAAAAGTCAGTGTTTTAATAAATTTCCTCCAGGATGAAAGAAGTGTCTCTCAAAGGAAATTGCAGCAGATGTGTGAGTATTTGGGATCACTGGGGAGACCTTGGCATTTGAAGGCAGAGAACTTTAACTGTGAAGCGTTTGCTTGGTAGTATTGAAGAATGTGTCTGTGTGCATAACTTTGAAGAATGTCTATAAACATACAGACATATAGGGGTGTTTATACACACAAAAAAATCCCAAAACAACCCCCCCCAAAAAAAGGAATAGGCATCTTTCTGAGTAGCACTGGTGGGTGGGAGAGGAGGTGGTAACAAAAGTTCTTGTAGGGTTTTGTGAGGAAACAGCACAGCCTGAAAGGGACATACTGGTGAGACTTCTGAGAGTTTGGTGCATGCCATGGATCCTTGAGAAAGCAAAAACTGTTTGGGATGGAGGGGAGTGGGGAATCCCCCCCCAGCAGTTGTTCTGTGGTCCTCTTGGACACCATGGCTTGGTGTTCCCAGCTCATGGATTCCAGCCTGCCCTGGGCCAGGCGAGGTGCAGCGAGGAGGTGCCTGTTCCTCCTGCCCTGATGCCCTCACCTGCTGTGCCCACAGCATTTTGGGGGTGTCTGATGGGGCAGGCTTGGAGCCATCCTCCCCATGTGGGTTTTGGTCACCTCACTCTTCCTACACCAATGCCATTGGGAGTAATTTCCAATAACTGTCACATCCTTCCTCCTAAGTGATCCATGAATACCTTGGAAAAGGTCGTTTGGCCCATTATTTTAAACTGGCTGTTGTGAGTGATGCTGCCATGGGAAGCTAGTACACAGTGTCTTGCACTCTCTGTATGACCCAGCTGATCCAATATGCTGGTGCTTGCAATGGGCTTCAAGGGACTTTGATACTTCATCTGTGCTTGAAGTCATGTTTGTTGCTAGCGTTTTTTGTAATTGCACAGTTACAGAAAGTTACTTTTGGTAATGAATGCTGCTAGACTGGCTTCCTCATAGTTTCAGTTAAGACTAATTTTCTTATATCAATGTAAAATTTATTAAGTCAAGCAGCATCTTGTATAAGTTTATTCCTCAGTTCAGGCAGAAGTATTTTATAAACTTCACTGCAGGAAATGTCCAATTGAGTTGTTTAAAGTTTCTTGCCAGGTGCAAAATTACATTAACTGTTTTACCAGCATAATGGGGGATTGTTGAAGAAACATCTGTTCTGAAAGGCTTATCAAATTTTTACCCCCTCATCATCAGATTAGTGTTGTCTTGTTCATTCAGTTGTGCTGCCTGACAATCTGCTGCAATTTTCTCCTCCTTCCTTTGACCTAGAGTTTGGGATTTAAAGGTTATAAATACTAGGCTAGTAGGAAGCATTGGTTTAGTAGGAGAGACATAAATATTTCTTGCATCATAGCACTTCTGATAATACTGGTTAGCAGGAGACTTTTCTTAATTATCAAGTAATGAAATGAATGTTTCTGTCTAATAAGAGTCCTCAAATTGCTGCTCCATACATCCTCAAGCTCCTGCATTGCAATGACAGCATTGTATTATGGGGGAAGAGAACTTTGGGAGTTACTGTGCAGTTATTTTGTGTTTAGAAAGGATGGCTGGCAGGGATTTCTAAGACCTGTGCACCCAAAAACAGAGGAAGTTTCACTTTTTACAGTATCACTGCCCACCTGGCTGTACCTGAGCACCAGCCTCTGCTTGGCCTTCCTCAAACTGGTTAGTTCCTTCAAAATGCTCCCAGAATTGCCTGCCCTCAGGAGCCAACAGTTAAGGGGGTGCTCTCAAACAACACTGGAATATTGATGTTAATTTTCCTTACTTTATGTCTATATTTATATAAATATAGGAATATATATGTATAAAATCTTGTCATATGAACTTCATGTGAATTCCCTGCTGATTTTAAGAATTGCAGGATGATGAAGGCCCTCTCCAGACATTCTTTTCCTTAGAGAACAGTCCAATCTTCTAGAATTCCACCTGGGATACCACAGTGCAGCATAGATGAGCTACAGTTTCTGCAATAATCATGTTAGTTCTGCAATAATGGCATTGGTTCATTAATAGAATATCAGTTCTCCAGTTATCTTAGTCTCTCTATTTCAAATCCTATAAACCTCATTTGTACAAGAAAGCTGATTAGCATAATGCTGCAGCACAGAGCAGTAACAGCACAACAATAAATGTGTTATGCATTTTCTTAGTAATGCCTTTTTTTTGGTGATAAATATATAGCTATTTTTAGAGCAGCAATTACAAGACTTATTGCTTTAATTTTTGTGGGAAGTACTAAAGGACAAAAAATTTCGTTGATAAAATGAATTTAACCTTGCATACAGCTAATGCTAAATGACTGGGGAAAGAGAGATTATCTGAAAGATTTTGTGTGCATATATACAAAGTAAGTGATCCTTAAGGACAAATAAGGAGAGAAATTTGCTAAGGAAGCATGTTTTACTGGCTTGATTTTTTTTTTTTTTTTAATTTGCTGGACTAATGGTTTAGGCAATCCATTAGGCATCTAATGGAAATGTTTAAAACAACTATTTTTAAATGACATTTTCAGTAGTGAGCCAAGTAAGTCAAGTACAAATACAGTATGCAAAGCTGATAATAGAGTTCATGTGGTACACAGCAAATTTAGAAACACAAAATCCGTCCCAATGCCTGTCCGTGTTTAGAGCAGGTCAGTGCAATGTTTCTAAGTCTGAGCACACTGATACTATTCAGAACTTGAACAAAAGAGTGAAATAAGACGGAACTTGCTCATTCTTTGAAAAAATTTGTAGAAATTCTTTAACAGAAGCAATCACATATCTTGTCTTTTGAACAGAGCATAAAGAAATGTGGGGGCTGTGACTGACAGGTTTCAGTCTTGAAAATGGTATAACTTTGAACATCTTTCAAAAAAGACCTTGAAAGTAAGAATGGTTGAATCATGCTGTTTGCCTGTCTTTTCCGTGATAGCCAGTTTGAGCTGCAGAATGCAATGTAGCTGTTTATAGTCCTTTTCAAAGGGGAATGGAGTATATGCACATGATGCTTTAAATACTTTTCTCTCTCTGGGGAAACTAAAGTGGTCATTTTGGGAAGAAAAGGAAAAAAAAAAAAAGATAGATTTTCAGATTTCTTTCTACTTCAGAGAAGTACTTGTTATAAATAACCATTACGTTTCTTCCTCAGAAACTCTAAAATCTGAGCAGCTTTGCCTTGCATTCAGATCACTGCAGTCTCAGCAAGCACAGGTGCAAATATGCAGCAAAAAGGCCAGTCAGTCTCCCTGGGGATGCTGCTGGTGTGTATTTCTTCTCCAGCCCCTCCTGCTTGTCAGACTTCACTTCTTACACATCCATTTCTCCAGTGTTACACGAGCTGCATCACAGAGGAGTGTTTAGAAGAGCAGAACAAGCACGAGTGGTGCCTTTCTGGAGGCCTCTGGAGGAAAAAGCTGATGAACCACAGCCATCCTCCCTCCATGCAGCTGGTGGTAGCAGCCAGCCTAGGGTGGCACTGGCCATGTTCACCTCTGGCAGAGAAAAACTGGACATCCTTGGCAGCCTGATGTCCTAGGAAAAGGGGGATACCTAAAGTTATAGCTGGCTGTGCCTTGCTGTGGCCAGTAGGAGAGGCAGGAATAATAACAGAGATCTCTTGGCAGCCTGATGTCCTAGGAAAAGGGGGATACCTAAAGTTATAGCTGGCTGTGCCTTGCTGTGGCCAGTAGGAGAGGCAGGAATAATAACACAGATCTCTTGGCAGCATCAGCTCAGAGCTCTAATGACCAAGTGGCCAAGCAGCCAGAAACTTCTATAGGGCTTGACTGAAATGTGTTCTCTTCCTATCTTGGCCCTGAAGAGTTGGGAGAATGGAAAGACAAGGTGCTACTGAGAAAATAGAAAATGCAGGAGGTGATGAATGCTTCTTGTTGGTCCATTTTTTGAAATGTGGTGAGACAGTTGCCATAGAAATGCTGTTCTCTGCTCAATACAATGGGTGCCAGTTCCTGGAAGCCATTGACAGCTGTCACAAACAGCTTTCCATGAGTTTAAATATCTCAGAGCAACATAAAGGGAAAAAAGTCCTCATGTTTCCTTATAGATCAGATGCTGTAAGATTTGCTTTTACTTAGGGGAATATGGCTGAGCTGGGTATCAGCTGTTACACATGGTCTGCAAAGTGAGTGTAACTGCAGTCTGATTTTGCTGTACACACAGAACAGCATATGTTTTCCAGAAAAAAATTAACTTTCATCTTTTAAGACTGTTTTGATAGACCAGAACTGGCAACTACCTTGATTTACACTACCAGACTATAAAGCTACAAAAATTAATTCGTTTCAGATGACAATTTTGGCAGTTTGAAAGGATATACTCCATAAGAATAAAGTGCTCCATAAGAAACAATTTTCAGCTGTAAATGGTTTAGGATATCCAAACCATCATGAATACAGCTAGGGAGTGTAGTAGGAAAGGTCAGTTAGCAAGGAAGAGGCTTCTTAATTCTTTTTGTGGGCAACATTCCTTTTCCCAGTTGTGTGCTCAGGAGGTAACAGCAGCTGGGGGGAGAGCACCTAGCATGTAGAACAGTATGAGCTTCTGGTCTACTTTTTTGGTTATCACTTTGTTCTGCAGAGCTCAGTTGAAAGCATACTCCTTTGGGCAGGAGTTATTCATCAGAGCAGTCAAATTTGAGCTGCCCCAGGGGAGGAAGAATGACCTGTACCAAACAGCCAATGGAAACAATGTGCAAGAAAATGAAGGCTCTGAAAGTGTTTTGCAGATGAAAGAGGCAATTAGTGGATACTTTTAGTAGCTATTCACAAAATTTTGGTGGTCAGGCATTATGCTTGTAAGAACTTGTTTCTTTTATTCTGAGATGAAAAAGATATGAAAATTAATTTTTTTTTTTTTTTTTGGTGAGCAAATCTCTTTATGGAAGACTAGACTGTGTTACAAATGAAGATAGGGCTGGTTGATTTTTTTTTTGTCCCCAGAGCTTTCTGGAGTGTAACAGCATCCTTAAACAGCCTGATAGCAATTTAAAAACTGAGACTGGCTTAACTTTTTTTTAAGAGACTTGCTGCTTTCCTTTTCTGATAGTTAAATTTGGGTATGCATAAAGACATGCCTGTAGTAATTAGCTGTGAAATCTATCTGTCCAGGTGAAAGTGTTATGTAACCTACAGATAGAGTGCTTACTCAAAACTGCACTTGGAGGGTTGTTGCTTTGTTTGTCCTGTGCTGCCCTTCCAGTCTAAAGGGACCTCTCTGGCCCATCATGACTTAAAAATTGAGGGTAGGGTAGCTGCAGGCTAGTTTATTAATTAATGAGAAGACTGAGTCTATGTGAGAGTCAAGTTCAGAGATTTAGTGTTCCTTTTTCCTTTCCATGGAGTCTGCCCAACACTGTAAGTTGCCAAAATATTCACTGCCCCTCTAATGGGGAAGAAAGAGCTCAGCAGCAAGACAGCACCCAATCCACCCTCAGGGCACAGAGATCTGGTACTTGTCTCGCTCCAAGGCCTCTGTGGATCCAGCAGGTGAGCATCCACCACCTTTCCCTCAGACTCAGTGCCTCCCACAGGTCCTGCTGGAAGGGTTTTGGTTCACTCGGGCTCTGCTCTGCTTGTTATTAATTCTTGCTGTGCAGCAAAGGTGCGAGGAGAGCCTGCTCAAGTCCTAAGGGGGCAGGGAGAATAGTTAATGATTCCCCTGTGCTAGTGACACCATGATGATTTTTTGCCTTTTCTTTTATACCCCTTTTATACCTTTTTACAACTTCTGTAATCTTAGTGCTTTTTGCCTACCTTCTTGGCCTTGTTTGTCAAGCTAGGAGACTAAATATTTTAGAAGCTTCATAGTTAGGGATCAGTGTGCCCCAGACCCCAAGGTCCTCTCCAGAACACATTTTGTAAACTAAGATAGAACTATCCAGGGGAAGGTTCCTTGGGGAGGGGGGCTCACTCGAGCCTCTTATTGGGGAATTTTTGATAGATATGCTAATTAGTAAGACCTATAATGTGATACCAGATCTTTTGGGGGGTGCATTGTGGTGTACATAGAGGTACATTTGACCTGGACGTAGTGCATCTAAGGATCCCTAAAATAAATACAGAAGTAAAATCCCTTTTTCCCTTCTAACCGTGTTTGACTCTTGATTTTAAGACCAGGAAAAGGCATCACTAGAACTGACTGAGCAGAAACGAGCATCACCCCATGGGCTACAGATGCTGCACTGGGAACCTGGGGGACATGGGGGTCCCAAACTGACTGGGATCCAAGGGGATTGGAGGTGCAGATCTCTGATTGAGGGCTGTGGTCATCCCTTCTGAAGGGATGCCATTGCTCAGCACTTTGTGTCTTGGGGAACTTGCCAAGATCTTGTTCATTATAGGAAAAACTTAATTTGGCACTACCGATTGCCAGAAGCCTGAAGTCACGTTGAGGTTTAGAGCTGTTTCCTGCAGCTACTGTAAACAAATATGTGCTGTCTGCTAAGAGCATCATGTATTTGTTCAGCATTAGACTTACAGACAGCTCTGTTCTCGGAGCAGGGCTTTTATTCATCATTGTATGAGAGTTTGCAAACCTATTTTCTCAACATCAGTACTGAACCTGTTCCTTGTTTTTCCACCTCTGATTTGTCGAATAGCATTAATCTTGGCAGGATTCAATTGCTTGAAATAACCAGATTGTCTATCCTGAAATGGCCTACTGTGAGGCTTCAAATTTGAGGGCTCTTAGAGCTGCAGCTTAATTTACATGATGCTGCTAGCATTTTGAAAGTATTAATTTCAGTTTGTAAACATTTGTGCTTTGATGAATGGCAATCTACTGTCAACGATCCTGCACCTTCTTTCTACTTCTCTGCTTTTACAACCAGAGACAGGACATATTCTACCCATGCCGGGTGCGACTTTTTTCTCTTTAAAAACATGTATTTTGTTCCATTCTGTTGAAATGGATAGAACTTCTGCCACTGGGTGTGTGGATCTGGCAGCAGTACTATCCACCCATGGACAAAATAAATGCAACCTCTCTTGAAAGTGCACCACAGCATGAGGCTGTCTCATTCACGTCAGTGCCCTTAGGAACCAAACCATTGGGAATAACAAGGGTTTTGTTGAAGAGGTGCTGCAAGCATGTCCTTCCTGCAATCCACAGCCTGTACTATGAGCTCCAGAGGGATCCCTCCCTTCCCATACTGTCCTGAATACTGGAACTTGAACATGCTTGGATGGATTTCCCCCTTTATGTGCTTGAACCATTTCTACTTGTGGTGATTTCTCCCTTCCCTGGAGGGAGAGGCAGTAAATCTAGAGGAGATTTATGGCCTTCTGTCAGCCGAAGACAGCCTGATACACTGAAACCACTGTGATCTCCTAGAAAACATGGCAGGGTAATCTATTGAGTCTTGTAAAGCACACAGCTGTCTTCTCTTAGAGAGGAGAAAGTCTTTTGGCTTGTAAAACCTTAGGAAATGCAAGGATAAAGAGCAGTAAAAGTTGCCCAATTTCTGTGTTCTGCAAAGTCTGGTAGATTTTTAAATTTTTTTAAGTAAATCAGTTACCTTTATATCTCTGCTCTAAGTCACTGGAATGGAAAATACCCTAAACAATACTTCAATAATGTTGCAAGATTTCTTATTCCCAACTCATTAAATGTTATTTTGTTCTCTGACAGCCTATGCTTCCAGTAAGAAATTTCTCTCCTGGGAATGCCACAGACTGTGCAGAGTGCAGGGCACAGTCCCTGAAGTGGATGTGTCTAGGTCTGAATTTGCAGAGGCTGATATTCCAGTCGGAGTGGGTGGTGTCTCAAAAACCTCAGATGAGAATCAGATGCAGTATTGCTATAATGTCTTGGTGATGGGTTTGGAGGGCACTGCTACCAGCCTGGTTACAACAAGAGCATCAGCATTCTGAATTAAATTGCTTGAGTCAAACCAGAAGGCATCAAGAAAGATTAATTCCTGTTCAGGAATACCTGATGGGTGATGGGGTTTGAAATTTTTATTTATTAAAAACACAGCAAACCAACCAACCCAGCCAAATCAAACACCACCCCTTTCCCTCTCAGCAGGTCCCCTGGCTGCTTTTTATTTTGCTGTAGCTCAAGACCCAACACCATGCATGCTGCGGTGAAAAATGTCACTGATATTACGTGAAGATAATTACTGTTTTCAGTGCTGCTTGGAGCATTTAATTTCATGTTCAATACAAATGAAACAAACTGCTTTCACAAAATAACTTCACAGTTTCTTCCCTCTGTGTTTCCATGGAGGAAATCTCTATCTCACACTGGATTATCTGTTCTCTTAAAAGAATACTTTTGCCCTGGCTAAAAGTCCCTATGAGGACTGCCCCTGACTTAAGGGAATATTGAGTGGGAGACTAACAGAACTGAGTTAGAGATTCTTTACTTTTAAATGGAAAGCAACAGAACAGGAGGTTGCTTGAAATCTCTGTTAATCTGTTAGTCCGCAGACAAAGTGTATTAATGATATTAATGAAATTCATTATACTTGTGATTATGAGTGATTATTTGTACTTTACCATTAAAGGCACAGTGTAGCTACTTGCTGCATGGATTTACCATCTGCCTTGCAAAAGACAAGCCCCAAAGGGGCTACATTTCAATGAATTGGAAGAAAAGGAAAAGGACAGGTAGATGTGCAGCCCTTCTGTACTTTTTTTCTTTAAAGTGCAGCTCCCTGAGTAAAAGGCCATTTGACCACTGCAGCTGATGGCTCTTATCCCCAGCTTACCATCTCCTTAAATTGAGTCAGTGGTGATTGCAGGCATCTGAAGAACTATAGGGTGCAGTGTCTCATTCTAGAACATTGCTTCAACCTTGAAATATTCTTTTAAAGCAGCAACTTTTGACTTTTTTATGGCAATTCTAGAAAATTGTAGAGAGTAATGGCAAAGTTGTGACAAAGCCTGAAAGGAAACTAAACTGAAACAATAAGCAGGCATATAACTTAGAAAATTGTCTCCTTTCTCCTTCGGTGTCATAACAACTCTTTCTTCTAGTTCTGGTAGGAACGAGATTGTGAGAGGCTGGCAGATACAAATCTTCCAGCATTGAAAATATTTCTAGCACCAGGAAGGGCTTAATCTTCTATCTGATGCAAGACCTGGAGCCCAGATTGTCTATGGCTCATCCTCATTTCACAGGTAGAGAAGGCACAAGAAGGGAAAAGAGAGCTGACCTGAGTTTTGTCGTGAGCAGGATGAGGTGAATGCTGAGTTCTGCCTTAGGGTATGATAAAAAGAAAACTGAACTTTTTGTGATTTTATGATTGTTAGTTTGGATTCTTGGGCAATAGGTTGCCCGATAGCTTCGTGGTTTATCTATCTGCGTTGGTCTCGTGCTGTGCGTGCTTTGCTAAACTATTGCTGAGCTTCTGCTCTTGTGCAGGGGTCAGATTTCTGCAAAATTATCACCAAACAACACCTATCTGGTGCTTGGGGAACCTGTGTGCTCAGTAAATCAGTGGGCAGACTGTAGAACCTCATTAAGACTTAGGCCTTTGCGATGCCCTTGGTAGTTCATCACTGATAAGCAGAAATACAGCCGTGTAATTTCATAAAGGCCAGTTAGGCCTTTCAGAAATAACACCAGTAGTTATGCTGATAGATCAAGTGTGGGATCTCTGGATATAAAGCATTGTTGTTCATCATAGGGTTTAAAAATTTATAGCTGGAGGGATCCTGTTGTGGGAGACTTTGCCTCTGTGTTGAAGTGGGTTGGTCATAGCTAGAATTTGATTGTCTGTATCGGCATGTTTCCTGAGTGAGGAAAGCTATTTGCATATAATACAATAATGCCTCCCACCTGACATTTACAGCAAAGACCTTCAGAGGGAAGAAAAGAGAATTCTCCCAATTTTTACTACCCATTGTTCATGGTGATATCTTTAGCTACAGCTTGTCTTGTAAATTGATTGAATTATTTAAGGTGCTGATTTATTTAGTGAAGGCAAAATTAGTATTTTTGTCTCTGACAGCTGTAGGGCTTGGAAGAATAGTCAAGGTATTTTTCCTGATCATTCAATGCATTACTTAAGAAAGTGTTTCCCGTGTACTAGGTAAAAACAGATGGAGAAATCTGGTTTCTATTCTTTTGAAGTGCTTACTTCATACTCACTAGAAACTTCTCTTTGCAGGCCTTTTGGTTCTTTCTCCCTACAGTGGTCCCCCCATGAAAGACCAGGATTTTGCTACAGCTCTGGATGAGCCTCATGAAGTTATTTAGGAAGGTGCATGTTCTATATGTTAATGTGTGTAAGCCAGAACTCCAGTGTATGTACTTTGTGGACATTTCTTCACTGTTTGTAGTGCTTGTCTGTACTTAGAGTGTGAGAAACTCTGACATTGGCTCAGCAGAAAGCCCTTCTGGGTTTGTGTGCTGCTGCTTCCCGTGCAGGGTGTGCCGCTGGCTGAGCAGCCCCCTCACTTCCCTCTCCCAGCCTGTCCCAGTAAAAACGTGTGAGTTGCCTTTCTCACCCCAGAGCCCTTTCCTCTCCAAAGCGTGCACAACCACGAGCTTCCCCACAGCGTGTTACCTCGTCACTTGTAATTTATCCTTTCTTCCATGGGATAAATAGATGCTATAATATTGGCTTTTTGCAAATGTTAAAATAAGTGATGTAACAGTGGCTCTGCCACAAATAGATGCTATATGTAAAATATGATATATAAGGTAGCGTTGTTGTGAGGATGTGGTTTTCTTAAATACTGTTTCATTTAACAAAAAAACTTAGAAATAGCTATGCTTATGAACTATTTGCCTGGATTCCATTCTGAATGGTTACTTGCAAAGGGTTTGAATATGATTCTGGGAACTGCTGGAAGCAAGATTCCATTCTGAGTGGTTACTCGAAAGAGTTTGAATATGCAATCACCTGTGGGATCAATTCCGGGAATTACCAAAACAAGATTCCATTCTGAATTGTTACTGGAAAGGGTTTTGAATATGTATAATTGTTTATGAATATGCATAATTGTTGATAAATATGTAATACTTCAGGTGTATAAAAAGGGCATTTTAGAGGCCACAGGTGTGCTCTTGGCTAAGCACCAAAAGCACCCAGCGCTGTGATTTTTGCTTTATTATCTTTGCCCCTTATTGTCCTTTATTAAACTTTTAAATCTTAACAGGAGAGTGAACTTCGTTTTTCACATTCCATAAGGAGCAATGCTGCTAAATCCTTTAACTGGGGATTAATCTTTCTGTCTTTTACTCTTTGAGCTGCTGCCAATCAACTATTATTTATAAAACAAGCTCTTGGGTGATGTTGGCAGATCTCATAAGTCACTGCTCAGTTTCTGCCCTACCTTACTAAGACTACTGGCATAAATTTAAGTACATTCAGCTACTCATTTCTAATTTGGTCAGTACAGAACAATTTTATCCCCATATTACTGCCCATACTGGCACATCCAAGCAAGCCACCTATTGCCACTTCATTTACCCTGTACAATTGTACAGATCAGAAACACAGGGCAGCAGTTATCCTGCTGTGATCTCCTGAGAGGTTATTTAGAAATGCTATTCTACCCTGCAGTGCTTAAAAACAGGAGCACTACTGCTGAGATTCACCCTAGGAAAATGTATTCTTGAGGGGGAGAAAGGGGCTCTGAATTTTAGAAATGAAGGGTGATCGTTTTGGAGATGCTAACAATGAGTTTTAGCAGAGTTTATATGGAATGGCCTTTATAGCTTGTGCCTTCCTTTGTCTCTGAAGCTATTGCAGTCTTTCTGATAAAATCTTCACACCACACTAGTCCCAAGAGAGACATAGAAGCAAGGAGAGGGATATGTATTATTTAATCTGTGGTTTGCACCATGCTTCAGTCAATCTCTTGATATGAAATGGGTGGTCAGTGTTGTGTTAGTCACAAAGCAGTTCTGTTCCGATAAGCCTTGGCAGTTTTGGATGTTTATGCAAGAATACTGGGTAAGTCACTTGAACTTCCAAAACTTTCTGAGGAACAAGCTGTCTTTGGGATGTCAAATATTGTAGTTCATGCTTTAAGCCAAGTCCAATAGCGGGAAATACCTTCTCTTACTCTTTTGCAACATTTCTGGATCTGGTGTTATTCAAGCAATGCAGAGGTACCAAAAAAACCCACCACAAACATGGGAGAGGACTGTGAGGACTCTGCTAAATAAACCTTAGAATATTTTCAAAAAGTCTCAAGCACCCCCCTTTTATTTTGAATTCTGGGCACATATTCAGATTACTTTCCTATTAAATATGCAGTTTCCACCTCCTATAGTGGACACGCAGCACTGGTTAAAATCTGATCTCGTTTAAATTTCATACTCTACCATTGAAAATGATTAAAAAAAATACTGCCAAAGACTTGAGACCTACAGTTACCAGTCATATGATGTCTAGGTCTATTTTGCTAACCATCCCCCATGCTTAGTTTGTTCCCCAGCCTGCAATAACCACTTGAAATTTACTGCCACCGTTCACTTGGTTATTATGTAGAGACTCCTACTGTAGCTGATGAATACCTGTATTCTGTACCACGCTATTTTCAAAGGCTTTCTTTTTCCTGTTGCAAGGTATGAGGCTGATCCTACAGATCCTACAGCGGTCTTGGTTGGACAGGGCAGCTGGAAATTGCCTCATCCACCATCCAGCCTCCTCTTTGTAGCTGGAGGCTTGCCGACATTAGAGACCAGGTCAGCCATGGCTTTGTATTTAGGAGGTTTGAAAATCCCCAATAACTGACACATTACAAGCTCTGTGGACAGCAGCACTGCCCTGTCCTGCCAGTGAGGAAGTTTTTCCTACTGTCCAACCTGAACCTATCAAGGCAATGTTTGTGAATGTTGTCATCCTTCGTTATTTTGCATGCCACTCTCAAAACCAGTTTGGCTTTGTGGCCTTTAATCTCCTTACAAATAGTTGCATTAGATCATCCCTTCTTTGATGGATGACCCCTTCTTTGAGGATGGAACAATCCCTGTTCTTCACCCTCTCCTCACAGGCCATGTGCCCCGAGCCCTGACCATCTCAGCAACCGGACTGTCCCCATTTTCTCCACATCCACCTTGACCTCACCCTTCTTCCCAGAAGTGGCTGAAGTACTGCAAGTGTGGCCTGATCAGTGCTGACTGGAGTGGGATAATAACCTCCAGATCTGCTGGACATGCTTATTTTAATGAGGTCATTATTTGTGACACGAGTGCAGTGTTGGTTTATATTAATCTGACACCCACGGAAACCTCAGGACCCTTTTGGCAGGGCTAATATCAGCCCATTTGGTTTCCTGCCCTTGCAGGTGCCTGGGGTTTTTCTTCCCTGAGTGCATAGCTTTGCACTTGGCTGCGTTGAACTTCATGATGTTTGTTTGCTCAGTCCTCAAATTTATGGCCAGGCCCCTTTGTGTTGAAGCTCTGTCTTTTGTCACATCAGAAACTTCTAATCTATTATCCTAGAGGATACAAAAAATTGCAGGCAAGTTTCTGCTCTGACTTACTCTTTTGGGAGAAATTTCTCTATCCATTAACTATAGAGGGAACCATGGAAGACTTATTCCCTAAGCTATGGTTGGCTTTTGAGTGTCTTCAGCTTTAGTTTTCAGAAGGGAGAACAGTGGGAGATATGGAGAAACTAGTATTGTGTTTTCTTTTCATCCTGCTGTGCAGTGCCAAGCCTGAATGGAACAAGAGCTTTTTTTGTTTGCTGTGATGTTCTTCTGCTTTGCATCTACTCTGCCTTCCAAATAGTGTTTCATCTTTAATGGTTATGGCACCCATTAAGCTGAGAACAGTCTTATGACTGAACCATCTCCACAGACTGTTAGCCTCATTATGGAACCTTAAGTTAATGTTCAGACTGTCAGTACATTAATAATTGTTTGGTATAAAATGTTGGCTTGCCTTCCTGCCTATTCTCTTCTGTTAAGGTTCCTTTATTTGTAAATAGAGCAACTTGTGGCCAGTTAACCCATGGTGTAGTTTTCTTGTTAATCTTCCTGTTAACATCTGATACTCCCCAATTTTTCTCGTATTTTCATCAGACCCTCTTTTTATTTTATTTTAGACACTTTATTTTAGACAATAAGATCCCAACAGATATGTTTCTGTGCCTATTCTTTTATTTTAATTTTCATAGTCTCTCTCAAGGATTATCTGTCTTCTGCTGTTGACCATGCAGATACTATTTGGGCCTATTTAGCTTCTGCAGTGGTTTTAAACTTCTTTTTTCTCCAGCCAATTTGTAGACTACTAAAAATCTTTCAGTAGAAATGCAGGTCCCCATGTGATAACTGATGCCATGCACTAGTAGTGTGGTGGGTTTGTTTTTTGCCTAATTGTTTTGAGTGGATCTCTTAGAAGTCATTCACATAAAGGTTTACAGACCCCAAGGTGAAAACAACCATTTTGTTTTAACTGATGGGAAAATAGAAAAGGAATAATCTTAGGCTGTATCTTACAGTAGAGAAAGCAGCACAGGATAAGTACATGTAATATATATCTGGCTGGTATTGCCTACAGGCTTCACAGCAAAACACAGATTTGACTCCCTTTGTTCACTAGAGGATAAAGGGCTATTAAGCAAAACCTGTTTTTGAGAAACCACAATGATCTTTCACTTTGGTAGACCTCTTGAACAAAAACTTAGAACATGAAATCAGCATGTTCAATCATTCTGTTCTATCTCCACCCAGACCTGGACTAGGTAATAGGGACAGTATTTTAACGGGGGAAGAGGTGTACTGTTGTTAAGGACAGCAGCAAAAAGGCACTGGGCTGATGAGTAACTGACTTGCTCTCTCTCAGCAGCAGCAAATTCTCTTTTCAGCCACCAGCCATCCTGGATGGAGCCATATGAAAAGCCCACTGCTGAGGGGGAGTGAGTGTGACATTCTCTTCTGTGGAACTCAGAGCTAAATTAGCACAGTCCTCCTCCCCCATTTCTTCCTTCATGGATTGCAGTGCTGTGGCTGTATTAATGAGGCACTGGCCCTGTGGAGTATGTCTTTCTAGTGCCAAAGTTCAAGACTGGTAAAAATGTCTGAAAATGTTTAGTTTTCTGCAGGTTATAATAATAAAAAAAAAATTCATTCATTTTTTCCTTTCTTGGTCATAGCATTAAAAAATGACCCATTTTATATAAAGAGATGTTAAGTGCTTGCAACTTCATTGCCTTTCACCCTGTTTTAGCTGTGGATGAGTTTACCCACATCAGAGGACATCTCTGGTGGTGTTAATGGTACCTAGTTTTCATGAGTATGGTGGTTTGCTGTATTCCCAGAAGGAGAACTTACAGATAACAACCCTGGAAGCTTCTTACATTATTTCCCACTGTGAAATGTGGGCTTTGTAGGAAGAATGACCTGAAACAGTGGTTCACAAAGTGGTCTCTGGCTTGGTGGTGTTTGGAGGCCTGGGCAGCGCTCTGCTCCTCTGCTAAATTAAGTGCCTCCTTCACACTGCTTTGTAAGGGAAGCCACCCTTTGTGTTTATCAGTGCCTTCTCTTTCAACTCTAAGATCCTGATTTTGTTTGGCACCAGGGCTAGACAATAAGCAGGAAAGTGCACGAAATGGATGCATGGACAATCATGGAAAAGCATGCCTGGAGAAAGTGCTTGTTCCTAACTGCCATGAGTTGCAGGTTGGCTGCTGGTTGAAGAATGAATAATTGCATTCCTTTCTAAATGACACACTTTAGAAGTGGTGTGGATATTCCCTTTTTTTAGTCAGTCACATGTCCTGATCCAGCAATGTGTTTTACTTCATTTTAAACTCAGATGATACTTTGAAATAAATAAAACTAGCATGTGCTTCAACACTGTTCTCAATCATGAGTTCTTTCCAACGTCCAGGCCCTAACTTTTAAAAAAGTGATCATTTCTAGGATAATTTCATGCATTCAGAATTCCCGTGGGCATTCAGCTGATGTGCCTCATGATAGACACCCAAAACCCAGAGCGTGTGTGATACGGGCCATGCAGGAGCTGAGAGCTGACCCCCAGCCCGGTGCCTTGGCCACCATCCCACCCCCAGCCACTGAAACTGGAGTGTACACAGGGCAGGAAGCAGAAATCAGGGCTGGTTAACCAGGCTGGTGATTTCAGCGATGAAGCTGATAGAAGAGCAGAAGCAGAGAAGTGCACTGAGGGGAGCAATTTTAAGTACTTAATTACAGAGTGCCTGAAGAAGGCTGGGCGCTTTCTGGAGCACAGATCAAGTGCTTTCTCCTCTGATGGGATTAGGCCGCTCTGGCTACTTGTGTCAAGTCCCTTTTCAGACATGCTTTGATTCCTTCCACTCCCCAGAGGACTGTAATTAAGAAGTTACTGCCTTCCAAGTGTGCAATTATGTTCTCTGAAACCCAATAACCAGCCCTGAGTGTAAAGCATCCCCTGCTTCCTGCATCAGCATTCTTCTGACATGTAGGTACCTCAGCTTTGGTAAACCGCAGAGGATGTTTTCTCCCCAGACAATGAGTTGAATGTGAAGTGTTAGGGGATCAGAAAGGAGACATGAAGTAGGTAAAACACAAACAAGGGTGTAAGTATGCTTGATAACTATTTTTTTAAATAAAAGCTTATATGAAAGTGTGAGTATTTGTCGTTTGCCAGAAAAGAGCAAAGATAGACTTCCAAGGACTGCAAGTTTGGGTTTTGGTGTTTTGCCAGAGTCTTTGTGCTGTTGACAAAAATAAAATTCAAGGAGTTATTACCCCTTTAAGCCTTTTGTTTGCACTAGCCAAACACCCAGTTATGTCTGTCGCAATTTTAAGCTTCTGTGAAGGCAAAACTCACTTTGTGAAAGTAGTATATGCAAGGCAGAAATATAATCTGATAGAAAACTGGTTTTGAACAGTAATCTTGAGTATTTCACCACACCAGTCAGTGTTACTGTCACATCTGACAAATATTTAGGTTTCCCTTGCTAAAGGCACTCCAGCAATAGAAATAAACAATTCCTAGGCACCATCTCCCAACATAGTCAGAATTTGGAGCTAAACCCTCCTTGTTGCCAGGCACGCTGGGCTCTGGGTGGGCATGGAGACTGTTTTTGTCCCTGCCTCACTGCACCAGCCTTCAGGCTTCCAGGCTTCCAAATGTGCTTCCGTAGTTTAGACTAAAGAACTTGATCTCTTTGCTATTTCTTCTTACTCCACATTTTCTACTTATTTGAATTTTTTCCTTGTTCCTTTCTGGGTGCTTTTTACTATGTCCCCGATCCTTCTAAAGCAGTCAAAAATGAACAGAGTGGTCTGGGGTGATGTTTTATGTGTTACACTATAATATTTTGGGGTTTTTTTCTCCTCTCTAATAGCATGGCATTGTTGACTCATGTCCAGGTTGTGATCCCTTAAATCCTTCTCTGCAGAGTCCCTCCCAGCCCTGCTTTATACAGGTGATTATTCCTACCTCAATGTAGTGCTTTGAAATTCACTCTGGACAATGAATGGACCTCTCTTTTTAAATGGGCTGTTGCTCCAGTTTGCTCAGAGATGTTCTTGATTTAGGGCTGGGTTGTCAGAGTTGTGCCACAATCAAGAACACATTTTACAATTGCCTGCTCTTGAACCATTGTTCTAGAAAAGGACTTGCACCTCAGGAGATATTAACACCATTGACCTTCAGAAAAGGTTAAAAATGAAAAAAAACTCAAACAAAACTTCTAGTGAAAAAAATGAGTATATAGTTTTAAAAGTCAGGTTCATTTCTCAGTTCTACAAGTCATGGCAAGTTTCAAATAAGTTAAATATAAACAATTAGGCTGCTTCTACACTAAGGATTAAAGGCAATGCATTGAGGAAAAAACCAAAAGGTAAACGATGCAAAAAGTTAAGGAAGCATTTAGCTTTGTTTAGTAGATGATTCTACTAAATTAAAATAGAATTAATTTTACTAAATTCTGACTTAATAACCATAATTATCAAATATACAATAGAACCTTCAATTTCTTCACTTCCAGAATTACTTTTGGAATCATTCCCTCTCTCTGCCAGCTGTTGTCATGTCTAAGCTATGAGGTCACTTGTAACATCTAACCTGGAAATATGTAGAAGTCCTGCAGTTATTCCAGCTGCTTTGAGCAGGGAAAAGTGATGCATGCATAATATTCTAGATTGGTATTTCTTCAAAATGTGTCCTGAGCATTGTTAGAAGCACTGGGAGCAAGACATGAAAATGACAGCATTTTCTGGGTTGCAGCCTTCCAAATATAAGATAAACTTTAACATGAGTCTAGAAGCCTTTTTTTTGGGGAGAGTACCCCTTCAGTTCTGTTTCCTGTAGCACTAGTTAATTCTTGTCTTCAAAAGGAATGGAACAGACTACTCTAGTTCTGAATATGCATATTTCTGAATAGAACAGGGAACACTACAATATTTGTAGCAGTCTGGCTGTTCTTTAGTTAATTATAAACATCTGGTCAAACTGGCATCCCTATTATTGTACATGCAACAGAATATAGTATCTTCCTTCTTCATCCTGTTCATTTTCATAGGGATTTCTATTTCCTACAGAATATTTCTGTTAGTGTTGGTAATAGCTCCTTTTGGCTTGAATGTCCCTGTATGGATGAAAAGAATCTAGATTTGCACGACAGAAGGTAAAAACTTCTAATTTAGGGAAATATTTTTAGGTGTTGTTGAATATATTGAAAAACCATCCCACACCTAAAATGACAAATGCCTGTATAGGACCTATCAGCACTCTGCTGTCACATTGCAATATGTTGTATGACATTATTGGATCTCCAGGTTTGCTAGGGAAGAGTGAAAAGGGAAACAGAATTGCTGCTTCATACCTTAGAGAGGAATGTAATCATCATGAAATTCATTCAGGTGCTGATGCCTAAATCTATCCACATATTTTCCACTCTAAATGTGATTTTTGACTTCCTGTAGCTTTGCAAAAAACCAAACCAAAACAAAAAAGAGTTGTCATGCTGATTTTGTGCCTTAGGATGAATGGGTAATGAAAGGGAAAAGAAAATAAAGACCTCAGGATTAGACACTTGCCTCTGGACCTTAAAATGAGTTTTAGTCCTCTTTCTGTTCTAATATCAGTTACGAACTCTCTGAAGTCATTTAAGTGAGGCTCTTGTCCCTCTGTGTGATCTCTGGTGCTTGACTTGAGAGCCCATCTCTGATTTGCAGAAGTGATAAGATGATGTGAAAAGCTGATATCCAGGAGGTGTAGAGCAAAACCAAAGGGCTGTGCACTGCTAACACCTAAGGCCACTGCCTGTGGGGGTTGGGGCAGAGGCCTTCACTGGATTTTGGAAAAATCTATGGTGATGGACACCAATTAAAAACACCATGAGCACTTCTAACTCTCTGTGGGCTGAAACTAATACATTCCCAAATATGCCTAAAAATGTTGCTTATGTAACCTTTGTGTTTTTACAATGTGATCCTTTTTTCCTTTAGAATTTCCACTCTGGGTATTTGCAGTTATTTATTTTATATTTCTGGGCAAGAGAAATCTACTTTACTCAATGTCAGAGAATAAATTAAGTCATCCTTCAGCGTGTCACTTTTAATCTGGAGATCAGTCTCGAGATATTTTTAATGACTTTGCATCTAGAAATATCAGTCTGATAATTTGTCTAAACTCCTTGAATACCATCTCTTACAGTTGCACTTATTTAAGGAAACTTACGGTTTAAATTTTGGCTGCACTGTATGTAAAATGTGTTTCTTAAAAGTCTTCCTATCGTTTACATGTATAAATATTAATATATATAATTTTATGACCTTTACTGTTATCTTATATAGAATCCTGG
This sequence comes from Dicrurus megarhynchus, assembly GCA_013399195.1. Taxonomy (NCBI): domain Eukaryota; kingdom Metazoa; phylum Chordata; class Aves; order Passeriformes; family Dicruridae; genus Dicrurus; species Dicrurus megarhynchus. Next base: position 48,636 of record VXAD01013459.1, read on the forward strand.
AAAAATCTGAAAAAACAAATTTAATCCAGAAAGAATATATTTTATTTTTATTTAACTAGCAGGATAATATTTTAAAATTATAGGAATTAATCTGAGATATACAATTTCCTATTTAATTCTGTCTTACCCACAGACCTGATGAATGGCTGCTGGACTTTGCTACCACTAGCTATGAGACGCAGGGGAGAGGACTTCCTCTACGATTCCTCTTGTTCCTTTCCTAAATTTTGATCCCAAATGTGAAAAAGCAACCTCCATATCTCCTCTAGGAGAGCTAGAAAAGGCTGTGGGATATTGTGAACTGTTATGCCTCATGAATCCTCTCCTGTCTTGGTTTCACTCAAGCTCTCTTCCCTCTTTCCCTCATTTTCCTGAGGAGATGCTACCCTTGCACTCTGCCTTTTTGCCTCCTGTTTTATTATCCACACTGTTCATGGACTAAATTTGTCTCTCTTAGAGAACGAGCCAATTTCTAACAGGACAAACCTGAACACTGAAGCCTAGAGGTTTTATGTCTGAGCCTGCTGCAAAATGACACAGGGCAGCACCGCATCTGTCCCCCTCCAAGAACATCCTTTGTATCTTCAAATTCTGACTCCCTCATGCCGTAGCACAGCCATGTAATTCAAGGGTTATGGTGTGAAAATATTACTCTGCCAGGCTAGTACATGGGTTTTCATCTTTTTAGCTTTTACATTAAAAAAACTCCAACCATGTGGTAAGAATTATATATGAGGGAGCATATTTGAGAGGTGATTATAGGCTCAAATCAAGTGTTGCTTTGGCTGTGGGTCATGGCTGCAGCATTTCCCATTGTATAAAACTGGCAAATGGACTGGCCCAGCAGGTGCTAAGTCTGGCTCTGGATGCACACTGGACATTGGTCTGGGGCTCAAACTTGGGGTCAGCTTCCTGTGCTGACCATGAAACTGAGTAAAATGAGTCGCTGTGATGAATTGTCCCTTCCTAGAGAATTGTCTCATTCCAGCTGCTGTCCTGCGAGCACACTCATACTGACAGTCTTTATCTCTGTTCTTGGCTCTTGCAAATGAAGGGGTGATAAGAACTAAAGGGCAGAAAATTGTCCCAATGCCTATGGATAAGTGTGCAAATGCAGTGCAGGCAGCACTTCCTCCAGGAACTTTTCTGGTCTACCTCATTTTCTCCTGACATTGCAGGAACATCCCAGCCATGCAGCAATTTTCCATGAATTTCTTTCCAAAATATTAGTTACTGTCAAATTATGTTTGCTCCAGAGGGTGCCAGGTCTGAGCAGCCTCAGACCATCTACACCAGCTGGTTTGGTGGCTGGGCTTCTTTTTGCTGGTGTGCTGCACAGAGACAATTTCTATGTGCCTGTTCTACAATTTTAATGTTTTCCTTTTCTAAATGAAGACTAAATTCTACATGTCTGCTTCTGTGTAGAAAATGACATATGCTTCTCTATATAGGAATATCTTAAACTGGAATGGGAATTCCTGGTTTCCCTGAAGTAGCTTCCATGTTAATTTGCACATTGGCCTCTGGTGACTGTTTTTAACTGAGGTACTACGCTTCCAATCCCTTTGACTTCTTACATGCAGCTGAACATTGGCTTGACTGGTGAATTTGGTTTTGTAAAGGAGTCGCCACAGAGCAAGCAGGGTCAAAACTGTCACTGTTTCAAATGAAAAGTAGGATTTCAAATAGATGAGGAGATTACCTTTGCCCTTTGAAAAGCAACTCTGTTTTTCAGGAATAAAATTCACCTCTGTAACTGCAAGAAGAAAATAATTATGACCAAGTTACCAATAAGAGCACTTCTGAAATGTGCATGCATTTGGACTGGGATGTTTAAAGTGTGCTTGAAATTTATCTTAATTACAGCTCTAAGCTTGTAAGATGGTGAAAAATAGTATTTCTATTTAGTAGGAGTGGGTGGTGTTACCTATTAACATAAGTTTGAATTCACACAGTAACATTTAAAGTCTATTTATAAGTAAAAGACTAACAAACAGATGAGTGAATATAGGTCAGAGAGGGGAGTTAAAGAGAATGGGAATAATAACACCTCTGGCTTCATGGGCTGATGAGGCACCACTGCTGCCAGGGAAAAAGGATAAGAAAAATAGCTTGGTCTCTAAGTAAACTGTGGCTGCTTGGAGGAGAACAAAATACCAAACATTTTGTCTGAGCTTTACAGCCCTGCAGATCGCCTGAGGAGCTTTGTATTTCATCCCAGAGGCAGACGTGGAGTGCTTATTATTCAAATACCCACCACTTATCCCTGATAACGCTTTCAAGGCATACCTGACTGAACTGTAAAAAACCCAATCTGGTCAAGTGCTGGTTTAATATGCACAGACACTGGCTCGCAAATCACCATGGATTGTTTTCATGAACTACAATTTCACTCTCAAGATTTAATTAATAAATATATCAGAGACTTTGGAATAAATGGGGTGGTCAGGGGTGTTGGGCAAGTGGACTGTGGGACATGGCAGGGGCTTAAAAATTTGTGCACTGATCAAGTTGTCTTCCCAAAAGTGAAAAGGGACAGGTTTGCTTAAAAAAGCCGCCAAACCATCCACCTTACCTATAATGCATATGATGGTTTTACATCATTCTCATCACTGAGAGCCACATTATGTAGTTGGGATTTGATTGTATTAACCTACATATTGCAGTCTTGAAAATCCTGGGAAAAGGACACATTTTATGGCACTATAAAGTCATCATTTTTCTGCTACTGCATGAAGATTATTACATTCCCTGAAAATACACAAGAGATTTAATCTGAAATAGGATGTATTTTTTTTTTTCTGTACAAGCAAGCTGTCTGGCAGGCAGCAGGAGATAAAGAGAATGTTTATTATTAAATTCTAGTGACTTAGAGTAATATTTTTATAAATGCATATACACAGAAGCACTAAAAAAACCCCACAAAATAAAAATATTAAAGCTGACATGTTGATTTTAAATAAAGTTCAGAAATAGGTAAGCCTAACGGGCAGCTAGACATCATTCCCAAATACAAACTAATATAAATTAAGGAAGGTTTCTACTCTAAACGTCGTGTGTTAAACCTAATCAGTATTTACTGTATTATTTCTGAATAGAATAAGGACAACATATTATCTGTTTCAGTAATGCAAAATTAATTTTAGCTGTCAAAAGGCTGGAGTTAAAGACCTATAAAAGAATATATTTCCTGAGTGAAATCTAAAGGGACATTTTAATTTGTTTCTGTTCCATTGCTTCAATAAATTGTTTTGAAGCAGATAATGAATTCATGTAAGTGCTAGTCTTCTGTTCTAGTCCTAAAATTTCTAAAAGCATTCTTAAGAAAGCTCTTTTTTCTTACTTTTAAAGTATAACCAAATACATTGGGGGTTTTTTCAGTGTTAATATGCCTTTGTGAGGGCAGTTCAAACAAGAGTTTTCAAAATTCAAATGATCTTAAGTAACATTTATACAGTTGTGCCAGACTTGTTCAAAATTTTAAATATGCATTTTATGTATAATTTTCAGAGCTGTAACCACATTGGCTGTTCCCACATGCTCATCACCAGGGAAGAGAATCCTAAACTTGGAGAAAGTTTATGAATTTTTCCACTAGGAAAATGATCATTTAAAGGTAAGAATTTAGAACTGTTGAGAGACGAAAAGTGCAAGCAAAAGCCTCTCCTGTATTTTTTCAGCTCACTATAATGCATATTCAGCTTCTGAGGCCCAAAGTTGCAAATTTGTCTTTTAGCTATGCAAGATAAATTACAGAGAACTTTCAGTGGAAACAGGGAAGGTACCTGCAAGCACATTTTTAATAACAACACACACGCCCTACTACCGAATTCATGAGACCCTGGCTATGAAATTATTAGAACTGCTGCACTGATCGCCACAGGATGCTGAAACAGCCGACACTAAAAACAGATTGAAAACAGGTCACAGCAAATTCATGGATAAGGATCCACCACTGTTACTTGAACATGAGGACTCTACATGTAACCTCCATCCCAGGAAGTCCTAAGCTATTCTGAGCAGGACTATTCCAGTGTGGCTGTATTTAGGAGGTGTCACAAAGTGCATGTTTTTGGGGCCTTAGTGAAAAATGCCTGTGTAGTGACATGGAGGATCTTACTGGTTCATAGCAGTGAATTATAAAGAACTCAAGAGGGACAATGTTCTGTTTAGTGCCACGGGATTCTTGCACGCAAGCTGGAAAGCTTTTGCCGGATGGTTAATTGACTGAAAGAATTCCTCTAGCCCTGGAGAACCAGGCTGAAAAGTTTTCCCTCATTGATTCGTTCTTGAAACAAACAAATGGTGTGGCTTGGGATGGTGTAGGACTGAACTCAGCAGCCTTGTCTTAATGGGCGAAATGAAAAGCAAAGTGGCTGTTGGGGACTCAAAAGCGTCACCTGCGATTGTAATCGCACAACTGCGACAAAGCAGCAGCTTCCCATTTAGTGATGGATTCTGGGCCCTGATGAGCCAGAGGGCTCAGTCACTTCCCTCCATCGGCACAATGATTTGTTTCACTTGCTGTGCTGTAAGCTCTGCCTCTCTTCAGCTGAGAATAAATGAGGGCTGTGCTGTACCAAAGCTGTCACTAAATGTAAGTCATTTTGTGTGTGAGTCTCATGAGGAAACAGGAGGGAGATACAAGAGTTGGCAAGTTAGCCCAGCACTTCAAAGTACAAAAAGCCTCAAGTTAGTTTGACTTGCTTAGGTTTTCCTCTATATGCCTTATCTTTTCCTAGCTAGATCCTAGGATAAGCTCAGGAATGCAGATGCTTCCCTACATTCCACAAAATTATGACTTTCTGTAGGATAACCTGTTAAATTTTGCCACTACCTCCTTCTACCACTGAAGTATCTAAGGCAGCAAGAAATGTTCTTTCAATATTAGATTATTATCAGATTAGAGGGCTGATTTGTTTGAAACAGGCACGGGTATCCTCTGTGCTTCTGCTGTGCTGCACCCTCTGCTCGCAACACGAGTGACCATAGTCCAGCCATGCAGAACTGGCAGTGGCAGCAAGGCACCAAACTCCCAAACACAAACTCTCACTTTACCTTGTTCTCCTCTTGCAGAAAAAATGTGGAGGCAAGAGGGTTCCTTCAGATTTGTGCAAAGTTTGGTTTGTTTGTTTGTTTGGGTTTTTTTTCCCTCTCTGCTTTCCAATAAGGACAGAAGCTGGTGAAGGCACAAAGCTGCCATTCTTGATGGAAAAGTTATTAAAAGCTGGAACCACAGCTTGCAGTCCCAGAGAGGGCTCTGCTGGCCCACCTGCTTTTTTTAGACCGAAGTGAGGTTTTTAAAGCGTTGTGAGCCATCCTGGTTAACCTGCTTTGAGTCAATCCCTGAGGACAGCTGGGTACAGGAACACATGTGTTATGTATAGAATAAAACAGCTGCCTGTGGAAACATTCTTAGGGCTGCAAGATTACAACTGAAGGTGCATTTGATGGGCAGCAGATAAAAACTAATAAATCCCTACCTACATGGGCTTCAATTGCCTGGCATAACTTCAGCTTCTGGAGGGCTTTAGTTAAATTGTTACAATTTGTCTGGCTAAGAGAGACCACAAATGTTTCCAAAATCACTTTTCCCCAAGCCTTCACTTTGCCTGTTCATACTGAAAGCTCTCTAGCAAATGGACCACTTATTATTGTATTTTTGTTCAGTACAAGATGGGTTTCAAGGCACTATTGCGGTAACACAGTTATGAGCAAATAACCACTCCAGGGTAATTCTATGCAGACCTTCATATTCACATTTTTGTACCTCAGATACATTCACAACTTACTCAGTGCATCAATTAATTAAGCTAATCTGAGCCTATTTATGGCATATGTCTGTAGCTTCAACGTGATGGAACTGTTTTATCTCTTTGAAACATAAATTGCAAGTGTTGAAGGTTGGGGCTTATGTTTGTGTGTCTTAAAGGAATGAAAGAGAGAGGAAAGAAAAAACACCAAAATCAGCAATATCTTTATGCTGGTGAGCAAGAACAGCAAAACTGTCAAATTTTGCCCTTTCTTCTTATGGGTCAGTTCAAAATCCATCTCTCTGAGCAGCAGCTCAGCATCTGGCAATCAGCCGTGTTGCCAAATAATCCATTTCTATTATTTTAAATACCAGCCTGAATCCACAGCAGGTTTCTCAGCTGCTTCCTTATTTTACATAATTAATCAGTGCAATAACTGCTAATTACTAAACTTTAGAAATCATTTTATGGAGGTGATGACCAAGATACCTGAAGATATGAAGTTCAAATATAGGTTTAATGTCTCCTGGTCAAACACAGCATTTTTGTGTTTTAGGGTTGCCTTTTTGTAAGCTGCAATAACAAAATGTAACCTGCTACTGATGCAATTTGCCTTAATATTAATCATATTTAAGCAGGCAATCTTCTGTTGTTTTTTTTTTTTTTTCTATCCTGCTATCTACTCTTTCAGATACAGCTAAAGTCATGATGTGTGTTTTTGTCCAGCTTAGCAGTATACTTATTTATAATTTAAAACCAAATCCTGTTCCAAAGTAAAGGGAATACTCTTCTCGAAACAGACCTGAGAGAACTGGACCTCTGTTTGCCTGGCCAAGTAAATACCAGCTCCCTGAATGAGTACAGAATTAAATCTAAATTTCCAGCTTGGTGCTGGGATAGGCAGAGATCTGATGCACACTATCTCAAAATTTCCACTCCAAAGCCCTGTTTCTCTACTGTTCTCTACTTTCTAAGCTAACCTTAACCAGCTGGTTGAAATTTCTGTCTGCCTTGGGTTATTTTCTGTTCAGTGTAGGAAAAGAAGAAAGAAATATTTCCAGGAAATATATGTTATTTTCCAGCAGCTGTGTTTTTCAGAGGCAGACAGAGAAAAGTTGTCTTGCCAATGTAAAATGCCTGTGAATATTTTTCTTGGCTGAGAAATTTTAGCTGTCCTTTATGACCTTGACATCTGACATGGGATGACCTTGCTGGTGAGACACATGGCCTTGACATCCTTGTGGAAGCTCAATTAAATCTGAGTAACAGAAAAATAAAATCTGGCAATGTGTACAGGCTCAGTACGGGCTTTACAGATTTTTGAGAAATGAATTCTGCCAAGAATGCCAGTGCTAAGCTTTGTTTACTCATAGGAAAAACACAATGCATTGTATTTCCATTCCATTTCCAGGCTGTCATCTGTCTCTTAGGTGCTCCATCATCTCCAGCATGTCAGCTGCTGATTCCAAAGGATCCTGCTTTGTCCAACAATTCTTTGTTAGCGGATTAATCTTTGGAAGCTGCTCTGGGTTAGAAGCACATCAAGAAATCCTGTATTTAGAACAAGTAATATTTTCAATCAGCTGCCCTGTATTTTTTCTCTACAGAAATACTGATCTTTCTTTCCAAGGACCTGAAAGACCCCAGGGGAAAAGTTTGTAACAACAGGCTCAGATAAAACCCAACACACTCTTTCAGGACAACATTTACATGCAAGCTTTGATTTTTATGGATTATAGCCCTTAGCTGTCATGGGAGGCAAGGCTCACAACAGCACAGACCTTGTCAAAAACTCTGCAGCAAGGACTCTTAAAAGCACACAACAGCTGTCACACAGAGGAACTCATGGAATTTGCTGCTTACTATAAAGATTGCCAGTGTTTCTTGAACAGACCATGCTACCTGTTCCCCTGCACTGGGGACATTGCAAAAGGTATTTGCATATTTTAACCTACCCTATGAATTAAAGCTTTTTTCCCCCCTTTTTCTTCCCTACGTTTCTGGTAAACTACTGCTCTTCCTGAAGTCACCAACTCCTGCTAAGTGAGAAAGTTTCATGCACCTGTTTATATAAAGGGAAAGGAAACTTCGTCATTTTCGAAGTTTTTCAGCTTTTTTTAGTAGAATTCCTCTCACCTCCTTTTATGTGTCTGCCTAAGCTAAAAGCAATCTGTGCTAGACAGGTACTCTTTGGCACTTTAGGCACCCTTTATGGGAAAGGAGTGAAGCAAATACTGGGGTGAGATCGTGCTGACCTATTTACACCGGATGCCTCGCATCTCATGAGTGTCTGCTTCTCTATTACTGCAAAGAGAAACTTGGAGTGATTTGTTCAGGATGTCCATCTTTGGTCAGTTGAATACTAACCTTAATTTGCAGGTTCTAAATGTTTAAGCTTTGACTGAGAATAAGGGATATTTGGCAATTTTCTGCTGGGTGGTGGTGTGATAGTCAGCAGGAATAGATTCTAATAGATTTCAATTTATCCTAATATAGCATAGTCCTGGTGTTTAGTGTCTTGAGAGCCCCACATTTTTGAAAGGGAAAAAGATGTCTCTTCCCTCATTGAAGTGCAAGAGAAAAAAACCTTTAGTATCATATCTTAGGTCCTGACTAAAATCCCAAATTTGAGCATTCATCTGCTGACCCTTTCGAAAGCGAATCTGCCGAGCTTTGCTGTACCAACCCTATCTGCAATAACTGAGCTTAGTTTAATTCAACTAAACATGTTTAGGTGATGACAACACTGTTTTCAAAACAAGACACAAACTTACCAAATGTATTGTAGTTACCATCATTTTTAGAAACACATTTTCAAAGCCTGAACCTTTCTTCCCCCTATTATTACAAGTGTATGTATTTTACTGAAGTAGCAGTAACTTGCTTTCCCTTACCTTAACTGTAAATGACACTATTCATTTGTAGCTAAAATTGTCTTCCCCAGAGTGCACTGGCTTCAGCAGAATTATGGCTTGCATGATTTCAGCTGATAGACTCTACTGCAGATACATTGCCTAAAGAAGTAACATATTTCTGGCAATACATGATAAAAGAAGCACTTGGCAAAGGTCAGCTTTTCAGATGTCTTGTGGAAATCTCATTAAGTGCAATCTTCTGATAGGTCCTCTTCTGCCTCAGTGTCTGTACCAATTGTCCTGAATTTCTGATTGAAGTTTGGCATCTTGGTGACTCTTTAACAAGCTAGAAGGTCCCAGTATAATTAAAATAACCTCAAAGTCAATTTTAGCAGGTGAGAATTTTGATAAAATTCTTTGAATTAACTCTATTGTATGAAAGTAAAACAATCTTTAAATTATCAGTCTTTTTGCATGTAGCTAAGGCTGCTAAGATTTGAGTGAATGTAAGGCAAATTCCTAAATATTTGAACAAAAAAGCCCTGCTAAAGCTATTATTCTGTATTAATGGGAACAAATACTATGCCAAAATGACACCCTTCTGCAAGCAGGGCCTATCTTCTTTTCAGTTTTCCATTTTAAATCCTAAATTTTGTCTGCCATGATTCTTGTTAAGCTGCTGTTAGAAGTCCAGGTCGGTGCATGTGTTAAGAGTGCAGGTACAGAGATCAGAAATAAAAGCAGATGGTCCAAGAGTTGTGATGAACTCTAGTTCAGTGCTGAGTGAACTCTAGTTCACTGTTGCTGCCTGCAAACTCCAGAAATTGTTTTAGTTGAGCCATCTATAAATAGGGAAACGTTAATATTTATGTAGTGACTTTTTGTATGAACATCCAGCCAGTTTTCAGCTGACTGCTATATAATAAAAAGATGGATGGCAGAAAAAAAGAAATAAAATAAAGCTGTATATTAGATGTGAATCAGTTACAGTGAGATGACAAGCTCATGTCTCTGTCCTGCTGGAGGTGCTTCCACAGGGAAGCAGAATACTCCATGACCCTGAGGTTTCTTTCAGAGCATATTTGCTCTCCTTACATGCACAGCAATATGTGAGCTTAAAGGCTGGCTCTGAAAATCTGCATTATATTCCACTTTAGGAAGGAATAAGTTACAGAGAGTCTTCATTCATCTTTTAGAAGACTCTGTGTGCCTAAATTATTCTCCGGCCTTGTACTTGTTCAGGATGCTTGATCCGAGATCCCAGCATTACAGAGATCACTGCAGCATCTGCTGCTTTGGAAAGGTCTTGGATCAAGGTGGCTGCCAGGGGGCTGAGCAGTAAGGAACATATCAGCTCCAAAGAGCTAAGGTTGAGTTCTGTGGAGCACTGCAGGGGTTAAACTCACTGGTGTACTCTATGCTCATGTACAGAAGTACTTGTGTCATGTGAACCTTTGGTTAGCATGAGCCTGCAGGATGCTCAAACCACTCTTAGGTGAACTTCAGTCACTTGTGTTGTACTGAACTGAGAAGAAAAGCCCTGCAAATTTGAAACCTAAAAGTAACCCCAAGTATAGTTGGGACAGCTGAATGTCTGATGTGTGCCCCAGTGGAGGCATCACTCTGTGCATTCTTGTGGAGCACTCTCAGCCTAAGTCACACGGAGTATCTCCCAAGATACCAAAGGAAAAGTATGGAGTCCATTCAAAGGCAAATAGATGGTAAATATTTACAAGGATTAGAAAAGATGAAGTAGCCTACCAGATGTTGGAAGATGCAAGTACTTAATGCATGGGAGAAAAAAAATGCAGGGATATCTTGTGCTTCTGGAATACTGCTGGCAGTGTATTCCAAGGATGGAGACTTCACAAGCCAACTGCTGTCCACTGACCCAGCTTCAGTCTCAGCCTTATTGAGGGATATGAAATATAGGAATAGTCTACCAATATGCTGGTAATATAAATGATAGATGCTGATAAGTACTTTTCTCCTTCCTGCCTAAGCTTTACTCAAAATCTTCCATTAAAACATATAATTGAGTACCTAGACGGTTGCATTTTGATTTGCATCTATTGCCAACCCAATATATCTTTCAGATAAGCCTTTCATGCATTACTTTTAATAATAATGTCTTAAATTAAAAGGCTGCTTCCATCAGCATAATGAAGCAAGATAACCAAGAAAATAGCTATGTGCCTGAGAACAGAAATTCATTAAAGTAAGAAAAAAATCCATGAAACAGGAATGATAATGAGAAAAATATTGAGCCTCAAAGATGACAATACTGAAAGGAGAGGCTGCATTTAAGGCTTACTTACTGCATGGGAGGGGCTGTTTTCTCTTTCCAGAGATCTTGCCTTTTTTTTTTTTAATTCTGACAAATCATATAAAATTTTGGCAACTTGATTACTTTTAAATTGCCATAGGCATATGGGATTTTACTAGCACAAAACCTGTGCCTGGTGGTGATACCAGGGATAATCCTTCGTGCTACTTACGTAACTGTTAGTTTTAATTATTTCTCTTCTTCCAATACTGAGAAACATAAAACTTAATAATGACAAACGCCAAAGCTGCTCAAAGAAGGCAATTCAATGTAATCAAGATATTATGCTTTCTGATTACCCTCCTGGTCTCTATTTAAGTTGCAGATTGTGCTACCTGTATTTAGGTTAGAAATGTGTTGTCCTTATGAAGTCCTTTTTTTAAAAGAAATATTTGAAAAGGTGCTGAAAAATATTTTTACCTTCCCCAGAGTATAAGGAACTTGCATAGTGAGTGCTAATGAGGCATGTGCTTGCCTTTGAATTGCATTCCCTCTTTCTCCGCCTCCCATCTTTATTTCTTTTCTTCAGCCAGTCAAGGCAGCGTTAAACAAGAAAACTGGTCTCTGCCTGTCTGCTGAGCTGTGCTGCTGCTCCTGACAGGCTGTGGGCAGTCAGGGACACACGGAGGGTGTACAGGAGGAGCTGACACCCTGCACACATCCAGCCTCAGACAGGTGTTATAATCCTGCTCTCTGCTTCCCGTGACTATGCAAAGACAAAAGGTTCTGCCTAGGACAGAACAACCCTTCATTGCCGGAGCACAGATGGTATGAAAGTGCTTTGTGTGACACAAGGTGTTAGAAAACGTTTGGCTCACTAACATGTGCTGTCAAGACCTGTTTTCTTCAAGCTGCCAGTCTGTCATTGTCTTTTGGAAACCAGCATGCAGCCAGAAAAATTATTTCCATCAGAACCAAAAACAGAAGCCCTGTTTACACTTCACTTTCATTTCCTCCTACCAGGTAATTTCTCTCTCCAATGTCACCACAGGTATCATGGTAGAATTAAGGAACAGCCAAAATCTGTCTCTTATTATGTACAAAATAGTAACTAGAAGAGAGAAAATAGGTTTTAAAAATGATAAGAGAAAAGGAAAGAGAAGCTTTCAACCCAAGCATTCTCCACATCCAAATCTGCTGAACTTTCCAGATACAGTAAAAAAGTCTTCTTCTTCTCTGTGTACAGATGCCAGTTGGAGGAATTCCTGGCCAAAATAAAACCCAGCATAGAAGTTTAAAACCATACAAATCTGGGAACTTTGTCTTTCTGTATGTATTCTTCGTGGCAGCAGCAAGGGCTTGTAAAGGTTGAAACTGGCCCCTATTCTGACCTGTTTTTCACTAAAATCTGTATGTTTCATTATCATGAACCAGCTGGGTGACTTTAGTCCATTTTAAAGCTACCCAGTGACACTTTTTATTTGTTCTATTAGTACAAGTGCAGCAACCTTGTCTTTGCCTCTTGCTGTAAGACTTTTAAAGTGCAATTTGTTGTGTCTTTCAGAGTGTGGACACAATCCTGAGATGGTTGGGGTCAGAACTTGTGTAGATATAGATGAGGGTAAGGAGCACTGAACATGGGAAAACATCAGCCTTAAGGGTCTTTTTCTTCCTCTAGCAAAAAAAGCAATGAGGTTAAATACCTCAGAAAGACTCTGAATGTCAAATGGTGGCACGTGACTCTGCTCTGTCTCAACATGTGGAATTTTCAGGTTCACTTATGAGCAATCATATTTCATGTTTATTTGCTCAGGCACTTAAATGATTTCTGAAGATTTGCTTTGTTTCTTTTTGCTTTATTATTCGCATGTCTCAATATTAAATGACAATTTTTTCTCCTGATACTGTTGCAGGGAGTTTTACCCTTCTGTTTTTAAACATTTTTGTATTCAAACCAATTGTGCTTTCTGAAATGTTGTCATTAAGCTGTTGTATTTGAATGACTACAAGAAACAAGGATTTTGGGTTTTCATCTTTGTTGTTAAAAATCTACAATTAGGCTATGGAAAAAGTCACTTTGTAAAACCACACAAGGCAAAACCAGAAACAAAATCAAGCATGTGGTGGCATAAAATGGCCACAGGCTAATGCGAAAATTGAGAAAAGTCTTCTCACAAATATCTGTGCACTGCTGGGCTTTCCATCTTCAAAATGTCTTGCAAAGGTTAAGTCTTTAAAATATATCTGTGCAATGAAGCATTATATTGGCACCATTGTTTTTTTCCCCTCAGTTAAAGTAGATGTTGAGTGTTTAAAAGTCCAAGGCTGTGGAGAAGGTCGTTCAGATCTAGGACTGCAGACTAAGCTTCTTCTGCGGTGCCTGAATTTCTCAGGCTGGGCTGGACATTCTTCATTTATTCGGTCATCCTTCTGGCAGCCACTGCTCTCCTTTTCTCAAACTCATTGTTCTCTTTGACATTTTTTCCCTGGCTGATCTTCAGCTTTCCACTGCATTGAGTGTGCTCAGATTGCCCCATTAAGCCTCCAATAACCCCACAGGTCAAGCCTCACCTGGCTGCATTACCCTGCTCTCACTTGAGGCTTTTTGCAGTGCAGACTTTTCTCTCCTCCTGTACTACTTTAAGGAAAGGTCAGTCTGGCAGAGGTCAGCAAAACTCTGTATTCAGCCTGCTTTGCAGAATCCCTCTGGAAGACCCAAATCAATGAATTTGATCTCTAAAGCAGGTACATCACAAATACATGTGTAGAGTCTTTGTGTGTAAAAAGCAACTCACCATCTCCCGTGTTAGGAATCACCTTGGAAAAGTTGCCTCTGGGAATAGGACTGGTAGCAGGAATTAAATCGCCCTTAGCAACACTGGGTACTGCCAAAAACCTGCAAGAAAGCAAAAAACCATAATACAGGCTCTGTAAATGACAATGAATGATGTCTACTTCAGAGGAAGGAGAAGATTTTTCAGAAAGGCTTAAACTGTAATTTTCAGGACCTCTTCAAATAACTGGGAATGATTGTTTAAAAGCTTAGAGGCCAGCGCCAGGAACCACCCCCGAAACCAGAGTTCACGTAAGAGCATAGCTGGTGATGACAGAAATACTTTGTAAGGAGCTAACGACCAGCAAGGGCCTTGCAGGATTGGACACTCCAGAAATCGACTCCACTTGAGGAACTCAAGAAATTGAAAGACCTGACTTGTACTTTCCTGAAGATAAACGACCAGTTAAAGGAAAGGGGGAAGGAAGCCTGTGCTGTTTAGTCAAACCAGCAGTTTCAGTGTCTCATGCTTTCAGCATCTGAGTGCATCTGTCAGGTGCTAATTGCTGACTCCCACTGACTGCAGTAGGAGCCCAGGCACTTGGCATTTTGCAGTATTAATCTGCTGTTATTAAGCTAAAGAGATAAACATGCCAGTGTATGTGATGTTTGAACTGCCATGCATTGATTCTTGCATTCTCACAACTTTAATATCTTCTTTTTTTTCCAGTTAGCAGTGTCTCACGGCAAGCAACTGCCTAAAGAGGAAACATAATGCAAAAGAATATGCACTGTGAAAAGTCTGCTCTGTGAAATGCAGAAATATATCATTCTACCAAGAGTAGGCTGATTTAATTTTAAATATGAAATCTTTAAATGGCTAATGTGCTTAAAATGTAGAAAATCCGATAACAAAAGCAGTTCTTGTTTCAAAGGAGAACAGCAGTCAGTGAGAGAAATGAACAAGAAGAAGACAAAGTGACAAAAGAAATAAGGAACTATAATTGATGTCCTCGGGAAAAAAAGGATAAAACCTAATAATTTTTTCACACGTTATCAAATAACATGGTAATTTATCCAGAATATAATCATACTAACATTTGGCTGTTACTTGGTATCAGATGGGTTCTTACAGCTCAGAGTGCTCTGGGGCAGGTTTTAGGGTGGTTACTGACCTGTTTGTTGGCATTATGGCCAACATCCCTGGAGGTGTTCAAGAAATGACTAGATGTGTCACTTAGTGCTGTGGTTTAGTTGACAAGGTGGTGTTTGGTCAAAGGACTTGATGATCTTGGAGGTCTTTTCCAACCTTACTGACTCTATGATTCTGTGGGCTAGGCTAGGTTAGTAGGAGATGTGGCTTCTTGAGGTTGTCCGTGCAACTTTGGGAAGTCCTGGCCTCATTGTTGCTAAAGAAAGGTTGAGAACACCCAGAAGATCCTGAGTTACATCAGTGCTGCATGTGTTGAAAAAACTTGGAAAAGTAAAAGCTCTTATACTTTTGTACCCACACCACTGGTAGACGTTAAGACATTTTTCAAAAATTAAGTCTCCTTAAGGAGAAGGAGAATTAACCTCCAAAATGTAACTTATTGGTAGTAATAATAGAGTTTAAAAAGTAAATGAGTGCCTGTGCTCTGTTTTTCCCTGCTCTCCTTTGTAATTCAGATTTCTCTCTCTCTAGGCAAGGCCAGAAAGGGCATAAGGCAGAGGGGCCAGCATGATCTACTGTGGGAATACGCAGCACTCAGGACACAATGGTCTACTTTGCTGTAATCTCGTTAAGCATCCACCAGATGACCATCAGTAACTGATCAAGGTAAAGGCAGAGTGGCCCTTTTGTCTGGTTTTGTTTGGAAGTTGTTGGTGTAACCATTGCCTCCATCCTTTTCTTTTAACACACTCCTTCAGAACTCTGTTCTGAAGGAAACTGCGGGAGTGCGCAATAGCCGGGATAATTTTAGGCTGATCTTAAAATACTCGGAAGGATTGGGTGGATGGAGGGGAAGATGGCTTTAGTTCCTGTTTGAGATCTTGCACCTTCATTCCCAGGTAAAAAATTATAGGTATCAGAACATCTATGTAGCACCTCCACACCTCAGGGATTTTATTTGGCTTTTCTAAACAAATAAGAAGTCTCTGTTTCTTCACAAACTCAAGGTCCTTTTCGTACATGCCTTACCCCTGAAGTCTATCCTTTTCCCATTCTCCTCCCTTTCAGCTTCTACACCTTCACATTTTCATCTTTGTCTCAAATGTATTTGTAAGCACCCAGCCCTTTGCATTCAGGCCATCCCTAGTTGCATTCCCATTTTCTCTCCTGGTCCTCCAATGCAAAAAGAAATATTTCTGAGATGTGTGTGCTTATACAGTAAAGAATTTCATTGTTGGCACTGCCATCCAATGACTTCATTCTTGTCTGAATGAGGAGGATGACCTCTGAAGGGGATCTGGAGGCCCCTGGGTGCTTAGATCACTGTTTGCTCCTTATTATCTGTTTTGGAGTGCTGCCAGGCACTCCTGTGCAAGCTGCCTACAAGCTTTTGTGAAGACCTTGTCTGGATGGGAAGGATGTGGGAGTCCTTGTTGATGATACAGCTGTATGGATGGAGCTGTTTTGCCTCATCATTAATCATTATCATTATAATTTCATTACCATTACCTTATCACTTTCAGTTTAATTAAAATATAAGTACCCTGGACCTAGGGGATCAGCACAGGAACTGAATAAACATCTCCAAGATGAGTCCTACATGGCTGGCAAGCAATGTTCATATGGAATTATGCTTTTTTTTAACTTTCTAAAATCATCTGAAAAAAACAGGTAAAATTCAATGAGTAACTGAGGCTGGGTTTAGAGTAGTAATTCCTGTAAACTGAGGACAGAGACAAAGACATTACAAAACTGCAGAAATAAGGATTTTTTTTAACTATTGATAGGTAACTTACAGTTAGAATAATTTTTGTTATGTTAGAACATCCCCACATAGGTGAAAAAATTGGGGAATTAGCCCAAGTCCTATGAACCCTCTGTTTTGTTTACCAAACAGAAGCCAAGCTTTTAACAGATTAGCAGAGTTGTTTGGTACATATGAGGACTTAATATTTCTGAACAAAAACCAAACCTCTTTTTACCCAATATACAATCATTTCACATCTGCTCAAAATCCCAGTAGTTTCTGTGTGGCAGCAACTTCCTCTAGGAAGGTAGTCCAGCAGAAGTAATTCTAGACCTGCTTCCATCTCTGAAGCACATTTATTGTTCCATTGCTTCTCAAGCCTCAGGGTACTCGTGCTTCCAGTCTGAATATTTATTATGTCGGGTTGAAGTATGCCAGTAACCAAAAATCAGAACTATCAGTTCTAGCTCTCCTTTCCTAGCAAAGGCATTGATATTATGAGGGCTTTGGTCTTGTGAAACACATTTGGAAAAATCTTGTGAAATGTATGGAAAGGAAGCTTTTTTTGTGGTTAAAACTAGCATCTGCAGTAATTCCATGAAAAGACTAAAAGTGACTTTCTTACTGTGTGGAGGATGCTAAATAAGACTTTTTAAAATGGTACCTTGTGCTAGGATAATTATGGGTGAAAAACAGCTTTCCATGATTCTAACAGCTGTTTTAAAAGCTCAGCTGGCAGCATCATTTGTTATCATGCAGAAGACCTAAGTTCAAGATCGCACACAAATTTTTGTCTTCTCAAAAGCCAGCAGGGAAGTGAAGGTGGCATAAAGAAAATTAGAGTCTTACTGCACAGGCAAACCGAAATCTCTCTGTGATCGTGAGCTGAGTTTGTGTTTGCTGTACAAAAGTTGCAAGGAGTTAGAAGCAGATAATACTCCCTGGAATGGCTTGACATCCATAGCTGGATGAAAATTGTCTGTTTCTTTAAATTTACAGTGGCTGCACTGGATGTTCCAGAAAATGATGGATCAGTACAGTCCTATAAATCCCAAACACATATGTGGTATATCTTTTCAGAAGTAACTTACAAAACAGCCTTCCAGAGGAGAACAAGTCTGCAATAATGACAGCACTCTGACAGTGCAATAAAGAGGAATTCATTATTCAGACTGCAGGGGTTGACAATGGCCAGAGGGCAAATGCATAAAATAAGAAGAAATAGCTGATGCTCAAATGTCAAAAACTCCGTGCCACAAGTGAAAAAAAGAGAAATCTGTTCAAAATGTATTTCCTCTGTATAGGAATGATGGCGATGATGATAATACTAACAATATTAATAACAACATTTATCTGAGCATGATAAACATTGCTGAGGATGAAGCATTATGTGACATCATCAGGGTATAAATAAATTATTCCTTTCCAGTGTTTATTGCCATGAAATTAAAAGAAGCCTCTGCGATCTAGAAAGTGGCAGCAAAATGAAGAGTTAAATATGTAGGATGGTTGGTTTCGTGAGTAATTCTTGTTGACAATTTTTAAGCTACTGTTCAATTCCAGAAACAAGTCTCATTGTTTCTTTTATTACCTAAAGAGTATAATACCTACTTACAAGTGCAACTACTTCAGTATGAAATTTTGCAGGCATGAACTGCACCCTCAAACAAGATCTCAATCCCACAAAGGAACAGCAATAATCTGGGAAAAAGCCCAGCTGTTTATCTGGAGTTATTTAGTTCTAAACAAACTTCCTTTGCAGTCTGTCTGTATTTTATTTTTACTTCTTCCTTCTTCAGTATTGAATGCTTTTCTAAGAAGGAAGGATTTTTGTTCTGTATTTTTCTTCCCCTGACATTTCCCATATGAAGTTACAATCCTCTGATGGCTTGTATGAAGAGGATTAGAAACATGTCATCACTAATTGCAGGCGAGGATTTAAAGCTGGGCTGGGCAGGAGAAGCATGAAGATAAGATTGCCTGGCCTGTCTTGATTCAGACTGTGGATGCTTTGTGCCTATCTGTGGTGCTCCAGGAAGTTATTCTGCCTCCCACATCTGTCCTCATCTTATGGCAAGGGAAAATTGTTGGTTGTTGAACAGGATGAATGACTGATTTCTTTATTGTACAGTGTTCCTAAAGACCCATTTCTGCCACGAGGACTACATAAAGTTAGTTGGCTCATAAAGCACAAGGGAAGGTGCAGTTGCAAAGAGGAATCGCTTCTAAACTCCAAAAAAAGAAGCCAGATTACACTTATGGGATTGTTTCTTTCCCCTCATCAAATTTTTTGTTGTTTCTATTAAACTGTAAACTGAGTACTGTCACTGTGTCCTCACATACATCACACAAGTGCTTCCAGTGAGTGCGGAAGTAGCAGTGGTAACCTGGTAACCTAAGCAAGCCCTCACCTTCTGTGAACATTCCCATTGCTTAATGTCAAACTGGTACCAGTTGGACTAATAAGGTTAAAGAATTACAAAACTTCAGTAGAACTACAACAAAATTATGTCAGCGTGCATTCCCCTCTCTTTTGCTTCAAGATGAACCAATTATGAAACGTAAATCAAAGTAATGGATACAATATTTATAACCATTTAGGCTCCCAGGCATTGATTAACCATGACTGAGAGAACTTTTTCTTGTGAAAATGAATGTTACATCATAAAGAACCTGAAAGTTCCCGTCTAGGGCTGTGAACCACTTGGAAGGACACTTTACACTAGCCCTGGCATTGTTTGAAAGGTTGAAGTCTGAGGAGATAAGACACAATAAACAAGGCCAAGTAGTCAGAGTTGCTTTACGCTTTTCTGTATGGATCATTCCTCAGTGAGTCACACAGGTAGAGGAAAGAATTTAATGCAAATGCCCCTTTGCCTGCTTTAAAAAACAATTCTACATTCTTCAGGCCTTGCAATAAGGTCAAAAGTGACTCAAAATTTCTAAAAAGTGGTAAGGGTGAGCCAGAGTGAATTGAATTATCTTCAGACATCTAAGGAAACCACAGAGCTTTGCCACAATTTTCAGGACTTGTCTGCCAAACCTTGACAGATCAGGAAACTGAAAAGGATGATTTCTGGATTAAGACTGAAAATAAAGCCTGAACTTAATTTTCAAGGAGAAAGTATGTTTATTTTAATTAATAAAGAAATATGCAGTAAAAATACCTCCTTCTCTACCAACGAAGTTGTAACCACAATTCCACATCTCTGTCTGTCTCTCCCATGACAAATTTTGGGCTCTCATTTTGGAGATAAAAATATCTTTTTCAAAGTCATTTGGAGAAAAATCTGTTAAGGAAACTTAGTTAAGGAAACAATGAAATGCCTCAGTCTTCTCAGAATTAAAGGCAAATAACATTTTGAGCTGTATTAATAGACCTGTTGATGTAACCTGCTGGTTCTTGGTCATCTAAGTTTACGATGTACACCAATATCTCTCTGCGAAAGCTGTGTTGCTAAAATGGATTACTTTCCTTGTCATTTAATCACTCAGTTAGAGCACTTCTTGTGAGGAAAAAACAGGGATTAACAGACAGAGGATTAAGTATGGGATTAAAAAAATGTGTATGTTTTTTCTGGGCTGATATAACAGACTGTGTGCTGCCTCTCTCACAGAGCAACGTCTTACATATGAAAAGGTCATGTCTCTAGAGCAGGCAGCACTTCACCCCTATGGAACATTCTTTTAGCAAAGTTATACGGCTCAAACTTTCCTGAAACAGTCACCCTCTTTTAATGTCTAGCTATGGGTGATGCAAGACTTAAAAGAGAGAGAGTTCTTGGAAAATGAGAGGAAATCTTGCCATAGGCTTTATCAGTGGCTTGGCAACCCATTGGGGGACAGACAACTTTGGTGTTGATTCACCTTTACTCTCAGAGTCTGGGGTTCTGGACACCATGCTGGCTTACAGAAACATGTTGAGATTATTTAACTCCTTTCTTCCCAATGCAGGTGCTGCTGCTGGAAGAGTTTTTGGGAAAGAGTTCTGGAGTGGAACACAGAAATGGTGATGGATACAGCTGGAGCCCACTAAAGGTACTGATTATGTTTTTCTTCCAGAGAAGTCCTGTTGACCTAACATAAATGGGTCCATGTTTATTTTATCCTTCACTATTGCTTTCAATTAAAGTCAATTTAATAATCTCAACTTTTACTCAGTATTTTCAAAACTGGCTGGTGTTTGTGAGGCCCTGATGAGTGCAGCTCCAAAGGGTGCCACTATCAGAGGTACCTTTTGAAACAGGTGTGTTTAATTGTGATGTGCAGTCAAAGAATTGCTCTTCATTCTGCTAAATTACATTTTGTTTCAGCACTCCAATCTTTAAGCCATACCCAAAAGCTGGATCAGTTTAGGAAAATTCATTGGAAGCCTGGCTGAGATTACATCTCAAGCACATCATTTTTATATGCAGTTATAAATCACTTCTAACTTTCTGCACGAAGAGTGTTTTCTGTTGATGTATTTGAGAACATTGTAGAGAGGTTTGTAATTAAATGAGGAAAAAGTAGGACTTCTTTTATGAAGAAATCAATTTTTAATGCCTTAGAAATAAAGGGAATTTTGAAAATACTGTGCACTCTTTATTTTGGTTTTGTACCTGAAAGTTGCACAAAAGTAATTGCATTTCTCTTTAAGAGACACTGGAGGGAGAAATAGCCAACTTTCTTTCACATTGAGGATAAAAAATGTATCAAATAGAGAGACCACAAATTTAGCTAAAGATGCCTAGATTTTTCTAAAACATTTTCAGGGAAAAGCTCTCCAAAGTCTTTTGCTGAATCGTGCACTAAACCATATCTTTCTATCCATTAAAAGTGCCCACACTTCACAGTAGGTTTTAGTTTTAAAATTATTTATTAGGGCTCCAAAACCACACAGTTCAGTTTCTAGTACCAAATGTAGAAAATGCCCTTCTCGTCCTTTTCCAGCCCAGGGTGGCCAGCTTAGCCTTCTGCCTGCTTTTGATTAAAGGTGAGGTACCAATATGATCCAGCATGGTGATTACTGCATTCCAGTGTAAGTCACAGACCATTGCTGCTATTATTTATTCTCAGACAAGAACATTCATTCACCCCTCTCCAACTACAGGCTGCAAGGTCTTAATGGCTTGGCTTTTGCTGTGAGTGAAATCACTCTGTTTTTCATTTGCTCCAGTTGCTGAGATAGCTGCACTATCTGCTGTCCATTCTCTGTGGAAAGATTTGAAATTTGCCAGTGCTGTCTTTCACTATGGATCAGAAACCAGGTAAGTTTCCAATGTTAAGGATAGTCACTTGCTCCTCATCCAGTTTCTCCAGGCTTAAATAAATGTACACGTACATCAGATCAGTCTCTCTACAGAAATTTTCTTTTTTCCTTCGTGTAGTTGGTGGGGATATCTGTGCACACTTGAGCCTATCTTGGCAAATTCCAAGAAATGGATGGTAGACTAAGGAGTTTATCAAATATTTTTTTTTTTGTGGAAAAGGTTTACTAGGTTTACTTAATTTTGTAAAAAAACAGAGGCTAATATGGAGTCTATAGAAGTCTACACATAAGCAAAACCCCCAAAATAGCCTCCAGCCCCACAACTTTTTCTCCTAGAACTGTTTAATGTGGGAAAAAGCTGAGTGCACAAAGCCGCTCCATTGCGAGCTAGTGAGTCACTGCCTTCAATCTGCGCCTCTTTGGTTCAGGCTGACGTATTTGCAGCTGAACTTTTTAGGCTTGCCAGTTCTCTGGAGAAGATGTATATTACAGAAAAGTTGGGAATTTTCAAAATACAGCTCATCAATTCACCATGTATAACACTTCTGAGAAACCAAGCATCTAACAATAAGGGGAGAGAGAGAGAGGGAGGTACTGAGCTGACTACAAGACCTGCAGAAGTGCTTTCAGCTTGTTAGAAACTTTTAGGACCTAAAACTTCTTAGTATTTAAGTACCTGCCTCGAAGAAGCTATAAGTAGCAACAATGGGTGAAAGTGCTTTTTTAAAGAAGTGAGTAAATCTGTTCCGTTCCTAATGGAAAAATCCACACAATCTGTCAAGAAGTGGTAGATGTTCTTCAAAGCAGACAAATACCAATGACATGACATTTCCTGCCATATCCTACTAATGAATAAGACATCCAGTAGAACCCTAGAATGGCTTGGGTTGGAAGAGATCTCAAAGATCCTCTAGTTCCAGACCCCCTGCCAGGGGCAAGGACAGAGAATAAGCAAGGAGAGGTTGGAGAAAGACAAGAGGCTGGAATGAGGTGTGCAGTGGAGGGGATAAAGGTAGGCAAAGCTACGGTAATTAACCATACTTGAAACAGGATCTTTCACTCCTTTCCAGCACACAGAAAACAAATTTTTCATTGTCCTCAGCATCCCTTTACACTGCAAATGACAGGAATGTACAGGTAGAAGAAAGATCAGTCTTCAAAATCTGAACATTTTAAAATGGAAAAAACGCTATTGATTTTAAGTACACAGTGTTCGTGCAGAAGATTAGATAATCAATTTTATACTGAAAATATGGAAGTGCCCATAGAGAATTTTTTGGGGGAGTAATAGTCATTTTTCTTTTATATTTTTATGAGGATTCTATTATGCTTGCTCCACCATAAATTTTCCACTATTGTTTATAGACAGTTTGAGAATTTGAAGCCAAGACTTGATGCTGCAAAATTTCAGATAAAAGCCGTGAGGTAAGGAGGCAATGTGCAGAACATCTCAGAGTTTCATATTCAGATTCCCTCAGAGAAAAAAACATCTCTACGAAAACTGGATCTATAATGAAAAGGCAGATAAATGTTTCAACTCATTATTTTCCTGTCCTAAACCTCAGGCTCATATCCTCCCCCTTGGCTTCTGAAGACAGAACTGCTGACTTGTCAATCATGAGTAATGCCTCCCTTTCCTAAACACCCTTCTCCCACCTCTTGAAATAGTTCCCAATGTTGGAGCAAAGTACAACATCAGCCAGAAGTGGTGAGGTCTAACCAAATGTCTTATTATCCTGTCTGGAGAGTTAAGGCAGAGCTGCAAGCTCGGCTAGCCAGGAGGAAAATAGTCTTAAAATATCAAATGCACTAAGCAAGGAGATTGAAACAGGAAAGATCCCAGGGTTTTTAGACAGACCCTGTTGTTTGAAGCCTCTCTTAGACAGTGTGGCACCTGTCAAGACTTGAGCACCTGGCTGTGTGTTTACAGAGATGCGCAAGCTGATAGTCGCCGTTGTTGTATCTCACTTTGTGTGATGCAAAGGAGGCCTGGCACTGGCCCCAGGGTGCCTCCTGTGAAGACTGTGACTGTCCCGAGACTGCTCCTAGCAACTGCTGTCATCTCCATCTCTGGCAGCATCCGATCTGCTTGTGAGAACTGGAACGTGAAGTAGGCTTGGAAAAATGCACCCATGGATGCTCCTCTTTGCCTGGGAAGGAGTGACATGAGCCAAGGTTCTTCTCTGCCCTACTGGGCTTTTTCTCAAGCTACTTTGCCAGGGCAAGAGACACAGGGAAGAGGGCACAGCAATTCCACAGCGATGGTGATGCCTAAAGATTTTTAGCTTTTTCATATATTTGTAGCTTTGTAGATTTTTAATATACAGTTGTATGGTTTCTAGTACCTTTCCTGCTCTTTCTCACATTTTAGAATAATAAGCTAACCCTTTCTAATGCATTCTTGAAATTCTGTTTAGTCTTATTCTTAAGAAAAGAATTTCTGACAAGGACATCTTGTTTTCCACCAGAACTTAAGAGATAATAACAAGAAATAGGGCAAAGAAGCCCCTGGACCATCTCCAAGGGGCTGACCCAAGGGTGGGTTACTGGAACAACTGATCTCCTATTGGATGTACCTCCTAGATGTACTAATTGATTAACCTTATAAAAATAGTAGAAATCCTTTAACACACGTGCACATATCCGTATTTGTGCACCTGAAAGCTTCCATTAAAGGACTGCTTTTTATCTTACCACTTTTAACACTGTTGCAAAGTTTTTCCTTTTGTTTTTAGGCAGCAATGGAACAGTGTTGGACAAGAGCGGGGGATTTTGCTTAACCCCTCAGCTTAGCCATAACCTGCAGGGCATGGAGGATTCCACAGAAGAAAAGTTTAGATGAGCAGTACTGGGTATGAGGCAAACGGCTCATAACTAGCCATGGTCTGCAAGGATGTGGTTGATGCTGGTACTGGGTTTATGATTTGTGCTCAAAGAGCCTAAGGAATTAGATTTACTCCTAATTACCACAGGACCCACGTGGCCAGTTGAAGAGAGAGGATTTCTGCTGTGGGAAAGGTCTCTGCAGTGAGTAATACCTGGTTTAGTGCTGGGGAAGTAAAAGCTGAGAGGGAACATGCTCAAGGTGTGTCAGTGGTGGAGACACAGCTGAAATCTTTGATCTCAAGGATGAGGGCCTGGTCTGGCCAAGATTTGGGAAGGAGAGTCAGAGGGAAGGATAGTGGTAGAGCACGGAGGAAGGCAGGGTGGGGAGAGTCACATTTGCTGCTCTGGCTGTTTTAGGGGAAATAGGAGGGAGGAGAGTGACTCCCTGCACACTGAGACTCTGCACTGCTGGGGCAGCCAAATGGAATATGTGAGGCTCCAGCACTGGCAGACTTGGAAGATGAACATATAATTTGTAATGCCCACGTAGTGAATGCCTATAGCTGATGCTGATCTGAAGAATAAGATTTACTGCTGGTTGGTGCAGGACCTTTAGGACTTCTGCTGGCAAAACCCGCCAGCATATGGATGCTTTTGAAAGAGGAAGACATTGCTGAACTCTGGTGAAGGCTGCATTTCAGGCAAAGATTACAGTTAAGGAGCTTGGCAATGAGAATTCAGTAATTATGTTTATTTTTTCCCTCCTAACAGGTTTGCTTGGCAGGTTAAGGGAAGGATTGATGATAAAAGAGAGCAGGTGGCTCCAGATGTGCCAGAAAGATTGGAAGGAGGGTAGGTACAAGCAGAGTGAATGCTGGATGCTGACAGTAGGAGCAGAGGTTCCAGGGAGGCTGCTCAGAGTGAGGAGAACAAACAGGAGTGGAAGAAGGAAAGGGGAGGGAGAAAGCGTGAGGGAAGAGACAAAAGCCAAAGGCAATTTCCTACGACTTCTCTCTTCATCTCTGTCCTTCTGGGTAAACCCTGACTTAACCCATGCCTGCTCAAAAACTGAGGGAAAAACTGAAAGCTACAGCTTTTCTTTATGTTCACAGTAAATGATTTGATGCCTGATTAAGTGACATGGCCAACTTCAGCATCCAGAGATTAGTGCAGCTTCTTCACCTCTTTTCCTCCTGCTTGTTAGCAGAAGGCAGGACACAGTTAATTTTTTTTTTTTTTTTTTTAAGAGGGCGCTTTTGTTCTGAGGATTTTAAGTAAATATTTTTATATTGTGTGTCTTAAAATTTCTGGATATTGGTCCTCATCATTCACAAGCACAGGAATAGCAAGTTAAAAAGTATCAGCTACTGTAGATCATGAAGAAAATGCATAACAGGGTATTAGATGTATCTATATCTATGGATATATTTGCATGTGAGTGAAGGGCTGAAACATCAAGAGTCTCCAGCTCTCAATAAAAACAGAGCTGCTTCTGAGTTGAATAAAAGGAGAAGCAGGATACTGACTGTGAGGGTGACATGATATTGTAACCTGAAAACTAATTAGGGAAAGAACAGAATTTAAATAACATTTGGATGCAACAGCAGGAAATACAAGGCACAGGTGTTTAACAAGATTTCTTTTGACTGTTTAACCTCTTTGCTAATGCCAAAAAAACCAAACTGTGTCAGACTTTGGCTTTCCCTCGTTTCAGTAGTTGTCCTTTTGGCTAGTTCATGACTCAGAGCATTTATTCTGCGGTTAGTTTGTCTCTAGGGATCTGGGTGTCTGCCATGAAGTGTTTTTGATCTCCATTGCATGTGTTGCTCTCTCTTCCGTAAGGGATAGGATTACCTGGCTGCAAATAAGGCCCAGCATTTGTGACTCTGCTCTGTGGGTTCATGACAGCATCTGGGGAAGAGATCGCCTCACAAAACCGGGTGGAATTTGTTGCCTAACACCTAGAAACCAGGGAAGGCTTTTCTTTGTGATCACTATAAAATACAAAAGCATTAACAAGTGTTTTTCAGTGTTTCAGGTGTTGGTATAGTCTGGAGGGATATCTGTTAATAGAATAGGTCTCTGACACCCTGCTGAGTGACTGGGATTACATAACACTGAAGTGGCTTTACACCTCTTAAGAAGCTCCTTGTTTAAATGACCTTCTAGCAATGAGCTCTTTCTCTCTAGCATTTTATAATCTGATTTCGGACTGTTTCTTTGATTTTGAAAGTGAAAATAAACTCAAGTCATACCTGCTTTAACAGTCACCTTTTAATGGTATAAGTGTTTACTTCCATCATGATTTTAAAAAGTTTCTTCCTGAATTTCTTTTGTTCAGTGTTTGAAGTGGAGAAATTGTTAGAAGAGTATCTCTGTAGAAGCATGCTTTCTTTAGGATGGGGTTTCAAGAGCTTTAGACAATAGACAGAGTCAGTATTTGATGTCAGATTTTGCCTGCATGAGCTCCTACCCCCACTCTCCTCCTACACACATTTAGACCTCTACATGGCAGGGGCATGCATCTCTAACTCTTTAGGCTTGGTTTCAGAAATTGATTCCATTAGCTGCTGCTTCTTTTTGTTATTTTTCCCTTTCATCTTCATCGTTGCTTTCCACCCAGCATGCAGCCCAACCTGCTAGCTGATGTTCTTCCAAATTAGTGGGTTTGACATGAGAATCTTCTACAAATAAACTGATCCATCTTGTCACCCCATTCCTCCAGTATACGTATATATGAGAACTGTCTTTCTCCTGAACCTTGCTCTCCTGTCCCTGACCTGCCTCGCTATCCACAGAAGGGTTGGACTCCCTGTCAGGACATTGAGGGCATCAGCACCCTCTGTGACCTCTTGCTTCGAGGGGTTTGGCTGCCCTAGCTCAGGGCTGTGACATTTGTTGTCAGCTCTTTGTTGCTTACTGGATGTTATCTCCAGGGCTGCCAGTGGCTCAAATTCCCCTACCAAAGATCCTGTCTAATCTCTTTCCCTATTGTTATCATCAATTTTGATCTATAGATTTTCCAGTTTCATTTTCCAGTTTCCTCCTATTTTTCTTTTCCCCTGATGGCAAGAGCACTGAGGACGCACTTGCAGCCTGCAGGGACCATCCTGATCTCCAGGATGTGACTGCTGGAAGGGGAAGGAACATTTCTGAGCTGAAGGGCCTATCAGTAGATGTACCTAGCTCACAACTTCCCACAGATTCCCTGGCACGAACACATTTTTCAATCTTGAAGTTGAAAGTAATCAGCAACACTTGGAAACAGGAGATCCATTGTGCAACATGGTCCAAATTCTTGCAGTAACATGTCTGAAATGAGTGTTTCAGGCTCCATTTCTAAACTCCTGGGAAGGAGGAAAAGAACCAGGTTGAGTGCACCTGCAGGATACAAGAGACTGCCTGTGCGGATGCTGATAGCAGGGTGGGCTTGAGTGCTTAGACAGGATTCAACCCATTAAGCTTTAGTGTTTCTCACCCTAGAGAGTTGCTTTCTATACAATACTTCATCTTTTATGATCTTAATTAATACTAATTGGTAGATGATTGCCTCTAAAAGTACTATTCCATGGAGAAAACTAATCTCTGATATTACAGTGAGTGATATTTGGGAGAAAGCATAAAATGCTACAGCCCTATGTAAATGATTAAATAGATCATCTTGCTCTGTTTTGATTTGTATCTGTCTATATATTGTTTTCCTTGATAGTCTATATTGTAATTCCCACACCTGGGGAATTTCATCACATTTTTCAAACCAAAATGTGGGGCTAGAAGAGATCACGCTTTTGAAAACTGTAATGAAAAACCATTATTAAATAAAGGATATGGCTGTTTTCTTTTTTTCCCTGTTTGCTTTCAATCAGCATGCTAATTCTGCTTTTATGTGGAATTCACTCCTCCATTTGTATGGTAGGGTGATTTAATTTTTGGTCTGTTCCTATTTTGAGAAGGAATCCTCCTGCATACATCCCCAAGGTTCTCTTTCAGCAAAGACTGTGGTTATAGAAAAGTAAAAGCAGAGATCTTAGATCTTAGTAAACAAAATCAGAGGATGAATTAATGTTTAAAGCTGGCTGTGACACTGAACTTACAATTCACTTATTATTTTTGGCAGCAGCATGTCCAAACTGCCAAGACCATTCTTGGAAGTCACAGCTGTGATATCGATAATAGCTGAACTACAGGAAAGCTGCAGTTAGGTCATAATGCCTTGTCACTGCACATGAATAGTGCAAGTGATAATAGTTACCATTACTGCCTACTCATTTTGCAGCATGTTTTGTTCAGTTAAAACAATTCCAATTATTAACAGCATGATAAAATAGTCTGCTGAGTGCATTCCCTCCTGCTTTACATGGTTGACTCGGGTAAGGAGCGCGGTGGGGCAGATCAGCCCCAGCTGAATCCAACTGGGCCCTGTGGGCAAGTGCAGAGAAAGGTCATGGAGGGGCTGGGAGGGGAGGTCACAGAACTGGCTGGGGCCAGGTGGTTTTTGGAGGCCAGCTGGGGAAGGGGAAGCTTCAAAGTGAAGCTGGGGAGAGGCCAAGGCCAGTAAGAGCCATCAATGGAGAGGAAGAAGCTTGCTGGGCTCTCTGTGCAGTGAGTACTTGAATGCATTATCATAAGTAGGAAAAGGTCTCAGGAGTTTGTTGTCAGCCAGAGCTGCTGGTCAAGGGGGAGGTGTTAAAATTAGATGCTGAGCTGGAAGGGTATTGGGAAATTGATGTGGGCATTTTACTCTGTTTTAGCAACCTAATTCTCAGAGTAAGTTATATAGAGCGTGCTGCCAATTATTTACAAACAGAGCTTGAAAAGTGCTCCCGCCTGAGGTAAATACTATCAACTTCAGAAGAGCTCAACTGCTGTTTTGGAGCACTTACATAAACATACATTCCCCATCTACAATTATTTGTTTTACAGGATTAAATTTCTTTTAAATGCTATTAATGTTTTGGAAGACCTGTGCCAGCCTCCTGCATGCACAGGCTGTTTGACCACAGGTGTCTGATTTAGAAGGTCTGCAAAACATCTACTTTGCATGTTTGCAAGCAGTCCAGGAGCAAATTGCTTGATAATGCTGTTACCAAGACAGGTCATATGTGGTAAAATGACAGAAGCCATGGACAAACAAAATATTGTAAAAGCTTAAGTGCTTGCAGTAGTAGGCGATATGATACAAGAATTGTCCAGAGGTCCAAAAGATTTTCTCTCATATTAAAGGTAGTCAGCTGCTCTATTTTTTTTTTTTTTTTGCTCAGCTTTTTGCTCTTCTCAGCTGGTTCTGAAATGGTTTGGCTTAGCCTGAGGGAAGTGGAGGGGAATTGCTGCCCCTAGACCTGGGAACTGAATTTTGGCAGGCAAGCTGGCATGTGCTACTCACAGCCAGTTTCGAGCTGCAGCCATTCAATGGGGCCAACTTTGAGGCAATAAAGCTGAATGCTGAAAGACACTTTAGACTTAATCTCACAGGATTTGGGGCAGGAGAAAAAAAGACTTGGAAAACAAATGATGTGTCCAAAGTGGACAGAACTTTTTTGCTCTTGGCAGGTAAACAAAAGAAATTCTGATGCAGAGGCTTAATGCAGTATAGGTGTATTTTTTTTTAAATTGTTTTGGCTGTACTGCTGCACCCAACAGCTCAAGAACCTGTAGCACAGACTTGGTTTTCTGTCTTCAGCAATTCTTAGGTTTATAAATTCCTGCATAATGTGATTGAAACCTGTTTTAAAACACTGAGAGTTCCTTGTCCCAGCTGCTTTCCCTGGAAGATTGATCCAGAGGTTCATGCTCATAAGCATGAAAACAAATTTTTTTCCTTGCCCAGCTTCCAGTTCTAGCTGATACATTGCGGGTTTGTATTTACTTGAATTTTTACTGATGCCTTTGAAAGAAGATCTTCTCTCATCTTCCTGTTTGCCTTCTCTCGACTTTGGCATGTCAAGCTTGCAATTTTCCATTCCTTTAATCATTTTTCTGTTCTTCCTCTGTACCTATTAGAACTTACATTACTTTTTTCAGAATGTGAATGGCCAGAAAAGTAGTCCAAATAGTGTTTCAGTGAAGTCTTTGACAAATAGGCATTTTCTCTTCCAAAATTATCTTGCCTAAAGCATTTTCTGATGTCATTAACTTCTTCTGCACCTGCATCACACCAACAGCTCACAGCCAAATGCCGATTGACCAGTGCAACTTGATATTCCTCCTTTTAGCCATTTCTTTGATATAATTTCTATGGAAATAGTATGAATTCTTGTTATTGATCCCTAATCAAACAGCGATTAGGGATTAAACAATTCCATCTCCTAAACTGTAAAATACCTTCCCTTTTTTTGGTAAGACTGTGTTATTGCCTCTTGGCATAGAATCCCAAGAGCTCCAGTCATGGTAGGCAGCATTCTGCAAAGGTTGTATTTAAGGATAAATGCACAAGTCTCGCTTGCTGATCAACTAAAACCTCCAAACTTTCCTGACACCCATATAAAACGTAAAATGTGGCCCATGCAGGTTGGTGATCTTGGTTAGAACAGCAAGAGAAGCCCTGACATGGGTTTGGTTGCCAAATCCACTCTTTTGAATTAAAGCCATAGATAAAAAGGCAGAACTAACTAAGATAATTAAGTTGGACACAGTACCCAGACTTATGAATCTTTTATGCATGTAAAATGTGTAAAAGCCAAAACAAACACCAATTTGAATATAATAGAAATACTGTAAAGTGAACAGAATCTGATTGTATAAACAGTTTAATCCCTGATTTTTCCTTTGAATAGGTGCTTTCAAAAACAAAGTCAGTGTTAAAAACACCACTCCAAGCTGCCATACTAGAGGATGATCTGGAAGTTTCCCTATAGCTTTGTGGTAAAATGTTGCAGATTTTGCTCTGATCTCCTGTCTGTAACTAGAGTATTTATCAGGTAATTTTTAGTTATGGGGAAGAAGCAGGTAAATGTACAAATAGCACAATCGAACAAAATACATTTAGTTGCAAAAACATGAAATTATTGACAACGTGTAGAGTGGACTGTATCTAAACCAAAAAGCCACTGTTCTATTCCCTAATAGTGACAGATTACAAAAAATTACATTCCGTGACTCCCCCAAGTCTACATCTGATATGCTTGCAGGGACCAAACACAAGTTACTCCTCAGGGAATATTGAGCTGTGAGGGATGCTGAAAAGAATGTGGGATGGAGGAGGCATGGGAAGATGAAGGGAAGAGCAGATGATGTTCTTCTCTCCCTGACGAGACGTGCAGAAGCCAAACAGCTCCATTCTACACCAACGTATTTTCAATACCTATGTATTTTAGAAATGCATTAGAAAAGGAATTGTTACTACGTCTGATGTGTGTCACCAAAGCACAGCTTGTCAAGGAAAGAAGAGATTCAAACAGAGCTTGAATATAGAGAGAAGTGTGTTCTAATCATAACCTTGTGCTCCTTCAGAAGCTTTGTGCTATCTATTCTCCTTGGTATTTCTGTAGTGAAAGGCACTAATGATACTCCAAAATCTTATCCTTGCAGCTTCCAAAGACAATGTTTGCAAAGTGTTTTGATGACTGAAAATAGCACCAATTAAACAACTTCTCTGCTGCCACTGGAGCATGTGCACTCAGACACATTGATAATAGAAGGAGGTGGGCAGCTCTCTGTACTAGACAAACAGAGCCTTGTGAAGAAAAGTTTATCTGAAAATTTAAGAGCTTTACCCAGAGCTTTACAAATTCAAATGCATGGAAAGCTAGTGAATAAATTGCTGCATAGAAAATTAACATCTGAAGGGCTGAAATAAAATGCTGTGCAAGAATTGTTTGGTGTGCTAAGAATTTCTTAGAGTTATTAGGAGTTATTGAAGGAGTAATGTGAGTAAAGACAATTTGGGCTATAACGAGGAAGCTAAGCAATCAAGAGATGAGATCCAACAAATATCAAACGTCAGAAATTTATTTAAAAGCCACAATAGTGGCAATATCATCTTGCAGTATGTCATATATCCATCTTGGTTGATGAACAACTAATTAATCTTGTAATGCTAGAAGCTAAAAAAAATCACCGACAGTGGCACGGGTGAGGTAACTTTACATCTGGAAGAGAATATGTGGTGAAATTAAAAGTTTTTCAGATCAGCCAGACATCCTTTATGCTCAGTGTAGTGTTCTTCTCTCATATTATGCTTCCCTGAAACGAACTTCTTGGTTTGACTTTTTTTTAATGATTTTATTTGGGAGGAATAAATGTTCATAAAATCTCCATTCCACTTTCAGTGTCCTGAACCAGCTCAGTCTGTGACTGAGAACATTTTTACCATAAGAGAGTCCCTTTACCTGAGGAACTTAACACAGCATTTTCAGTGACACTGTTCTGAGAGGAGCATGATTTTTGTACAACTTTAATCCATCCATTTAAAAGAAGAGCTGCGGTTTCTACTTCTAATGGAAATTTGGTTCTGCAGCAGACTTAAAACTTCCAGGGAAGAGAGAAATTTCCTTAAATGTAGACACATAGAAGTGCCTAGGTTTGAAAAGACCCTCGAGTCCAAGCATTAAGCTAGTACTGCCAAGTCCTCCACTAGACCATGTCCCTAAGCACCATGTCTGCACACTTTTTAAACCCCTCCAGGGATGGCGACTCCACCACTTCTATGGGCAGCCTGTTCCAGGGCTTGACAACCTTTTCCATTAAGAAATTTCCCCCAATATCCAATCTAAGCCTCCCCTGGCACAACTTGAGGCTGTTTCCTCTTATTCTGTCACTTGTTAGTTGGGAGAAAAGACTGATCCCCACCTGGCTCCTTTCAGGGAATTGTAGAGAGCGAAAAGGTCTCCCTGAGCCTCCTTTTCTCCAGGATAAACAACCCCAGCTCCCTCAGCTGCTCCTCAAAATCCTCATGCTCTGAACCTTCCCCCATCTCCACTGTTCCTCTTCAGACACATGTAATGCAAAGATCTATAAACTATGAGGTGTTTTTTTTCCATTTTCTTTATGTTCGGTCATCTTTCTAAGGTGCAGTGCTTTACATCTGAAAGTAAAATGTCTAAAACAGATGAGAAGATTTTAATTTCATCTTTTTCTTTTTATTGGCTGCAAAGAGAGTATGGGATGACCTGCCTGGATAGGTTTCTAAATTGCATATGGAAATCTTGTCTCAATGGCACCAATTGATATAACTTCATTAAAAAAATAGATTTATAGAAAATATATGGTTGCTGAACTGCTATCTTTTGTATGAATATCTGGTTGGACTGAAAATTGGCTCAGATAAATCCAGTGTGCTTGAAAGTGGATCAGCAATACCACTTGGCAAATCTCCCTTACTAAGCTAGGATTTTTTTTTTCAACAGAGAAAGTGGGGGTATGGCAATTCTTTTATACTTAAACATGTAGTCCAGAATCCACCTGGCTGAGGAGGTGCTGGGTAGCTCATATTGTTTGCAGGTCCCTGCTCTGAAACCTCCTGCAGGAGTGAAATAGCTGAGGTTTTACTTTTGGGTCAGTTCAGAGCTCTGAGCAGAGCCTACAGCCCTGTGCTCAGCAGCAGCTCCTCCCCACACTCAGGAGCCACCATAAATGAAGTTTTTTAGGGGGCCTGTAACTGTCCCCAAACTCTGCAGTGCTGTAACTGGCTGCAATTTCCATAGTCCTGGAAAAGCTCTGTTCCCTAATAGTACATCTCTTTTGAAGGCGTATGCTAAACAACAAGAGAGAGTGTAAGTTATTTAGTTAATGTCTCAAGTGAGAACTTTGGAAACAGGATATAGACCTTTCTTGATCTGTGCACAGTACACAAAGGACTGTGCCAAATCTGAAATTACCATGACTAAACAGCTCTGCATTTATCATTTTGCAAATTTAATTTTAAAATGAGAACAAGAGAACTTAAACTCATCTTTCAGGTCTCTGAGTTGTTTTTTTTTTTTTAACTTTTTGTTCCCTATTCCTTCTTTTCTCTGTTCATCTACTGATGAGTGAAAAAAGGACCAGAACAGTAGATTTCATTCGGCTGTTGATCCAATGTGTTAATGCTTCTACCACTGCCATTAGAGCTACTGTAATTGGAAAATAAAGCAAACGAAATATTCTTCTTAAATTCCTCCAGCTGGTCTACTGGGTTTTCTGACTCCACATTCTTCCTGAGTGATAGAGACTGCTTTTATTTGCACAATATTAAAACAAACAAACAAAAATCCCACCCCAAAAGGCAAGCCCAACAGAACCACTTTTGGCAGCTATTAGTGTTATAAAAGCAGTGGCTAACTCTGCGACCCCCATCCACCCTGTGGTAAACCAAAAATGAATGAATATTGGTTTACCCTTACAAGAATCTTGTAATTTGTGCTTCCAGAACATAACAGTAGAAACAATGCACAGGTTAAATGATTTAATAGCTAATAAAATAGTGACTGTCCAAACTGCTTGTACAAATAAAAGGTTAGATCACGTTCTCACAGGGTTTTCTTAGACAAAATGCAGTGCATCCAAAATGCAATAAGAATTCTGAAGGGAACACATAGTGCTTAAAATACCAATGCAAACTCAAAGATTCTGTTCTGCACCTGTGCTAGAATTCATGCTTTAGGCAACGCCATGAGAGAAACATAAGCTACTGGTGTGCATCAAAATGAAAACTTTAGGCTTCTATTTATGCACATTGATGCATGGTACTAATGCGTTATGTGCATCTAAAAACAAAAACTGTTCTCTCTCCTCTTCGAATGAGGCCAGGAGGAGCAAAGAAAGCCCTGCCACAGGGAGAAGGAGAGCTGCCTGGTGGTTTTGTGGGGTTAGAAAGGATGGGGTTGGGTCTGTGCTTGGGGCAGTCTAGGCACCATCCCAGCAAGCCCTGTGCCCTTGTTCCACCCCCCAGCGTGGCATACCAAACCCCCTGCTGACATGATTTTAGCATTCTGAACCTCAGAAAAATCAGGCCTTGGAGTACCATAGGGAAGGGCAAGCTTATTCCCTGTATGATCTCCTTTATCTGTGCCTTTTTTTTTTTTTTTTCCCAACTTGTCCCTAGGCTCTTGGGGAACTGGGAATTGTGGTTGGTGCTTCAAATCCAGCCCAAGCTAACAATGGCTGTTCCAGTGTACGTAAAATTACCTTTCCCCAGGTTTCAGTGGATCCTGGGCTGCATCTCTGAAAATAATTGATAGTGCTGCCAGAAGTCTTGGCAGTCAAGCCAAAGACTGAAGTCGTGATATCCCCAGAGATCTTACTGAAGATCTGAGCTGAATCATATCCAAGGGGCAATGGGAGATATTTATGGACTTCAGGTGCTTTAGCCTACTTACCCGTTTTGGAAGAAAAAAAAGCAGCTCACACAGACACATTCCCAGGTACATTCACCAGGTACATGTCCTGTACACAAACACTCTTAACAAAATTTCTAAAGGCTTAGAAATTTCTAAATTTTTAAAACAGTATTTTGCTGCTCAGATATGAACTGTGCCTCACTGGAGCTCTGATGAGAACACTACAACAGCATTTTACTGATTGCTTCTGGCTTTACAGAAAAGCTAACACTTCCTTTAGTTTTAAGCCATAAAGATGTGCCCAGCTCTGCAGGCCATGATTTCTGCCCCGTCACTCCAGCCACTCTGCTAAAATCTCTTGTTAAAGTAATTGTACATTTCTCAGAGGATATTGCAAAAGGGTGGAAGAAAACAGCAGAAAGATACAGAGTCTAGATAAATATGAAAATAACACTGAATCAAAACAGCACCACCTCAATGCCCCTTCCTTAATGGTTTAGTTATTAACCATTTCTCTGAGAGCTAGCCACACAGATGGCACTAATTCCCCACCAATGCAGAGTGCAGGATAAATGTCATGTTAAAATAATGTATTACCATAAATAACACTCAAGTTTTCCCACAAAGTTGTCATGGGTTAGCATAGTTTGAGTTTTTGAGGAAAGAATCCTTCAGCCTCAGAAGTGATTTTTTGCACAGAGGTGCTTACAGTTTCCTCTAGATCTGACCTAACCAATCAACTGGCTAGTTGGAATATTGACAACTTCTTTAAGCCACTTAAGAAGCTTGGTACGCCTCTGTGATACACATTTAAGAACGAACAGAGCCCGGAAAGCTCTCTCTGACTTCCGGCTTTCGGACAGGTAACTGGGGGAGGCCCGGGGCACGGCCCAGCGGGGCCGGGCCCTGCTCGGCCCGGCCGGGCCGGCCAGGAGCCCACCCTGGAGCGGCCCTGTTCCATCTGCGGCCCGGCCCGGCCAGGAGACAGCCACCCTGGAGCGGCCCTGTTCCATCTGCGGCCCGGCCAGGCCAGGA
>VXAD01013459.1:90923-111432 GCA_013399195.1 Dicrurus megarhynchus
ATGCACCCACAGATGGGTAAAGAGAACTTTTGTTTCTGAACAGCTCATCCTTAAAATGGTACCCCATTAGCTAAAGATGAAACCCTCGAGCAGTTGTGGGGAAAGCTGCAAGTTGAGGGAAGGGACTTTCACAGGCAAGGAGAAACCATTCCGGGCGGCTGCCTTGCTGTGACACTGAGCCACAAGAGAACTGTTTAACTGTTTTCTTGTGGAGATGTCTCCATAGCATGAGCAAGAGAGACTCCTCTCCCTAGCTGGACTGAGAAAGTTCTTATAGAGGTGGTAAATTGACTGAGAAAAAATCTTGAGGGTTGTTTTTTCACGTTGTTGGTGGGAGGAGGGAAGAAGGTGGGGGGAGGAGAAGTGTTCTGAAGGTTTAGTCTAACTTTTTTTTTCCTGCCTTTTAGTTCTGTTAATAAACTTCTTTATGCTTTTAAGGCTTAAGTTTTGTGCCTGCTTTGCTTTCTCCTGGTTCTTATCTCACAGAAGGAAAATAAGTAAGTAATGGGCATTTTGAACCAAACCACTACAAGCTAAAATATTTTCCCTTTTCTGGTTTTTACTTCAACTGCATGCTTGTTGACAGAATCCTTATCCTCATCTCAGCTGTTACTTTGGCAAACTCAGTCTTTCAGCAACCTCTTTGCAGTTGTATGGTCACTTAAGAATGGATTGACCCAGTAGAATTATTGGAAGTAGTTGCTCTACCTGCTGTTTTGCATCCCGTGCTTTCAGAATTCTGCTGTGCTGATTATTTAGTCTCAGAAGACCAAATAAGCTCCTTAGCAATTTTCTGATTCCCCTTAGCCATTCTGCCTTTTGTTCCATGCTCAACTTCATCTCCTCTGATCAAAATGAGGCACAAAGTATTTACTTAGTTTTTGGGTTGTACCCAGATTATCTTTAATCTCTGTCCTGTCCTTCCTGCATAGTAACTCCATTCCCCCCCAGTTTACTTTAATATCCTTTGCCAAGTCTAATTTTCACTGTAAGTCTGAATTTGTTAATTTCTAAAACTCAGCTTAATTTTCTGCTCAGTACTTTCTTGTTGGGTCTTCATAGCCAACATCTGTTTTCGTTGCCTCTGTTCATCCTACTGGGCAAGACTATTTACACATTTAGGAGAGCAATTAAGCAATTAAACTATGAAAACACATTTCCTAAATGTGGTGCTGCTCTGTGCTTCACAGCTTCCAGGTCAGGTTACTCTAGCAGCTTGTTTTTTGTTGTCCTAAAGGAAACTCTCATTAGACTGATGCAACATTCCCTTTCCTTATTTAGCATTTCTAACTATGTACCATTTTCTGTTTATATGTGGCTTTCAAGCTATATTCTGTGTGAAATACCCATTTGTGTTCTATAAAGATTTATGTGGCTTTACGTAGCTTCTATATTTGCTCCTAACTGGTGATAAAATGAAACTTTTCTATTTACTCCATGGATGACATTTATGGACTGAGCAAAAATGAATGAGAAGTACTCCGGTAATTCAGAAGAAAAACACAACAGTAGTATTGGTTTCCTCATGGTAGACATAATTTTTGATATGGTGCTGTAAAACGAACACTAACCAGAATTTTAGCAATAAATAAAGTTTTATAACAAGGACAGTAAATTAAGTTTAGATATATTTCTGCTAACACAGAAGTTTTCAAATCTGTTTTGTACCCTTGTTTTGCTAATTTCATTCCTCATATTCTCTACCTGCTCCCACACATCTAATAACTCCTTATTTAATGTTGCCTTTTGTTGTCTCCCATCATGTTTCTCTTTCATTTCCTTGAATTGCCTCTTTTTTTCCTACTGCAGCTTGTTTTCGACTCCTACTTTCAAAGTAATTTCTTGCTTCAACTGACCGCCTTCATAAAACTAAGCAGCTTTTGCCTTGAGTATTTTGTAACAGGCAACTTGGAGCACTGTAAGGTCCCTTGCCACCTCGGTGTGAGGGAAGGGGAAGCCGTCCTTTGCAGCATCTGTTGCCTAGCAATGTTCCTCAGGTGCCTTTAGCTATGCTGCATTGTGATCAAAGCTGAAAAGGCAGCGTAAGGGAAAGTGAAAATGGGCTTGAAAAACACCGCAGTCAAAGCACAGCACTTGGTGCGACATTGGTGATTTTTACATGACAGTGGGGAGACCCCGGCAATACATGCCATTATGGGCAGAAGGCTTAACTCCGTTTCCCAAGTGCACGGCACTCCTTGGAAGAGAGAAAGCAGCGTCACCATCCAGCAGCTCTCTGCTGGACTGTGGGGCACGACTCTGCCCGTTCAAGAGTCAAACTGATAAGGCTCAGCCTGGATTTCTGTTTTTTTCACATCACCTGGGACATTTTCACTCGCCATCAGGTGGCATTCGTGCCAGAGCCCAGGGAGACAGCATGTTTCCTCTAGGATGCACTGGTACAGGTGGGATGGAGCACCCTGAGAAGCTCTACTGCTTTTCAGCCAGGCATTGTTCAGTCAAAGACCCAGGCGTGGCTTTGCATGTACCAGACCATCACTGTGACACATCTGAGCTATTTTGTGACATACCAACTCATCCACTCCAGCCCCCCACTAAAGGTGGGAAAGTTCCCTGTAACTTGACACTGACCATGTTGTTTTAAGGCTTAAAAAAGGCGTAAAATACATCTTGCGTAAGAAGGATTTGTTAATATGGGTGATGGCCAGGTTCCTGACATGGCAGGCTAAGTTTTATTTGTGACATGATACTAATACCAGCACTGTACAAAATTAGGTGGAGTAGCTAGAACCCTTCATGATGTTACAGGGAAAACAAAATTTATCATTCTTGCAAAACCGATACTCTCTCAGTGACATTGATCAGGATGTGAATATCTAGATTAAGACAGTATGGCCCCAGCCTAACATAGCATTTTCCAAAACCGTGTTTGTAGTTTGAGTATTTGGGTTATTTTAGTGTGACTGAGAATTAATTTAGGCATTCGTACAAGTGTTTTATCTATGAAGTGATCCCTGAATAGAAACATAAGCATGTACTCTGTTGTTAAAAAATTGCATTCTCTGTGTGGTACATAAAAGTCCAGGGATAAAGATAAGTAAATCATCCTAAAGACAAAACTTCTCAGAAATCCAGAAAGGTTAGGGTACAGTAGACAAAAAAAATCTCTTGGTAATCTCTTGTCTTTCTTTAAGGTTCACAAAATAAAGGGTTTCATCGTCATGTCTTCCAAAAGCATGAGATTGAAATGTGGTAGAAGGATGATTTTGAATTGCATTTAAAACTTTCAGCGCTGCTAGAGAGTTAAGCAGATAAGTATCTTCCCTAACTTATCAGCTGCCAAGCAAGACTCTTCAGTGTGGTTTTGGAAGTTCACAATGACATTTCATATACCATGCTTTTGGCATGTGAACAAAGTCCATACCCTGCTGCTTCTCCCTTTCCTGATACTTCCCGAATTAGAAGATCTTAGTTATTTGTCACAATTTTATGTATTATATTTCATAAAAAGAAAACTAGACTTTCAGTGAAAGGGGTAATTAGTAGCATACTCACCCAACCCCATGGTTCCCTTATTTTCAGACTTCAGTCATTCCACAGTGCATGTGAGTTTCAAGTTTAAACTGATCATTTTTTAATAAGATAATCTTTTTATAAGAAAAAGATAGTCTGATGTTTTGTTGACTGGAGAAACTTTAATTGAAAGGCTTGATTTGCAACAGCCTGTTCCTTTATTTTCTGAGCTTCAAAGAGTAGTTTTTCTGTGTTTTGTGTCTGGTTTGAAATTTTCTCAGAAAAGTATTTCTATAGTTCTTCACAAGAAAGCAAGGGAATGAGCCTTCAGATGTAACAGATGTAGGACTTTTAGTCTGAAGCTATTTTCCTTTGCAAGGCTGGAGGAGGAAAAGGAGATGGAAATGAGGTGGTAACTGTGAAACTTTAGTTGTACTGATAGTCCCACTGAACCTTATTCTGGTTTTGGACTTTCTCGAGCTTCCACAAAATACGCCTTATAAATCAGTAAATGAATGAAGGCTTTTCCTCCTCTTCAAACTCTGGAAGGGAAAACATTAATCTCCCTGCTTTTAAAGGCTTGCCTGCAATACAAGTTATGAGAAATTATGGTTTTATTTGAAAATTTTTGCACAGCAACTAATAGCCAAGATTTGTCATTCCTCACTACCCTTTTAAATCTGCACTGCGTCTTTGACACCATAGCACCCTAAAAAAAGTTAGTCTCATGATTGGTTAGTCTTTCATATTGAAGGGCTGGGGAAAATTTATTGTGCGCATTTTTCCCCCTCAGAGGGTGGTTAGAAATCATATAGGAAGCTCTGGGAATGCTGGGATTGGAGACCAACATAGGCTCAAAAGTCTTCTGTATTATTCGTGTCTTTTGCAAACCATGCCCATTCTCCAGGTGTTGTCAGCAGCAGGGAAGGAAGGTGGTGCCATGAGATCCTCGTGGGGGTGATGCTGTCTGGGTGTGACATGGCACAGACGGGTGGCCACAGCAGTCAGTGGCTTTGTCAGTCTAGACAAAGGAGGATAAAGTCTAAGGGGCAGTTTTTGTGAGCTCTGCCTGCTC
This sequence comes from Dicrurus megarhynchus, assembly GCA_013399195.1. Taxonomy (NCBI): domain Eukaryota; kingdom Metazoa; phylum Chordata; class Aves; order Passeriformes; family Dicruridae; genus Dicrurus; species Dicrurus megarhynchus. Next base: position 95,473 of record VXAD01013459.1, read on the forward strand.
CAAATGGATTTCCAATAGCTCTGTTTCTGGGCTCAGGAAATCAGTATTCATTTTTAGGAGTGGATGTGATATAGGATGAGGGTGTAAGTGTGAATACCCCTGGCCACATTTTAGGCCCTTTTTGCAACCCCCTTTCCCTGTGGCTGGAGCCCTGCTCCCTGGCACAGGGTGGCTGGGCAGGACTAGGCGTCCTGCTGTTCTCCTGGGAGACATATTCTATGCTCCGCTCATCGCCTGGTTTGTGGTGTCTTTTGCTGGCTGGGCAAAACAAAATTCAGCTGTGCCCTCAGTGGCTGCAGAGGAATGAGATTTTGGAAGAGTGGAAGAACAAAGGTGGTGCTTGCTGCAGAGCCGGAGGTAACAGAGCAAGGCTTGTTCACTTGTTCGTGCAAGGTTTTGCATGAGGGCTGTGGCAGCAAGAGACAACATTTTCTGTGGGTGAAAGGCGTGTTCAGAGACACTTTCCACAGCTGGTGATTCTGCCTCTAGTGCCCCTCTGGGCAGTTGTGAAGCCTAGTTGATCATAAATGCCTTGTCTTCCTAATTTTCATCTACAAGCTCCACTGAATCTGTATTACCCTGCCTGAATGCTTGTCCAGTGATCTGCAGAAGGGCAGGGCATTACTTTTACAGCCCAGGTGATTTTATGGAAGGGATTGAACTCAGGTCAACAACAACTCATCCATAAGCAGTGCAAGCTTTAGGGAACTGAAACATAAACCCTATCAGAAATGGCACAACCATCTAATTCAGTGTAACCATGTGGATGTGGTAAACTTTAAAATTATCAAATTAATTCTAACTTCTGCTCTTCCTCTGAGAAGAAAGTGTGATGTCGTATTTCCTTCCTAGAAGCTTTGCTTTTCCTCTCAGTGCTGAAGAAAAATGAGAGGCTGTTGCATCCTGGAAGAGATCTCAGTATTCTTTGCTGAGTGTGCACAGCCTGTGCATTGCTCTCTGTGAGGGGCAGCGCTTCATTAAGGAAGGGTAAAGGGTGACCATATGGTACCAAAGTATTTTCCAGTTCTCTTTCTGCACCATCTCAAAGCAATTTTTCCATATCCCTGCCTCTTAAAATAATATTTCTTTTTTTTTTTTCTTTTTCCAATTTTATTTTATCATCTCCTCTTTCTACAAGGCCTTCCCTCACTTTTTTCTCCTTCTTTTCTGGTCCCTGCCCCGACTTCATGTTCTTGTGTGTTCTGCCACTCCCTTTCCAGTTCCTGGCCCAAAAATCTGTCAGGTGTGCTGGAATGTTGCTGGGGCAGATCTGAAGCAGTGGTAGAGTAGGGGAAGGAGTTAAAACTGAAGACTGGGAAGCTTTGAAACAGAACACAATAGTTATTGTGCTAATTTTCATCTCCATAGCAACACTAATGCAATGTTTTTCCCTCACTCCTGGAATTCCCCTCCTATGGTCTCCTCCTGGGCTCAGCCTGGAGACCAGCACTGGCACAGGGACTGGGAGGGTGCCTCTATGGTTTTGAATTGTTGGAAAAGAGATGAGGGTTGAAGAAATAGGTAGTAACCTCCTGGTGCAACTCTGTGGGCTGCCCCTGAAATGTGGGACGGATCTGATCAGGAGGTTTGTCACCAAGGAACAGAAAGGGTCTTGTTGAGATGGCGATGGCAGCTGGTGCAGTAGACAGCAATTATTCTGTGGGGAGCTTCTCACAGAGGTTCTGTGAGGATGAGAGGTCAATGTTGCTTTTATAGGTGACCCCTCAGACACTCTTGACTTTAAATGTATTATCCTCAAAATTTGGGTTTAGGTCGTCTGAAGGTCTGAGCAAATTGCATAGCAAAAATTAGACATTTTGCATTGTTGTTTCTGAATTCAAATCATTAATAAGTGCAAGACTGTGATTAATGCAAACTGAGTATCTTAAAATCTGTAGGTATCTTTACATATCTTTGGGTAATGTATCTTGTAGAAGTTAAAGGTAGCTGAAAGCTCAGACCATCATTCAAACTCTAAAGCAAACTACAATCTCAATTGCATTTTCTCCTATACCTGATATCTTGGTAACCATGCTTGCATTATAAGCAGCTCTGGGGTTTTTTTTTAACCCTTGTGGTACCATCATACTGAGCAAGAAAAATCTGGGAGGGAGGAGACTTTTTTGATACTCCACAAATGCAAGTGTCCCAAGGGGTATATTTCACTGCTGAACACTGCTGTGCCATTTGGAGAATGCCAGAGGGCAAACTTTGAAGAGGCATAACAAGCACCAAGAGGGAGAAGAAAATGTTAGAAAGTGCTGTTGTGGCAGATGGTGAGATGGTAGGCTGTTCTCAGATGGAAACATGTTGAAGAGTTTTGCTTCTCCAGTCTGGACAGCTTCTTGGGAACAGGCTGGGGGCAAAAACATCCAGAAAGCCTCAGAACAGCTTTGATCTGTGAACTGTAACTGCTGGTGGAAAATAGTCAGTGAGCAGCTCTCAGTAGCTGTAGTGCTTGAACATGTTCTGGTAGCAGTGCTGGATGTCCAGGAAGATCCATCAGGAGTCCTGGCTGGAATTCATTGTGCCTTGGCTGAGGAACATTAGTGCTGTCTGCAAAACATGGGAATGCAATGCTGATCCTCCTAGTAATCCATCAGTGCCGTCTGGAGCCAAACCAGCACCTACTGGGAGCCTTTTTTGTCAAAGGACTTTGACTTCTCTTGCAGTGGTGGAGTATCCAGGTGTTCCCTTCTCAGCTCCTGGCACTGCTGGATGTTACCCTCAGCTCTGGCACTGTTCTGGCAGCTAGGACTGAGCACTGAGCTGTTCCTTTTGAGAAGGTCTTTACTAGGATTCCTCAGGTTTGGACTAAGATGAGATCTCTAGGAAGGTGTGTAGCTCTGCAGCTGGAATGCTGCGGCGTTTAAAGTGGGAATGTCACACAGGCTCCTCATGGAAACAGGGAGCTTGCAGGTAAACTGAGGGCTCAGTGAAGGAAAGCTGCAGGAAAGTTAACTCGAAAGAGAGAATTTGCTTTTCTTGTCAGCTGACTCTGAAGATAAAGTGATGTCATTTTCAAGCAAGTGTTCCATTTCACCAAAAGTTTATGCTTACTACTCTTATATACCCTTTTAAGCCTGCAGACATGAGGCATTTCTATTAAAAAAAAAATTAAAAAAGGAACAAACCTAGGCATCTTTTACTTCATCCACTACCTTCTGCCCATCCCTCCTCGCATCTTGAAATCCCATAGCCTTAATACCCAAATTAGAGACCTTCCTCTCCCCACATATTCAGAGCCTAGAGTGTACATGTAGTTTGCAGAGCACTGAGTGGGCTTAATGTACCATCAGGCTGGAACGTGTTAGGAGCTAATTCTGGGATGCATGAGTACAGGAATTGTCATGGGAACACAGCCTATAATCAAGAAGGATAAAAATTCCAGTAGGAAACCAGGCTATGGGAGACTTCCATCATGTTGCTCAAAACAACCTTAAAGACAGAATGATTTTGCAATCATTTCAGAGGAGACACCATGCTGTGGAAACCTGTGACAAAGCAAATTGCCAGTAATTAATTAAAGAAGGAACTTTAAAAGAGTAATTTCTCCTAGTTATCCACCTGTCCTACTTCTAGACCCACTAATGAGAAAAAAAAAAATTGGGGAGTCAGTTTCCCTGTGACTGAAACTCAGCTAGTAAACATTGTGTAAAAATATATTTTCTCACTTTTTTTTTTAAACTGACAAAAAGGAAGGTTTGAATTAGCCTACCACATAATCAGATGCTTCCTTTTAATGCAGTTTCCTTGGGAAATAAGAGTTACAAGATTGTGCCATTGTCAGTCCCCATGAGCTCCTTTTGAACTCATTGCCCAGTTTCAACTAAACTTTCAGAGAGATCAAAAATCCCTTTGCCTTTGATAAAAACAAGTAGATACAAGGCAAACCCCTGTTAATGGAAAGGCCACAGCATGTGGTCAACATATTATTAGACATTAGAGAATCTGTGTGAGGGAACAGAAGGACTGAAGACTTTTGTAAGAACAAAAACTACAGCAAGCAAGCTTCAAAAGTGTCACTGCTCAGACAACTTTTTGGGAGTTGCTGTACTAAGCTCTATGATATCAAAGTACTTGTAATTGTTTTCTAATTCCAACCTGTGCAGGGCCTCCTGATAATTAAAGTGTCAACGTTTCAGTGATGAAAAGCCACATTGAAAATCAATGTTCAGTTGACATTGCTACTTGCAGGGAAGATGGAAAGGTCTTGTGAAGGTCTGCAGAACCAGCTGTGAAAGCCTTCTGTCAGCTTGGTGGGAGGGGAGAGCTGTAAGACCAAACCACCACTTGTGAATCCTCATCCTTTAAACTCACGGCTGGCTATAGATAAAATCAGAGGCACGTCTCTTATGAGGAGGCCTCCAGAACTGCATGTCCTGCTTAAAACTTATTTGCAGGTATTTTGCCTGTTCCCATACCAAGAGAACAGACTGAGTAACCCTGACTAGAAGCTGCAGGGAAGCTCCTCACAGGAAGATCTGTCAGTGTGAGCAATGGCCCATCCTCGCAGAGATCAAGTACCTTTTACTGTTCAATGTGTTTTTTATCCCCGGTTCTTTGTTAGTCAGGGGAATGCTCCTCACCTTGCTTTATGAGTCACGACAGTGAGACACAGGGAGACTAAATGGTGACACCAAGGTCAGACATTTTGGCAGAGGATGAAGTTAAACCCAAACCCTCTGAGCTGCAGGCCGGCAGTGACTCTGAGAGCTGTTGGAAGGGGCAGCCTCGGGCTCTGCACAGGGTGGAAAGCTCTTCCATGTGCTCTCTGCCCTTCTTCCCTTCTCAAACCAGCTCTCTGATTCCTGCTTGCACTTTTCTGACTCTGCTTTGGCCTATCAGATTTCCCAGAACTGACCATTATGCCATCACTTTTGAAGTGACTTTTGAGTATAACCCAGTGCAAGACTTGGTATTACAAACCTGCTTACAAAAATGGCTTGCTGCTTTCCCTTACCAGTATTCATAAACTGTGCTCAAAATACTCCAAAGTAGTTGCTAATAGCCTAGATTGATTCTGACTGTATAAAAGACAAGTAATTTCAAATTATGAAAATTAACTGCTTACATAATTTGATTTATTCTGTTACAGTCTCTGTGAGGATTTAATCATGGTGTCTCATCTCCAGCTCTGCTGCTTCTGAACTGACAATATATCACAAGTGTGATTCAGAAAGGTCTAGCAAGAATGCTGGGGTGGTATGAGGGAAAAACAGGTAGATGATATAACAGAATTTAAGTTTCAGTCTCTGGCTTGTAATTATTCCATCTTTTTCTAACCGTCTGTGTTTATCCTATTGCATTTTGATTTAGCAGCCTCTTTAGGATCATGTTTAATACATATATTAATAAGTATATTTGCAATCTAATTACAACTTTTACCAGAATGCCTAGCTCAGACTTCCTGAACTTTTGCAATCCATGAATGATTCCTCTGCCTCAGAAATGACTTTTCTGTATCCCCACTCCAGACAAGCAGGCACTATCCCAGAGTCCAGCCCAGCTCCTTCCTTCCTTGTGAAGGAAGATGCACCTTGCAGATGCTGACATGGAGCACGTTCTCCAGGGCAAGGTGGGCTCCATGCCCATCATTTAGGGGAACCAGGCAGGGGAGGGAACTCCAGAACCAGCCTGTGTGAGGCTGGAAGTAGCAGCAGCTTTTGTACTTCCCCTAGCTTGGTTTCCTCAGCACAGCGCCAGGAGGAGAGGCCTCTCAGACAGCACGATCCAAACTTGTTCTCCAAAACAAGCCCCCTCCCTTCCTAAGTCCCTGTGTCTGTCCCTGTGTGCCTGTGTCTGAGAAGGCAGCAAGTTAACAGTAGGAAAACCTGTTCAAATAAGGATTTACTTTTGTAATCAGACACAGAGCCCCATGGCACAGTCTGTGGTACAGCCTCCTCCTCATCACCGAGAATCTAAACCTGAAAAACAGAGACTGCACTAGGAATATTTATATCTTCACAATTTATTTGTTAAGGTACTACCTTTGCTCTGATAGGGACTCTTCTACCTCCCACTGGCCTCTGCAAACACTCAGATAAAACGGGGTAAAAAGCAGACAAGCACTTGCACACAGAAAACATTGAGCAAGGGGCACTTAGAAGTAACTTGTAACCTAAATTTGCAAACCAACCTAAGGGATATGAGTAGCTAGCTGGATAACCATCTTTTGAATTGCCTCTTTAGTTTCTTTAAGGTGTTATCATCACTTTGATCTAAATTGAATTGACTCCAAGCCAGTTTATTGCAATGTATGAGCTGCTCCCCTGTAGATCCTGGAGATGAAGCTCTTGCCTAAGAGCTCAGAGTGACACAGTTCACCCTCAAAGGCACCAAAAGAGAGGTGAGAAGAGATTCTTGTAGCTCCCTCCACTACGGAGACAGAAGAAAAAGTGATTTTCACTTTTAGGATAGGCTTTAGAGGTAGATGATGATGCAAAGAAAGGTATTGTTCTCCCCTTCTTTTCCCCTCTCTACTCTCAACCAAAACTACCTTCTCTCTCCTGGCTGGGAGGTAGCAGTGCCTGAGGAGAAGAGTTCTACCCACAAGGCCCTCTCCACCCCTCCAGGATATTTCCTTGTTGCAATTCAGCTGTTTCTGAGCTGGCAGCGATTGCAGGAAGGAAGAGAAGAGTCTGAAGAAAGGAGACAGGGTGACAAAGTCTTCTTTACTGAAAACAAGAGCAATATTTCTTGATCATAGATTCCTACAGCCCTTTAAAGGGCAGAACATCCAGCAGTTGCACTTGACAGGTGTTGGGCCAGAAGATTTGTAACAGGAAGCATGAGGGGTATGATCTGTTCTCATTACCACGGAAAGAAACTTTCTGTTTCAGTCAGGCCAAACAAGTCTTTTATTTCCTGTCTTCTTTTATTACTTCACCAATTTATGAAATTCTTTATTTTTATTTTCTTAATAACTCTGCAAGGCCTTAACTTTTTAGGTCAGTGACTCATACCTACAGCTGCATAAGAGCAAACCTCTTCATATAAATGGCTTAATTTTCAGGCTGACCATGTAATTTTATCATTCTTCAAATGATCTATGCTTCTCTAGATTAAATGGATGAGTTTCCAGAAAGTAAATGTGTTTGGGCTCCACAGATAGAGCTTTATGTCAGGTTCCTGCCAAAGAAGTCTGCACAATATTGTCTCAATTAAAAATGAGAAAGTAAAAATCATTTAGTCACAGGTGTACTACACATTAAGATGCAGAAAAGGCATCACTAAATTATGTCATTGCATAAATAGTTCTCTCACTAACAGTTAAGGGAACAACCTAGTTGGTCACAACTGAAAAAAAAGTGCAGCTTTTATGAAAAGAATTGGCAGTAAAAAGTCAGAATTACATTTCTATGTGAAGTCAGTTCTGATGAATTAAAGCAGATCCTGAAGTTTCCAGTGCTCCTTCCTGTGTAAATGGTGCTTTGTCCTATATGTATTTTCAGCACATCTCTCTGCCTGCCTAACTTTAACTTAGGCTCTATGCTGTTGCACTGAATTTCAATCTAGATTTCTGTGCCACTTCCACCAAGGTACCTCACAGATTTATGAGAGAAGTGAAGATATATGTTTTGTTCTCTTCCTTCTTGGTTATGTACCTCTTTGATACACGGAAGTCAGTTTTCAGCAGATGGATGCCTTCAGGTCAGAAAAATGGTTGCTTCGTCATCTTTCTGCATTTAAGTCCATTTTAATTCTGTATTTTTCCACATAAATTCTGGCCAAACCTGTCTTTCCGATATTCCATAAAGAGCTTTTTCTTGTGACTTTTCTGATGGAGCAGATATGAGCAATTTCTAAAAAAGCCTTTGACTGTTCTGAGCTGATTGGGGGTGTAGCAATGGTCCTGGTAACTGTGGAGGGTCACCAGTTCATCCTCACCACACCCCCGAGAAGTCAGTCAGCATCATAGCTGTGTTATTTGGGGAGAGGAGAGGCAAATCCCCTGTCTATGGATGATATCCTAGATCAGGGAGTTTGCCTCTCTCTCTGAATCAATAAAGTGAAATGAACTGTCACATTTCCAACCTCACAGACTGCAGTGGGATGGACATTCAGTAAAACCCAGGTGATACTGCAGTAGTGGAGACCACCTGAGTCCTTAAAGGGAAAGAAGCATCTCTGTGGGTCTGCAGTGGAAAGCATTTTCCAAAGAGAATCAGGACCCATCCTCCTCTCAGTCCATCCTTGCCTCAGGATATGTCCAAATAAAGCAGACACAGCCCATTCTTGCAAGTGGATGCAATACAGACCCTGTGCTTCTGGTGTGTTGTTTTTCCCATTTACCACATGTTGCATCCACCAGCCTTCACAAACAGGTCTTGAGAAAGGAGAATTTAATGGGATTTTCTGTAAGTGGGTATTGAAAAGGAATGAGGAGTTTGCCAAAAATGTGTTCCTCTCTTCATGTGGACATAAGTCAAATCCCTTGATTTACTTTCTATACCCTTTGATTCCAGCAGAGGTCAGCTGTGCCTGTGCTGGGGATGGATAAAGCAGTTCAGAGTGTGGGCGCCTGCACACCTTGCAACATAAAGCGCTGTTTTCTTCCCACTGCACCTCACAGCACTAACCTAGGCCCATTTCAGGCCCTCCTCTTAAATGGAGATAAAAGGGCTTTGAACCAGGGCATCTCTATCTCCAGGACTGCCATAAAAGCTGTTTAGAGAGCTGTACTTGCTGCTGCTCTGTGGCTCCAAGCCTGTTTGAGAACAGCCTGTAACGAGCAGGAGGAGCAGGAGACTGTGATGACAGTGGTCCTTGGTGAGGCTAAAACTGTTGCAAGATGAAAAACCTCCAGAGAGCAAGAAGTTATGTCTGGACTGTGCTTTCCAATTACTGAGCTATTAGGGAAACAGAATTGCTGCCATCCTGTTGCAACTATGTTCCTTTACTGCTGTATCAGGATTGTAAAAAAACCCCAAATCTCTGTGCTCAATAATGTTTGGTTAAGGTTCATTCTGGCAAAAAAATTTGAGTGTATCCACAAATAATTTACTTCTTTAAATGGCATAATTTTGCTGGATATATCGTCCACTAAAGTTATTATTTCCTCTATCAGTTACAGTGGTTCTTTAACAATAGCTCTCCAAAACACAAGACAGTAAACAATTTGAAGCTCTTCAGAACACAAGACAAGAAATATTTTGAAGCTGAAGGCAGAATGCATTGACAAAAACTCTCTAGTTCACCCATATAACCCTGAAAATGTACAAGACACATTTTATCCTCTCTTGTTTTTTTTAGAGATTAAATTATTGCTACGTTCAGAATTTTTGTTAATTGTCATTAATGATTGACACACTTTACAGACTTTTGAAGCCAGAAATTAATGACTACTTTTCTGAAATTAGATGTCATGGTTTTGACAGAAATCTTTCATGTAACCAGTGATGTGTGCCATTGAGACAGCAGCTGCTTCTGAAGGATAATATCTAAAAAAACCCAAAGAATCTCACTGTAAATCTAATGTCTGGTTTTCCTAAATGATACTTTTCACACTTTTCTGGTACCTTTTTTGAACTTAGCTTCTTCATACTAAAAACCAGATGAAGTTTCAGTGCATCTAAGCACCCCTTTCCTTTGTTCTATTAGGGAGATTTAGTAGATTGAAATGACTGAAATGACTAAATGGGGTTTGCTTATTTCTTATGTGTAGCTGTATATAACAAGAAACGAGTGCCATTATTCTAACAAACTACCAGGAGACCCAATAAATAATTTCAGCACAAGATCAAGGATAGGGCTAATGAACAGCAGACTTGACTTGTTGCCTGAGAACTGAGAGAAGAAACATAAGCCCACTAGGCAGAGGTGATTAAGGCGCATCTTCATAGTGAATTTGCACTCTGTGTGCAGTTTTGCTGCCCAGCTCCAGCCTATAGGAGTGTCAGATGAATGTTAGGCAAAGCAAGGAAAGCTATTTTTCATTTTAGTGCTTGTTCCTCCTGATGGCATTATCTGTTATAGGTCAAGCAGCTACAGATGACAGCTTCATAGGTCATCCTGAAAACAAGATATACACCCAGAGCTGTTGCAGGTGATTAAAGATCATCTGTCTAAGTGCAGATGACAGTCCTGGCTTTTGGGTGACTACAGTGGATTCAGAATTCCAGTGTGGATAGCAGATTGTGTCCCAATACCACATACACATGCAGCCCAGGCTGTTGTTCATGAGGGACTGTGGAACTGCCTCACCAAAGGGCAAATCCTGTTCTGGAAGGGTGACAGCATTTGTAAGTCTCCCATTCTTTGTTGTTATGAGGGGATCTGGATGGCTCAACACTTACAGGTATTGGCTGCCACTACAGACAGTCACGAGCGGGCTCCACACTTAATGCCCTCTTTACCTGTCTTTCTTTGGCAGCTGGATCCAAATATAGGTATTTTTTAGGTCAAATTTGTCTTTATAGAGAGTTCAAAGCACTACTGTGCCAAAAACTAATGGTTGCATCCTGGGCTGCTCATTTTACTGTTTCATTTTGTCATCTGTCCAGTGGTAACTGACTTGCCCTGGGCTGAGGAGAGCCTTGTCTGCCTTTCCCAAGGAGAAATCTTAGGGTGTCTCTAGGCCATTGACAAAATCTGAAATGCAAACAAAAAACTTAATCCTGAATCACAAATCTCTGAAACAAACAGAAAAAAAGATGTCTCTCTTGCTGTGAGTTCCCTGCTCCCAGCTGAAGTGGGGCTGGTGCTCGCAATATTCCTGTTAACTCCATCCAGAGCAGTGTGAACAAACAGCTGTGTGCCCACACTGTGTAGCCTGTGGTTCAAAATAGCTGAATTGACATGAGGGCTGAACCAGTGGATTGGTAGTTTGATAGTCTAATATCAAAGGGGAGATAAGTTGCATATCCTTGGACATGGCACGAAGGTTTGTGAGCCCTTGAGGACAGAAGATCTGCTGGAACTGTGCTGGAAAACACTGTGCAGGACAGAAAGATCCCAATCTGGATATGGTCCTGGCTCTTGTGCTTATTTAAAATGGTTTCCTTAACAAATCACCTCTAAATCCACATCTGGCTTTTGTCTTGGAGGAAACTGATTTTCTGCATAACAGGGTCCAAGCAAACTCAAGTTGATACAGTTTTGATGATGAGGAGAGAGGAACTTAACAACAAATCAGAGAAGTGACAGTGTAGACATGGATCCTCATAATGAATAGAAAATGGTTGTTTATTCTAGATATAAACATCCTAAAATATTAATTAAAAAAAAAAAACCAAAAAACAAAACCCCATAATGACACAAGGCTTTTGGTCTAGATGAAAAGAAACACATTTTGTCTTTTACAAAACAGCAGGGGCCCTTTTTGCAACTGGCAATTGTCAGTCTTCAGATAATTTCATAATAAGACCTGCAGTAGTCTTTGAGAAGAGTGAGACTTGACTGGAAGAAAAAAATTAAAAGCCTTCAGTAAAAGGCAGAGTGAGGAGGAGCTTGATTTACGACCCTAATGTAAAAATTCTTTGTGCAGAAGACATGGTAATGATGCCATTATGTTGGGCAAGCCCAATACAGAAGATTGTTTATGTAGATACAAGTGTTAGAGAGGACGGAATGGAAGTAATTTCCCTAAGAAAGAAATCAACAGCCTTAAATGCATCTTTTACAGAGACCAAAATGCTATTAGACTTCTAAAGTTTGACTTTCCTGCTTTCTTGAGAGGATAATTATATTATTTGCTTGTTTTCTCTGGTACATTTGAATTTTTTTTTCTAGGTCACTAAATAATGTCTGTCATTGTTTTGGTCCTGACTGCTCCCTTGGGTAGCTCCTAGTTCATCCCCTCACTGTTCTGGGGTTGTCACTGGTCCCCTTATGGGCACCTGGCTCTGCCTGCTTGTGCTTGGCTGTGTCCCCTCGGTGAGGGATGCCCATGCTGGGGTCACCTCAGCTCCCAGCATGTCTCCCTTGCAGAGCAGCCCTTCTCTCTCTCTTCCCCACATTCCCAGCTTCAGGATGTTGAGGGTCATGCAGCAGTTTTTCAAAAAGGATCCGCCAGTTACATCATCAGAACATGAATCAGCTCTGTGATATTGCTGGGGTGTCATCTCTGCCCGGCCAGTCATTTCCACTATTAAATTTGCACTCTTGGTTGCTCCTGCCCAAGATCATCCTTGATACTGGTTCTATTCAGCTGCTTTTTTTTTTGCAAACCTTTAATTCTAACTCAGTCCTTCCATCCATTTGCATTCCTCCTCAACCTTTTATCACCTGCACACTTACCAACTGTACAGGTTATTCCCTCAGCTCAACTGTTAATGAATAATTAAACACTAATTTTTATTAAACTATTAATTAAAACACTTCAGGATACCCAGGGGAGTCTCCTGAACAATCACAAGTGGTGTAAGGTTTACAACTTGACAATAGTTGCTCTAATGAGCTATTTTTGATTAAAGCTTTCCAGACAATGGTACACACTCCTAGTATTTTCACCCAACACACATTTATTGCTTTGTGTCTGTGGCACTGTTAAAAGCTTGTGCCGTATTTACCAGGGTTTATTGTAACACAAATTAGAGGAAGATACTGTGATAACTGACTGGGCTGCATCTCTAAGTAATACTGATGAGGTCCAAGTCAGCCTACATCCTCTAGAGATTGAGTTACCAATAAACCATGGCCTGAAATCTCTCTCAAGGATCATATTTTGATCACAAACCTTCCTGTTTCAGTTGTCTCTGCTGGTTTCAGAGCATCCCTCTCTCATCAGTGACTAAGTGAGCCACAGTCATCGCAGTGAGGGGGAAAACTTGTACTCCGTGGGCTCCATCACTGCCTGCTGCAGTGATTCTCCAAGCCAGGCTGATGTTTTACAGTCTAGCACAAAGCTAAGGATAACAAAATGAGTATTGATAGCTACTTTTTCCCCCCATACTAAATTTAGAGATAATCTTACCCTTAATACAAATAAACTGGGTGGATTTAATGCTATCAAATCAACAGTGCTAGGTAAAAAAAAAAGAATAATGTGTTTTTCTCCTCCTAGAGGAAGGATCACTCTTACCCAGTGAAAGATCAAATCGTGGCCCAAATGTATGCATCTAGACACTAACTAATATGGTTATAATACAAATAAATAATCTGCACTTAAAACTGGAAAATGCTTGTTTTTATGTATTAGTCACCCTACAGTAAGTGTCATGCACATTGGCTTCTGGATTCAGGCAGAAACAACAGCCCAAAGGATTACTGCTGCCCACACAGAAAGTCTTCCAGGCAGGTCAGTGTCAGTGCTTCCACGTGAGTGCAATCAGTGGCAATCCAGCAAGTCAAAACCCAGGAAACTCAAACTGCAGAGGATGAGGAAGGATGGTCTGCCTGTAACCTAATTGCTGTGAGGCAAGAAAAACAGTGGGACTGGGAGGATNCTCAGTTACCATCTTCCCATCGCTAGCTCACGCGGGCTCGGACCCCGTTAACCTGCAAGCCAGGCTGGGAACAGCCAGGCAGACAGAGATTTTAACAGGAGGACAGAAGATGCAAGGTGATGCTGAAGTCATGTTCTGCTGCTGGCTGTAAGAGTGATAAACTGAACACCGTGTCCTCTGTCAGAGGAAGGGAACAATAAGCAGGAACATTTGGCATTCCCATCCATGAAAAGACCCAAGCCAACTGTCCTGCTCTGCTCACTCACCTGCTGCAGGAGCCAACTACAGACAGCTCTAGGAAGAAAGCAAAAGGACTGAAACTTGACTAAAATGAACTTTTATTTCCACTGCTGTGAAAAGGGGGAAGGGGATTCTGACTCTTGTCTTTTTGCCTGTAATTGTTATTGCAGACATGACCGTGTTACAGGTACAGTAATGTAATACTCTCAAATTCTATTTTGAAGGTCAAAGTGTTCTAACATTGTCATATTTTTGATTGTGACTTATAGCAGCAGAGTTTGGAAGTTCTCCTCAAGTCAGGAGAAGCTGCCAAATGAAACCACACTTCAATAGCTACAAAGTACCCTTTGGAAGAATTCCATCAAATTATAATCTCCTCTCATTACTGCATAAGCATTTCTGGGTGAGGTAGCCAGTTCCAACCCTTCTCACCCATGTCAAAAATCTATGTACTGGATCAGACATTTCTGTGATTCTTAGTTTTCCTTTCTGCTTTCTTTTTCTCCAGCAGGTCACCCTCCCAATGCTCCTTCACAATTCATCACAACTTTTTGTTCGTTCACATGGGTTTTGTACTGGCCTCCATGGAACTGTTCTGTGTGTTTGTGTACATATGTAAGCACAGACACCTACTTATTTATGCAAGTAGGTAGCTAAATCATCTTGGCCCCTCTTTGCACCTCGTAGATGGCTCAACAGCAGGATTGTCTCTCTGCAATCCAATATTCCCTGTGGCAGAGAATAACTTTATGACAGTTCAGCACTTAGGGCGTAACTGCTGTGTTTGTGCATGAGCCAGCTAACTGGCTGATTCTTTTTGGATGTTTTCACCATCAAACCATTCTGTTTTCCACAATCAACACAAATGCAGTTCAGTAAAAGCCTGAAAAGGTAATGCTGCCATTCAACATAGTGGAGTAATGGTTCCTTACAAAATACAATGAATTAGGCACAAGATTCTAGTAACAAATAAGGAAAAAAATAACTTAGGCAGCCATTTTTTCACTTTGATAAGCCCTGTCTTAAATTTGGGGGTGCTTGCCACTCGAAACTTTCAAAGCTCATCTTGCATTTTGACAAGAAGAAACAACACTTAAACATAGTCAACAAGGCTAGTTTTGTTTGTATTTGATAGAGTTTTTCCAATCCTCCCATTTTTCAGAGGAGCTGGTGAAGTGGGAGTCCTTAGGTTGGACTTTCTGTGATGCTAAGCAACTGATGCTTCATGGCAGAGCAAGCCTACTTAAAATTAGCCACCCTTCCTTTAATTTTGGGCTTTCGACCCCTCCCCTACAGAAAACCTGCAAATGTGCACACAGGGATGCAGAGCTGTAGGATTCAAACCCAGTTTCATAACTCTTCCATTTCCCAGTAAGCTTCCCAAATTACCATGTGACACACTCCTACTGCAGGCAAGGCAAACTCAAAAGTGTTTAGTAAGTTCTTAGGGTGTCTAGGTCTGCATATTTCACTGTACTCCCATGTGCTTTTCTTCCTCCAGGAACTGCAGAACTGAGGACCTAAAGAGAATGTGGAGGAAATGACCTCTAATTCCATTCTCTTACTCCATTATTAATTTGTAAGATGAACCATCAAGAAACTAACTCTTGAAATTCAATCTATATAATATACACTCCCAACATTTTCTGAAATGTGCCCTGGTTTTAATTAAAATGTGAATTGTATAGGCAAAAGGACTTGTTTCTCTGCCAGGAGCAAATCTCCAACCATGGACACCAAATGCCTATGGAAAAAATACTTTGTTTTCTTCATGCGTTGAAACTTTCCCAACTTTATTACATTTGGAAACATAATGTGATAGCAGAGGGCAACATTATGTCTGACATATATAATTAGTTAACAAAAAAATACAACATTTTTGATAAAACCACTTTTTTTTTTTCACGCAATAGTTGCAGGATAATGGATCACATTGATCCTTTTTGCTAAATGGTATGACAAAGAAAACAAGCATTTGTATAAAAATGCAATAACAGTTGAAGCTTGAATTAGGGAGTCTCTAACCTTTGCTTGTGCTCATAAATTACCCTGCAGATGAGAATGTGACACGAAAAAAAAAGAAAAAGGCATCCAAAGCCAAGAGATACAACCCATCAAACTGAAATGCTTTATATATATGTGTAACTAACGTTAATCACTTCAGATCCTATAGTACAAATTGCCTCTAGCAGTTTCTAAAGTTATATCACAGGTTAAATGGACACCCACAGATAGGGATTAGTCATTTAAAAGACAAAGGTATAAAAACTGATTTCAACTGCTAAAACTGTCTTAAAGTCAGTTTTTCTTGCATTTTGAAGCTATGCCTTTC
>VXAD01013459.1:111471-141274 GCA_013399195.1 Dicrurus megarhynchus
CCCCCCCCCCCCCCCCCCCCTCGCCGTTTCTGGGTGAGGGATTAATAGTAGGGTAAACCACTGAATCTGGCAGCATACAAGGCTTTTTTCCAGTAAATACCTTAGAGAAAATTGGGGCAAAAATGTTTTACTCCTGATTTCAGATCAAATAAATTCAGTTGTCACTTCCAATGGCTGTGCATCAGTAAGTCATTAAAATATCTGAATTTTAATCACTTATGCTCTCTCAAACACTAAAATAGTGGTATGTCTTCCTCATATGTATTTCTATGTGGAATTAGCACAAAATGCCACAAGCACCCAAGAGATGTCCTGTAACCCCAGCTCAAGAGGAATCTTGGCACTGAGAGACCAGATGAAAAAACAGGTAATTTGGAGCTTGCAGAGAAGGAAGGAGGAGGAAGTATGCAAGGAAACTTGCTTATTTGCAGGTTTCACTGAGGGCAGTGAGAACTGTAGAGTCCAAAACTTCTGGGAATAATAATAATTACAATAAAACTCCAAAACAACAAAGGCTTGATTAATCTCCTCCTAAAAAAGCAGACTTTTAGGTAAGTCAGAAATCCTATTTTAGATACTGTATTAACTTTTCACAATGGCTTAGAGCTGATTACCTTTTTCCTTCCTTTTACATTCCAAGTGCTTCAGTCTCTGAAATTAAATAGAAGAAACTTCCAGATATTTATGACAGGCTTGGCAGAAATCTGGACTTTGCAGAAATCTCACCAAAGAGAGAAGATGTGCATGGTAATTGTGAAGAGGCAGGGCTACCAGGAGCAATCTACTTAGAGTACCTTAAGACAACCCGAAGCAAAGGCTGTACCTTTCCAAGTGTCCAGAAAGTAATATTCCTTGAAGTTACTAATGCTCTGAGAAGTGCTGCTGACCAATCACTTACCCTTTCAAGTCCTATGTGCAGGAGAAACAATGACTCCTGATTCCATATTCCTGTTTCATGCAACACTGCAAGAGGTGAAGTGTGCAGTGTCAGCACACAGTAGTTTGTATGATCATGAACAAAAATAACTTTTTTAGCCCCTAAGCAAAGTACTTGTCTCTTGGGTCAACAGATCTTAGAATTCAGCAGACCAAATTAACCAGCAAATGTGTATTTTATCCCATTTTCAACACTAACATGATAAATGATGGGTGAACACAAGTTTTTCAAAGATTAATTTAAATACAGATGTAATCACAGCAAGCAGCAGCTCAGAGCAGAAGCTGTGCCAGGTGCATGTGGGGTTCTGCCTCTCTGACTACTGAGACTCATTTCCAAAGTAAGGTCCCTAAAATATGTGCCCAACAGCAAATATTGTAAATCTCTCCTCCTTTTTCCTTTCCCCTGCATTGTTTGTAGTTCTCTGTGGCTCAGAAACTCAGCTCACAAGTCCTGCACTTGGGCAATATCAGGTGTGTGCCTGTGCAGGTGAATATGCTCACTCATGTACGGGTAGGTAGATCAATACATAATTGACTTCTCAGAAAGGAAATAAACAAAATGAATGAAGAGCAACAGAGTCTACCCTGAGCTAAGTTTTTCCCAAGTCAGACTTGGAAGTTTAGCTCGTATTTTACAGCAAAGTTCAGGTCAGTGATTTTTAGCAGCTATACAACTGACACTCTCATTTTCTCTTATTTGATGAGAATAAGGCAGTCTTTTCTCCATGTATACAATGATTTTCTTTTTTTTTTTAACTAACCTCTCAATTTTATTATCCTTGGGTAAATATCTGCTGGATTAATACTCCAAGAAGGAGAATAGCTAATAGTAGCAAGCATAAATATCTGTGGAATTATAATATCTAACAAAGCAAAGACATACAATCTCCCAAAATTGCTTTTCACAATGTGCAGAAAGCCTGGGGTTGACCAGTCTCATAAAGCATCCAACCAATACAGGGACTGCATAAAATGAATATCCTGTCAAACAAAAGCCCTCTGGATCATGAAGCTGTACAAATTGTGTGACCTGTACAAACCAGAGCATGCTTCTATCCCTGAAAAGGCAACTAAGTAATTACAGGGCTAAGAAACACCACTTTTTGGTTTGGATGATCTCTTGGCAGAATCCACAAGATGAATTAGGATGAAAACAGAAGACAGGTCACTTGTTAACATCATAAACTAAAGAGACATAAAGCTTAGTTGGAATCTCAGCCGTGAATGCCAGCATACAAAACCAGCCTACAGGATTGCCTATGTGTAGCATACACACATCTTTGCTGTATTATCGGCAAAAATTAAAGGAAAAGCAAACTCAAGAGGATGCTGCCACAGGAAATCTCATCTACGTTCAGGTTGATAAAGCAGGTAAACATACTCACAAGGCTGGTATGAACCAGGAAGGTTTTCATTCCTCAGTCCAACTTTAGGAAAAAGCAGAAACAGAGTCCTGCTCTGCTTCAAACCCCAATACTTCAAGTTCATGGGCAGCACAAGATCAGATAATTAACAAAAACCAAAGGATGACGAAATGAAGCCAGATAAATAATAAATGTCTACATAGATAAGCACACAGCAAGCAAGACAATGAAAAGTTAGCTAGATTTACCGTTTTAATTATCCAAGTAGGTGGTTTGTTTGGGTTTGGTTTTTTGGGGGGGAAAACGTCGGGAGCCGTTTTCACGAGGATTCGTCCATACGCATCCGCACCGCGGCAGGCGCCGGTCCCGGAGCGCGGAGAGCGAAGCGTTTCCCTCCGCAGCCGGCGCTGCCCCCGCCAAAAATGAAACGAGAGAAGGCGGGGAGAGGCGGGGAGGCGGCAGCCGGCGGGGCGGACTCCGGCGCCGCCCCGAGCGCTCCCTGCCCGGCGCTGCGGGCGAGGCGGCTCCGCGCCCTCCGCGCTCNAGGATGCCCGGCGTGGTCCGCCCGCGGCTCCCGGGATGCGCCCACCTGCAGCCGCGGTGCGATGCTGACCGCGGACCCTGCGCTTGTGCCGCCTCCGCGGTTCAAGGGCTGGGAGGGGCCGCGCGAGTCCTCCGGGGCGGGGGGGCCCTGGTGTATCCTAAATTGGGTGGAAAGGCTGCTGCCTGGAGCGGGGATGAAGGGGAAGGTCTGTTTCAACCACCCGACTTGTGTGGGGTTTGGGATCTTCACAAGTGCGCGCTCGTGGGTGAGGCTGTTAACCTCCCCCGAAATGTTACGACCGGCCTGTGAGGAAGGGGTGCCAGGGTGCGTGTAAAGTGGTGCAGAGGTGGACAAGCATGTGCTCAGTTCTTCTGCAGAGAAAAAGCTGTCAGTCATATATTTGGACCAGCGGAATCCGAAGTGAGTGACACCTCGCCGAGGAGCTCAGACGTGCCTGGCAGTTGTGACCTGCTGTCCTTGGGCTGAGCCCCAGCTCTTCAGCACCCACCAGGACTCGCACACCTACAGGGTGCCTTCTCCCTCCCTCCTCTCGGCACTCAGCGCTGGGACTCCGACTCAACACCTCTCAGTGGTGGTTTCCAGCCCATCATCTGAGACGGCTGAATGCCACACAGACAACCTATTTGCAGGCAGTGCTTTGAGCTCCTCTCTGCATGCTGTTTGCAGTTCCCTACCATGGTGCACATTTTACCTTGGTACCAAGTAATCAGGGGTGATACTTGGTGGTACTTTCCTTTAGCTCATGATGTATGTTGTTTGCTTGGACCTCTATTAACATGAGTTTCTGAAGCAAACCCAAAATATGTTTCAGTGAAACCAGCCCCTACATCCCGTTGCAAATATTTATTCCACGAAAGCTTAAAGGAGTACTAGAAGGTAATTTCTATTGTTGTTTATTAAGAAAAGCAAAGGAAAGCCTTTCTAGATAGAAGTTCTAACAACTACCTGCACCACACAGCCACATTGTAGGTTCATCAGTCCAATTAGATGCAGTTTCCCTGGGTCATTTGGTGCCTGCCAAGTGCTGAAGTGGCTGCTTAGGATTTGTCTTCTGCAGGCTTTTTAAGTTCCAATTTTATGAGCTGGGCACTGTTTTTTCTTTTGCAGGTTTTGGCACTGGTGAATACAGTCTCCTCCCTCAGCTGCATGTGTCACCTGCTATTGTTTGAATTAATGAATGATACCACAAGTGACCTTAGAAATGGCAGAAATAATAGCAAAACAGTCCTGCTCTGTCTATTGCTCCTGACCAGTGAGAGTTACCTGTTTAAGATTAATCTCTGTTTGCACTGTAGTCTGCATGTGGTGTTAGATTGATGCCATTACACTCAGTCCAGCAGGAATGTGAAAGTGCCTCTCTAGAACTGACAATTTAGTATATTATTTTTCTGCTGCATCTGTAAACCTTTAAAAAATATTTTCTCCTAGGGAAAACTGCTTGAGTGACACTGATGGTGGCAGAAACTCTCTAGTAATTCTCAAAACAGTGTGCAACAGCATTGGATGTCACAGTGAGAGCAAGTAGTCTCTCCATCTCCTTCAAATATCTCCTTAGGACCTCTTGCTTCCTGTGATGGTTGCTAAGAGTTTGCTCATTGTTATTTTGTGTGCTGTTTTGGTTTCAAACTGTGGCTCATCCTCAGACTGTGCCCTACTCAGTGTAGTGCCATCTTGTTCAGCTGCTGTGCCTCACAGAAGTAGATTTGATGCTAGCAAGGGGCTTTTCTGTTTTGATCATATCAGGCAGCAATTTAAAGCTTATTTTTCTGAGCAAATTTTTTTGTCGTTGTCTTTTATACAGGAATGGTCATGCTGAGGCAGGCAGAAATTCTTTCTGAGTCAGTTGCTTTCTCTCTGAGGAGGGCTGGCAATGGGTATTCAGGAAAAAAGTACGAGACCTGGGCAAATACAGGGAGATCCTTGTCCTGGAACAGCCTCTCATGTGGCTGAAGCTTAGGCAATGCAGGTTTGAAACACTACCTGTGTCCTTGTATTGAACCACCTT
The DNA here is from genome assembly GCA_013399195.1 of Dicrurus megarhynchus. Lineage (NCBI taxonomy): Eukaryota > Metazoa > Chordata > Aves > Passeriformes > Dicruridae > Dicrurus > Dicrurus megarhynchus. Next base: position 116,345 of record VXAD01013459.1, read on the forward strand.
GAGGGATCTTTTTTCTAAGAGTGTCTACAGGTGGTTTTTGAACACATTTATGCTTTTGGTATCCTCTCTGTCACTCCAGCAAAGCATTCCATAGCACACGTAGACATTGGGCATTGTGGAAAAGTATTTCTTGATTGTTTTAAACTTCTGTTTCAAAAAAGTGTGTGTCAAACTGAAAGTCAAGCAGCAGTGGGAAAGTTTTACTTCGCTTAAGTGATATTTGCATTAGTTTAGATAGAATTATTTAATCCCCTGCATTAAATTAAAAAGAAGAAAAACCCCAGAAATAGGTCAGTGAACTGGCAACAGCTACATGCAGGGTTTATTTGAGAAAGAATGCACACACTTCTCATGTACTTAAATCTCAAATTTTTTGAGACAGTCTTTTTGCCCTGAGTTTGCATAACACCTGCTGCATTAAAGCCGTGATCCTGGACTCAGGCTCCAAGATACTATGACACTAAAATAGTAATAGTGGATTGTTTGAACAGTAAATAAAATGAAAATTAAAATATGATGTAGTGGCTGGTCTCTGAGCTTGTGTGTAAAGATGGTGTTGGAGAAGAGTGGGGCAGGGAACCCTTAGTTTAGAACGTTGTTTGAAATTCCAGTATCCAGCTGTGAAGTCTAGGTTGCTTTTCTCTTTCTCAAACTCTGCCTCACATGAGTATGGAGTGAAGAAGGACTGGAACTTGTTTGTTAGGCACTGTTACTTGCAAACTCTCCTCCCTTCTTGACAGTGTAGACTTGATACCTCTGAAACTTTTGGGTTTTCCATCACATTTAAATCTCCCTTCCACAATAAATCATTCTGTATTTCTGCATATAGCACAGTGGGATCACAATAAGAGTATTGTACCAGGTAAGAACAGTATAGGATGCTTATTACCAAGATACTGCCAAGAAGACAAGAGTGTTTAGTTATGTAGCAGAAAGCAAGAACATAAAAAAACCAGACATTAAATCATTAAATGGTGAAGGACATTCATAACATTTCTCCTACTTGCATCTTGTCATGACCAGCCTAAGTTGTCACATTCCCACCCTCCATGACCCTGGGATAGCCAGGAAAATCCCCAGTGAGGTCCAAGGTGCTGATGCCTGAAATTATAGGAGCTCTGTGAACTGTTTCACCCCACTGACCACCCTGTCTACTCTCCAAGGAAACCCCAGTGTGAAAGCTACTGGTAACAATCTGTTCCATGGCATAACTCGGTATTTGCTGCTTCTGCTGCTCCCTGACACCTCCTTGTTACCTTACCTCTATTGTGTTATCTCACTGCTGCATGTCAGCTGTGACAGAGGGACAAAGGAAAGTTTTAGTCAGGTTTTTACAGTTGTGATGGGGATGGGCACCACTATGCCCTCCACCAGATCCCTCTGGACACATTTGCTTTCTGAGGAGTGGAGAAGAGGCCCTGAACACATTTGTGTGGATATAACCAAAGACACCAGACAGAAGATAAAACAGCTTGAACCGATGTAAGAAATTAATGTGGCAGATACTGCTGTCAGAAAAATTTCCTCCCACTGGGTTTATAAAAGGTAAGTATAAAAGTTGCTGTTTAGTCTCTGGGGCCACACTGTCTTGTGCAAGAAGCTCCTCCTTGGCAGTGGCATTTATTAGGGCAATAACTCAGCATTGCAGGGGATGCACATGCCTTTTTGATTTTTACTGCTGTGCTCTTAGAAGAGTTCTAGCTGACTGTTTCCCCCCACTTTTAAATCCCTCTACTCTTTTGCTTTCCTTTCTGAGCATATCTGTCTGTTGTACATATCCTGACTAACTCATGTGGGGTGAAGGAAGACTGAATCAGTGTGATACAGAGATTTGGGGCAGCCTCAGCCCAAGGACGAAACCCCTTCAGAGCAGTGTGAGGGGTCTCAGGGGCTTCATGGAGAGGAAAGATGAGAAGGAGCTGGCTGAACAGTGTTTGGCATCAGAGCCATCTTTAGGAGCTGTTGCTGAGTCCCACGATGAACTAGAGACTGATCCCTCACAGTTCTTGCCTTTTCTGCTTTACCATAAATACCTATATATTTGGGATAAACTATGCCATGCAGATACCAGGTTAGCTTGGGTTAGATGACAGGGCTTATGATGTTATTATTTACATTATGATGTCTAGAGAGTCGAGAGTTGACTCTGCCTTGCACAGCCATCACAGTAATGTGCTGTGGTGTGCCCTTAATGAGGGTCAGAGGAGCAGGTCAGGGGAGCAGGGACAGACCATCTGCAGTTTGCAACACCAGGTGCTCAGCATCTCTCAAAATCAGACCATTTGTTTGCATCCTTTAATTAAAACACTCTTAGTTCCCTTAAAGGCTGATTATGAAGCGAGAATGAAGACTGCTGCTTACGAAAACAGATGATCATTTTTGCTTAATGAAATGTGTGTATCTCATTGCTATCTATCTAGAGAGGGGAAAAACGTGAAGATGTTTGTTCCCTGTAAATAATATTTACACTCCACGAATTCAAACCTGCTCTCATCACAGGGACCATGGCATTCAGATCAAGGGTGCCCTCCAGCACATTTAGCAGGGGCTGTGGGGCAGGGTGGGTTACTCTTCTTGAAAGAAAACTGGAGAAGCTAAGGCTGCCTCTTGGAAAAAAGGAAATGCCACAACTATTATGTCAACGGGTGGGAAAGGAGATGCCCAGCACTTGGCAACTGAAGAAAAAGACTGGAATTTTAAAAAGCATGAATGTTGCCTCACAATAGACAGGAAAATCAGAATGCAGTGGGAATTCTCTCAGAAGAAAAACATGAGTCTTACTGTTGCCAGAAAAATTCATTAGAGTTTTCAGAATGTGGAAACTGGATATGACACACAGCTGAGAGAGAGGACAAGGATGCTCATATCCTTAATTTATTATTTTAGCGAGAAGTTTATTATCTCTTTCTTAGATTTAGTAACTTCCATTCCAGTTGTCCGCTGGGACTTTGATGGCTTTCTTCATGCCAGCATATACTATTGTGTATATCCATTTACTGAAAACAACTACAGAAGCTGACAAAATCCCTGTGCTTTCCTCCTTCCTTCAAAGGTGAGGATGTCCTCCATATTTTATATATTTCTAAAGTTCAGATTCTATGAAATACAATTATTTATCCAATGTGATAACTGCTTAAGAGGTAGGTGAATAAGACAGCCCTGAGTTGACGTGGGGGTGTTTGGTCAAAGGTTGGAGTCGATGACTGTGGAGGTCTTCTCCAACCTTAATGATTCTATGATTTTATGAAATCTATTCTTAATTATAAAAAAGAACATAGAAAAACTTCAGATGAGAGCCACTAGAAATCTTGATCATTTTCACTGCTCAATTACTGGGTAACTACATTTAACAGATGACTTATTTAGACAGATTGTTGTCTCTGGGAATGCATGTTTTTATCTTCTGAAAATTGTATTTTCCACTTGGCTGGGTGCTGCTGTTCTGTCAGCTGCTGTGATCATGTTTGCACACACGCGCACACACACAAACACACAGAGCCTGGTATCAGGGCAACATCCAACTGGAAAAGGAGGAGTTTAACTACCAAAAGGGAAAATTGCTAATTACAGAGCAAAATGGTGCACAGTATGCTGATAGCTACAGGTAGTAGTGCCCTTGCAGCACGTCATTAAACCCATTAAAATGTTACAGTTTGAAGAAGAGATAAACTGTGTCCCATAACCCATTCTGATGTTACCACACTCCTTCCCTTTGCATAGTTGGGGAGCATTTTGTTCAGACTCCTGACTAGAAAACCCAGAGCTTCGTTCCCTCCAATAAAGTACCAGAAAAATTTGATAAGAAGCTCTCTGGTCTCTGCCCAAGAGTGTTGACCATTGACTGGGCTGATTTTGTGTTCTGATTCAGATTTGTTGAAGATTTACTGAAGTCTGAGAGGCTCAGTCACTTTCACTGAGAATGAGAGTCTTTGTCATATTCAAGATAGTTTTAAAACTAATAACTTGCTGAAGGGAATAACTGCCTGCACCTGATGTAAAAAAAGCAGGTCTTACAGTACAAATGCTGAGAGTACTTAGCTCTGTTTTCTCCAGGAAAGAAAATGTCATCTATATCAGTCATCAGGAATGATAAAGGAGGTTTCTACATAACCTTATTCAAAATGAACTTAGGATCTATGCTGGAGAAGGATCAGAAAAAGACAGTCACACAGCAGAGGACCAATAAAGCAAGTCTTCCAAGGTAGCTAAATGGTGTACATGCATTTATCTCAGTGCTGTCAAGTCTAGCATCCCTTGCTCTATGTTTATTTTACACTTTTCATGGACATTTGTCATGATTTTGACTGAATGAGACCAACATGACTTTTTCCACAGCTAGATCAGTATTTGCCACTATTTACTCCAACTGAGTTCTGACTGCCACAAAGACTGCAGGATTTCTTACTTGAAAAAATCCTTCTTCCCTTCCCTTATCACTCTTAATTCAATTTGGGCTTGCATGATAAGGTTTTGGTTGTGGGGGTCTGCAGGGGTGGCTTCTGTGACAAGCTGCCAGAAGCTGCCTCCGTGTCCAGGAGAACCAATGCCAGGCAGCTCCAAGACTCACTGCTGGCCAAGGCCAAGCCCCTCAGGGATGGTGGAAGAGCCTCTGGGCTCTTAAGAAGGAGGAGGAAAACCTGCACAACAACCTGTGGCTGGAGTGAGGGTTGAGAAGGAAAGGAACAGATCTGCAAACACCAAGGTCAGTGGAGAAAGAGAAGCAGGAGGTGCTCCAGGCGCCAGAGCTGAGATTCCTCTGCAGCCCATGGTGAGACCATGGTGAGGCAGCTGTGCCCCTGCAGCCCAGGGAGGATCCCACAGTGGGGCAGGTGGATGCCTGAAATAAGGCTGTACGAAATCCACCCTGGAGAAGGCCCTGTGGAGAGAGGAACCCATGCTGGAGCAGGTTTACTGGCAGAACTTGTGAGTCCATGGAGATTCCACACTGGAGCAGTTCCTGAGCCACTGCAGCCCGGGGGAACTTGTTGAAGTTTGTGGAGAATGTCCCTACGCTGGGGCAGGGGAGGGGTGTGAGGAGCCCTTGCTGACGAGGAAGGAGCAGCAGAGACAACGTGTGAGGAAATGACCACAGCCCCCACTCCCTCCCCCCTGTGCTGCTGGTGGGGAGAACGGAGAGAAAATTGTGAGTGAAGTTCAGCCTGAGAAAAAGGACTTTGGTGGGTAATAAAGCCATTTCCCCAAGTCAAGTCTGTTTTGCTGGTGAGTGACCTCTACCCATTCTTAAATTGACCTATCAGCCTTTTGATATATTTTCTCTCTGTTTTCCAACTGAGAAGGGGAATGATAGACCAGCTTCTGTGGGCACCTGGTGTCAGCCCATCACATCCAGAAAGATATTAAAAAATTTCCAACCCGGCTTGGCACTAAATAGTTTCTACTGCTTCTCTTAAAGAAATCCTTGTGTCTGGTTCTGATTGACTAAGAAATAAATAGCTCACAAAAGAGAGAAAATATTTAGTACATTAAAATTATTAGATTTGCTCAGATCTATGAGTCTTTTTGTTTTCTGCTGCTTTGATTAATATTTTGAAAATTCCATTGGAAAATAAATACCCTAGGGACATATTTATTGCAAAGATTTTGAATTTTCTATTATTAAACAGCTTGACTGTGTTTCTCTTAAACAGACTGAGCTCAGGTGAGGAAATAGAAGAATAGATGGGACAAATATTCTAATGACTTCTAAATAAATACATCTTCCCATGACAGTGTTTGCTTTTAAAGATCCCACTGTCTGAAATAGCTTCTTGCATCATTAGTTAATAGCGTATAGCTGGCTGATTGTTCATCTTCTTTTGTGCAAAAGCTTGGTGCATTTGCTTTGAGTACAGACTATGGAATGAATATGTTTGAGATTTTAAAAATCTCTGTTTTCTAAAAAGCAACTTTGTCACCAAGATACATCTCTGGAAATGTGTGTGATCATCTTTTTTTTGCCCAGTTTCTTGTCTTGTAAAAATGTAAACCATATTTTAGGACCCCCCCACTCATCTATCTATAAGTTTTCCTCCTTCCCTGAAAACCATACTATTTTGAAATTCAGATGTATTTCAACCTGTACGAAGTCCTGCTGGAAAAATGTAAGTAAAGTTCCTTGAGATTATCTTTTATACAAATCACTAGATTATGCCTTTATTTTTCAAGAGATATTTAAATGTAACTTTGTAAGTGATGGTGAGATTGTCATGTGTGGCGGTGGTCCAGCCCTTTTCATTTAAGGTGAGTGACACCCAGTGGGTGAACTTCTCTGCCCAGGACTCCACTCCTGAGGAGGAGCCTGGGGGAGATGCAGAGGTTTGATATCCATGCCCACGGGATGCCACTCACACCTCATCTCCACCCTGTTTCCAGACCTTTCTCCCTTCCTTGGTTCATGATTGGTTTCCCTGGTTCATGTTTTATAATAAGTTCATGTACTATGCAATTAGTTTCTAGAAAGATCTTAAGGGTTCTGTTTTGGATTTGATGTTCCAAGTTTGTTCCTCCTCTCCTGTCCCCTGAGTGGTCGGCTGTCATCCCTTGTCATTCCCCGGTTGGTTATCTCCTCTGTTCCTTCCCTTGTTTGTCTGCCCTTAAAAACCTTTGTTCCACCCTTGATGGGGGCTGTCTTGTCGGCTCCCGCCCGTGCCGCGTTTCCTCTGTCCCTTGAGGGACAAGAAATAAAGCTTGGGTTTATAGCCACAAGCAGTCTGGCTCTCTCCTTCTCGCCTCTGCCGTCGCTCTGTAACATCTCCTGGCTTTGCTTGCTGTAAGAAGCCGCTTGCCACGCAGCTCCCTGCGGAGCTTCCACTCAGCCCCTGTGGATCCAGGAACTCAAAGCCCCAGAGCCCTCCTGTCAGCTCTGCGGGCATAGGATCACATTGCCGCTGGCCAGGCTCGGGCAAGGAATAGGTCAGAGCGGCAGTCATGGGGAAGTATTCGTGGAGAGCATGTTTTCTTAAAAAAAAAAAAAAAAGCAAACATAGATTTATATTGATTGGCTGCGTGTTCGATCAGACCCGCAAGATCTGAGGCTGGTAAAGATGCCTTCTGAGCATGTTCTTTCCTCTAATTCCTGTGTCGTGCATGCTTTTTGCTTTTTCACTCTTTAATCTGCTCCTCCATCTCTAACAAAACCTTTGATCTTAACATTTAGTAGGGACAATCTTTCAAAATCATTTTAATAACCTTAGGGTAGGTCTTGCTTCTTACTCTTGTTTTTTCTTAGAATAACCTAGAATCTTTATGAGGAATAGTAAAATATCATTAAGACATCTGTCACATCCATAATCTTGAGATTTATTTGATATAGGAGTGACCAGTGTCTCATGAGTTTGTTCCTGACATCATCTGCGTGAAGCTCAGCTACTGCTTTCCTTGAACTTTAATCCTCCTTGGTTTGCATTACTTTTATGAAACTGTCTTTGCAAGGAACAAAGGAAGTCTTACATAAAAACCAAGATTCTTCCTAAGTGTATTTCCTGAACTTTTATGCACGCACACACACACACACATATATATATATAATGAACATGGGAACACCATCCACTGATCTCATGGAAGGTGTTTATGAGGGAAAGCACTTAAAGTTACTAATAAAACACGTTCAAAACAATAAACACATTACTTTGAGTTCACAAATGCAACTGTTGATCTGCTTTGCAGACTAGGTGGAGTTTGAGGCTGGGATCCAGCTGACTTTGTTTGCTATTGGATCCAGCTGACTTTGTTATCAGGTCCAGGTGGGAAAGAGGTGATTTCCATAAAGCAACAGAAAGAAGGGGGTGGGTTTGCTTCTTTGAAGGAGGTGTGGGGGTGTCTGAACTGCTTTCAGCCTGCCTGGGCTGGGTAGCCTCTCTGCTTCAGCAATACAGAGTATCCTGAAATATAATGCCTTAGTGGCAACTCTAGTTCCTCTGGGCAAGTTGTCAGCTTGTTTTGGTGCTCTGCAACAAAAAGTTTAGTTATTGAAAGAGAAGAAGATGGAAGTTTGGAGTTGGCACCTAAAGTGGCAGCACTTAGGCTGTGGGTGAGGGATTAGGCCTGTCAGATGCCAAGGAAAAGGTGAGTACTGCTGAATTCACAGAGAGTTTCTTGTCTCCTTGGTCTCGGCAAAGCCAAGCTAAGGAGGTTTATGGCTGATAACACTTCCATCTTGTTCAGGTTATGTGCAGGTGAATGCAGCACCTGATTCCTGTATCTGCAGGGGATCACTGGCAGGGACGGGCTCCAGCCTCACCCTGCCCTGCCTCAGGGGCCTCTTGGGTGAACAGTCTTGGCTTTGTTGGTCATCTCCATGTCCCTGTTGCCTGACTCTTGAGGCTGTTTTAAGAAGCAAACCTTTGATGCATGTTGTGACTGTTGTATCTAAAGGTGAGGAAGTGTCTGATGCAGAGTATCTGGCTCTGTTGGGAAGGCCCTGCTGTTGGTGGGTGCTGTGGCCTTGGATGGAAATGTTTGTGCCAATAACCGAGGAGTGAGGAGTCCTATTGTTCTGTAAACTTTAAGCTTGAGCTGAGCATGCTTTTGAGAACATAAAATTGTATTTTTTCCATTAACCTTGAGATAGATGATTGGAATTAAGGCAGTCAAATGCTTTGGTGCTCTGAAAAGACATATCCCTACTTTGACTCTTAGTGTATGCATTTTTGTTCTCTTTTTGATAATGTACTAATGTTAACCTAAATCTGCTCCCATGGAGAGGACAGGAACGGATTGGATTTTATGATTTTTTTTTTTAAATGAAATAGTGAAATAATCTGTAAAGGGCTTTGGTGTGGCACGATAGAGGTTGGGCAAGAGTACCTGGTTCCTTTTCTGTGTAGTTTATAATTAATGGCAGCTTAAAGAAAGGTTTTGAATACTGCTGGAAATACAAACCCTGCAGCACTAGCCTTTTTCTACACTTATTTTCCTAAGCAAAACTGTCCCTTTGTGATCACTCTTTCTAATATAAGCTTGGAAAAAAACAAAGGATTCATCAGAATGGCACCTGTGTTATTACTGAGAGATTGTGCCTGAGAGGATGCTGTAGTCTAATGAAATAATTTTGGTATCTTTCTGACTCTTCCTGCTCTCCCACTGTTTAAAGCTGGCTTTCCTTTATGCTTTCTTGGAGAACTTTTATATACTGACCTTTAGAACGTGCTGTTTATTGATGATGATCCAACATGTATTTAAATTATATTTATTCTGCTGAATACTAAGCTGAAACACTTCAAGTTTTGCAGAAAAGACCACAAGATATGTTGTGCATTAATTATTTGATGTAAAACTCACCCAGTAGAAAACTGTTGGATAACTACTTTCTATCTAAAAATGTACCTGTGGTCTCTGGAAAATGACAGTCATTGTTTACTGAGGGTATTTGTAGGGATATGCAAAATATCTTCAGGATTTGTTACTTTGACTGGGCCAGTTTATAGAGCAAATTTGAGTACCTATTTTATAATAATATTGTTTCAGGCCCTAATAATTTTGTCCAAAAATCTTTGTAGTTTGGATGAAAAAAAATCATGCCTCATGGTGGTTTTGGCATAGGTAACTTTCTTCACAGTAGCTGTGTCTTGGCTTTGTGCTGGAAGCAGTGCTGATAACGCAGGGATGTTTTCCTCACTGCTGGGTAGAGCTTACACAGAGCCAAGGCCTTTTCTGCCTCTCACCCCACCCCAGCAGTGAGTGGGCTGGGGGGCACAGGGAGGTGGGAGAGGACACAGCCAGGACAGGTGACCCCAGCTGACCCCAGGCATATCCCAGACCGGAGAGTGCCATGGTGGAAGGAGGAGGGAGGGGGAACATTCAGAGCGATGGTTTTTGTCTTCCCAAGTCACCGCTACGTGTGACAGAGCCCTGATCTCCTGGGAATGGCTGAACACCTGCCTGCCCATGGGAAGCAGGGCATGGTTTGCTTTGCTTAGATGTATGGCTTTTTCTTTCATTATTAAACTGTCGTTATCTGAACCCATGAGTTTTCTCACTTTTACCATTCTGATTGTCTCCCCCATCCCACTGTGAGGGAGTAAGTGAGCAGCTGTGTGGGGCTGGGCTGAGCTCATTAAACCATGATGCCCTGAAGTACAATTAAAAACAAAGATTGGCTGGGACAAAAGCCCATGATTGCTTTAAGCAAAGGTCGTAAGAGAATGTCCAGAGAATGTCCATACTTATTTACAAGTTTGTTACTACCATGCTGCTGTTTTAGTAAACCCCTTTCCTTGAAAGGTGAGAACTGAAGAAGAACACAGAGTTCTCTTTGTCTACATTTAAGAGAGTCACTGTGGTAGTGTCCCCGCCCATCAAGTCAGCTGAGATGTGGCCAGTCCCCATCAACCAAGCCCTAGCCATCCAGTGGCTCAATGAGTCCGATTCAGAGGGCATCTCCTTGGGCGGAGATGCAGAATAGGAGCCGCCCCTGGGGTGGACCCCTGGGCGGAGGGACGAAGCAAGAACCTCCCCTATTCTAGAAGGTTCAGTTAGTTATGGGTTGTGGTTGGTTAATGGATAAGGACCCTCCCTGTTGCATGTTATTGTCACTGTGTTGTTTGTACCTCCCATTTGTTTGTGTTCGATTGGTTGCGGGGACTTCCCCCGCCCCTTTTTCCCTTCCCTTAAAACCTCGATCCCGGACAATGTACCCCTGAAGATTTCCCTTCTCCCCGATTTGTGTATAAACCCCATTGGATTTTCCCGAAATCTTCCTCTCTCTTTGCCTCCATTTCTCTGGCGCTTGTCTGCGAACACACCCGCACCCCTCGAGGCAGGCTATCCCGGTCTGGGGGCGGCTTGCCCGACACCGGCCGCCTGGCAGGGACTGTGGCCGATAGCGGTCCTTCAGGAGGGCCGCTTGGTTGCCCAGGCTTCCATCGAGCCATCCAGAGGGGCACAAGCGGACAAGTCACCTGGTTGATGCCTTTATGGCAGTAATGTAACTGCTTGATAATGGTTTGTAGGGTTTTTTTTTTTCCCTTTTCCTTGACTCTGAATGAAAACTGCTCTGCAGGAGCAAAACATGCAAGAACGGCGGCGGAAATTCTAATCTTCATGAGTGGCTTAATTTCAGAATAGCTGTAGGTAAATGGAATGCAGCAGGCAATTAATGTACTTAAAATTCAATATCTATTTCTGATGCACTAGGGAGTGTTGGGGTTTCTTTTCCAAAGCTTGCTCTGAAGTCTGGAAATAGAAAAGCAACTTTTTCAATACAACTTAAAGCTGAACATACTGACTGTACCTCTATGAAACTTCGGCAACGACTTGTTTTTATAACCCAATAAAATAGAAGGCATTTTTTTCAATTTGTTCTGCTTGCATTGTTGCAAAGTACTCCCACTTTTTACCCCCTCAAGAGTGAAAAACAATTTCTTGTAAGTGCTTTTCACTGAACAAACGGTTAGGTATAAGTTGCACCACGCTTTAAGCACCTGTCCAAGGATATGCACTGCTAATAGTTTTTTTCTAACAAAAATTAATCAATAAACATTAACTGGGGAATTGGAGAATGCAGGTTATTTGTTTTATTGTGTATCACTAAGTAACATTTTTGAGTTTGATGATCAACCTACCTTCTGAATTTCAATCTCTGCCAAGCCTGATTTATTATTGTTTTTCTTCCTCAAAGTAGTTCACATCAACATCAGGGTGGATTTCTCTACTGTACTGATATAGCAGATAATAAATTTTATCAAAACTTACAGACCTTGGTCAAATATATGCAAATGTCTTATAGTATGCAGCAGAATTTGCACACTCTGTTTTGTAAATGTAAAACCCAAATGATGCTATTAGAATTTTGCTCAAGTCTGCAACACTATAAAAGAAATTTGGGAGATTCAGACTTTTGCCAAGTATTTTTTTTTTCCCCTAATATCTGCAAGTCTTGATGTAGCATGCCTACATCCACCTCCCTGTGTGCAATATTCAATATACTGTTACACTGTGTCTTCATACCAACATCTATCTGTGCATTGATTGGTCAATGATTCTTGTGTTTTGCTCCAAATCCAGCACTATCATTCCTTCAAGTTCAGGCCAAGGTGGAACTGCACTGGGAGTGTTTCGGGATTGATGTGCTGTCAGAAACTGCAGTGAAAATGTGCAGGCTGTTTTGTAGCTGCCCTGGGCTTCTTTGGGGGAGCCTCTCCGTGAGTCTGCAGTGCCTGACTCTGCACAGCTCATCCCTCCATGCTGCCACCAACACCTGTGTTCAGGAGTCTTGGCTCATCCTAGTGAATTCTTGAAGTGTTTCTTACACTAGTCTCTGAAATATTTATCATTTCTGTCAGCAGACAACTTGCAATTTTTTTCTTCCCCTCTCTGAAAAGTGTGCTCCAGTCAGGACCTCTGAATCCTCCACAGTTGGTGGGGATCTTACTGGGCTTTGGTGCACAGTGAGATGAGTATCTGCCTACCCTGTGGAAAAGCAGCCCAGCTCTTCAGAGGGGCTGTTCTCCTCTCCTAGGCCTGCTGCAACAGCCAGAAACCACTCGCTGAATATTAATGCCTATATGAAGATCAGCTACCTGGATTTTTCTTTTCCTGTGGAAAAGTTGGAAATAACTTGCCTCCTGAGGAGGTGCCACACAACCGCCAAGTATCTGTTCAGGTGGAGGAATTAATTGTGTGATGTGACCTAGAGTAAATGTGAAATGATCAGCTGAACTTGCCTGATACGCAGAGGAAAGGAATTTTGCTTCAGAAAGGCCTGAAGATGTGGAGATGCTGATGGTTTGGGTAGGGAGTTATGGTTTGTACAGCTGATCTTTCCCCTAATGTACGCCTGGTGTCTTTTTCCAGAGAAATAACCAGTAACTAAATACAGCTTGTATTTTGTCTTGTTACCTCCACGGTATGTATAATTTTACTTTGAGTTCAGTGACTTTAATTACCTGCAAATCTGAAGTTACTTACAGACAGCTTTAAGGAAAGGTAAATAAAGCACAAGGCATAATGCAACTTTTGGGCTATAGTTACGATAGTTCTGAAGCATTATGGAAGTCTCTTGATGCTGCAAGCTCTATTTTATTTTATTTTATTTTTAATTATAGCAGAAACACAATCTTTTCTGTATGGTTGCTGTCTTAAGTATTTGAAATGCTTCATAGCTAATGCTGTAAACAAAAGCTGGTATCTAGCTTGAAAAATATGTGTATAAAAAAATGAAGCAACTGTATATGAAGTATGGGACTTAAGCTCACAGACTGGAGACATCTCTTCCTTTCATACAGCTCATCCCTTGTGTTGCCTGCTATTGTTACCTTTAATCTCACAGCCCTGTGTGACACTGGACATGCCTTAAAATGATCTAAGTGGTCTTTAAGAAACATGCAACAACTACGTGGCCAAGACTTGATAGTAAATGGCATTAACTGCAAGATGCATGTTATGTTTCCATTTTTAATGTCTGAAATAATATTTTGGGAATTAATTCTTGACTTCTGATTTTTGGACTTGAAAGGGTTTTCAAGAAACAGCAAAAAAAAAAGAAATCCTTTAAACCCTGTTGACAGCTGCTACATGTAATATTTCCATTTTCTAATCAGCAGTCTAAATGGAAATTATTGGTTACTTTGCTTCTTCCAGTAAGACATTAATAAGCAAGGAATGTTCTCCTAGTTTTGCAGATAACATGTTTAATGCAGTTATTAATCACAGAAATAGGAGGAACCACCACCTCAGATCACAAGTATCCTTCCTACAGTAGTATAAATGAAACAAACAAAACAAATCTTTAGATTACAGGTTCAAGAGAATTTCTCATCAGAAAAAAACCACCTTGGTGAAATTCCAGGGTAATTCTTGAGTAAACAGCCGTTTGAGATATTTGAAGGGTAGACTTACAATCAGAAGGGTTTGCACAGTGAAGGGACAAGCTGTTCTGGAGGCTGCAGTGCTTGGACCTGCCTGGGAGTCTGGATAGTATCAGGGAAAATGGGTTATCAACATGATGCTGCGTTTCTCTGTTAATTAAATATGTACACCATGAGGAATTCTTCACATCTGTTTTTTCTTGTTTTGTTTTGTATTTTTTGTTTTGTTTTCTTTTTTTCTATCTTCATGTTAGATTGGGAAGTTTGGCTTTAATAATAATAATGTTCGTTGCACGGTGGCGGGGTGTGTGTGCATGATTTGGTTGTACAGCAGGAGGCACAGAGCTGGGGCTTGGTTGGCACCATGATGCAGGAGCAGTTAAACCTGAGATANTGGAACTGTGCAGTCCTGGAGTACCGGGGATGGCACTGTCAGAAGCAGCACATGACTAAAATACAGTCAGCCTGTCCTGCAACTAAAATCCTCCCTTGTCAACGCACACCCTCCCTTGTCAATGCACACCTCCCTTTAACTTGTGAACAATTCTGCTTGCCGAATAAGCTCTTCGGCTTTCTCCCCCGTCTCTCTCTGAATTACACTTGGCTGTAATTTGATGGTCACCTGGGGAAAGGGAATAAATGTCGGGATATTTCTCCTTTTGTGTAATAACCACAAAATACAGCTTGCAGTGCACTCCATATCTGACTGCTTTGGNCAAACAAAACAAATCTTTAGATTACAGGTTCAAGAGAATTTCTCATCAGAAAAAAACCACCTTGGTGAAATTCCAGGGTAATTCTTGAGTAAACAGCCGTTTGAGATATTTGAAGGGTAGACTTACAATCAGAAGGGTTTGCACAGTGAAGGGACAAGCTGTTCTGGAGGCTGCAGTGCTTGGACCTGCCTGGGAGTCTGGATAGTATCAGGGAAAATGGGTTATCAACATGATGCTGCGTTTCTCTGTTAATTAAATATGTACACCATGAGGAATTCTTCACATCTGTTTTTTCTTGTTTTGTTTTGTATTTTTTGTTTTGTTTTCTTTTTTTCTATCTTCATGTTAGATTGGGAAGTTTGGCTTTAATAATAATAATGTTCGTTGCACGGTGGCGGGGTGTGTGTGCATGATTTGGTTGTACAGCAGGAGGCACAGAGCTGGGGCTTGGTTGGCACCATGATGCAGGAGCAGTTAAACCTGAGATAAGATCACTTTTATTTTAGTGGCTGAGTGCTTTAAGAGCTTCTGGATCAAGGAAAAAGCAGTTAGCAGGTAGTGTGTCATTTTTCCTGGGATGATAATTGAGCTGTGTTTCCTGGGACAAAAGCCTCAGTGAATCTCAAGCTGTGGTTTAGCATGTTGTTAGCTGCTGTAGCACAGCCCTGAGGAGAGGGATTAGACGATGCTTTGGATAAGGCAGGGCAAGGGAGATGCCTTGAGGAAGACTCTGAGTGGGAATGATTCCCTTGCTTTAGTGTTGTCCTGGCAAAAACAAGGAGCCTTGGCTGTCTTGTAGCTGTCANTCTGCTTGCCGAATAAGCTCTTCGGCTTTCTCCCCCGTCTCTCTCTGAATTACACTTGGCTGTAATTTGATGGTCACCTGGGGAAAGGGAATAAATGTCGGGATATTTCTCCTTTTGTGTAATAACCACAAAATACAGCTTGCAGTGCACTCCATATCTGACTGCTTTGGAAGGAGGGAAAACTTGCTTCTTCAGGGAGACAGGTGCCATTTAGGATACAGGATGTTTGTGATAAAGTAAAGAAATACTGCACTCCAGGGGAATTTGACGACTTCTCTATTTTAGAATAGGGGTATTTCTAGCACAAACAACTCTGCCTGCAATATGGGAACAGAAATGATGGCAAGAATTAAGAATTTAAGTCTCTTGACTTTAATCAAAGAAGTCTATTGAATAAAAAGAATCAAAACTGTAGGGGGAAAAGGTAAAACTGCAGGATGGTAACCTGGAGATTTAAGAGGGAAGAATTTGTACTATAAACTCTATTAACAGCAGTGTTGCTGTGTGAGGACCGCAGAGGTTGATTTTGAGAAAACAGATTTGCTGCTATGGATGGCAACTGTTTGTAGATTTTTTTTTTTTTTTTTGCTACTTGTATATCCAAATTTAATTAGTGACAATGAAATGCGTTTTAGCTTCCAGCTGATATCTGCAGCATCCATTTACAGTAAACAGTTGTCGCTCCTGCTCTTCACTCAGTATCATTGTTTTTCAGTAAAATAGTCTCTGTACTCAGTTTCACAGCACCATAGGTGAGGATATCACAGAGATACCTCAGCATCATGCACTTTCTGTTTTATTATTGAAAAGATGTCATATTTGGGTTAGCAGTGAAAGGAAAACGATTGGAAATGTATGAAAGAGTAAGAGGAGATTGGGAGGCTTGTAGTAGTTGAGGAGAGATTTATCATTTTAATGATATTTTATGGTGTGCTCCTGAATATGCATCAACAGGTTGTAAATAATCCAAAGATGGGATTTTCACAGGCTCTGAAATGTTCTCAGTATCCCAGTCCAATTTCAAGCTGTGACAAATAAGCGTAAATACTGCAGGCAGCGTCTTGCTCATCTCTCTAGCAATCACTTATAAAACAGACTTAAAAGAAACAATGCTATGAAACCTGGCTTAACTGACCACTGGGGAGAATGACAAAAAGTGGGAAATATCTTTATAATGGATATTTTAAAATTCTCTGGGACGCTTCATGGAGAATTGTCACTGTCCAGGGGGGGTCAGCCTCAGGAGGAACATCTGTCCTGCCGAGGAGGCTTCAGAGACCTTCCTGCAGACACGACACAAAAAGTGTGTCTGGTCTTCAGCGGCCGTTGGTAGGGCGGCACTGGCTCGCAGAGCAGCACGCACGCCTCGAGGAGACCAGGTGGCTAAAGTCCCTAGCTGGCCCAGGAACAAAGGAGGCGAGGCAGGACTATCCCGTATGAATTCCAAGCGTTTACTGCCAAAAGGTCAGAGACGAGAATAACCAATGGAGCCAGGTCTGGCAAGCGATTAAGTATGGGTAGGAAAAAGGGGAGGAGCGAACGAGTGAACCAATGAAAAATAACACAGAGGAGGAACCCGGTAAGAGTAGACCAATCATGTAAATGCAGGGAAGGGAATAACCAACGTTAACGAATGAACTACCGAGTAACAGAGAATTTTCTAGAGCGGGGGTGTAGCCTTATCCCTTGGCCTTGCCCACGGACGGCCCCTCAGACTCGGACGCATCATTCCACTGGATAGGTATGTATAGGTAGTAGTTGACGAGCAGTGGGCTGTCCCAAGGTGGGACGAGACACCACAACATCGAATACTTTTTTTGACATAAGGGTGACTTCCTGCATAATTCGAAATATATGGAAAATACAAGTTATGGAAATGAAGGCCCATTTTTACACCCACTGAAAAAACTTTGTAAGAAGCAGTAATTTCACAGTGACCCCTTTCACTTACTGAGGTCTACTGGCTGTGTGAAGATGTTTCAAAATAGTGGTGACTGTGAATTTGCAATGGAAATTTCTCTTAGGTGCCAGTTCGGACAGGACTTAATTAGGAATTAAAACTCTCTTGGGTCCTGGATAAAATTTCTAATCATAATTGGGTACGGAGAACCACCTGCAATAGGAAATAGTTGGTTCCTGTTGTGGTAAGGTTTTGTAAGGGGTCAGTTAAGACTGAGCACACATATTCTGACTGCATCTTATTGATGCCTTTTCCTGGTCTTAAAATCAAGAGTCAAACATGGTTAGAAGGGAAAAAGGAATTTTACCTTTGTATTTATTTTAAGGATCCTTAGGTGCACTATGTCCAAGTGGAATGCACCTCCATGCACACTTCAATGCATACCCACAATAGATCCAGTATAACCTTATAGGTCTTACTAATTAGCATATCTATCAAAAATTCCTCAATGAGAGGCTCAAGTGAGCCCCCCTCCTCAAGGAACCTTCCCCTGGATGGTTATATCTTAGTTTACAAAATGTGTTCTGGAGAGGACCTTGGTGTCTGGGGCACACTGATCCCTAACTACGAAGCTTCTAAAATATTTAGTCTCTTAGCTTGACAAACAAGTCTAAGAATGTAGGCTAAAAACCACTAAGACTACAAAAGTTGTAAAAAGGTATAAAAGGGGTATAAAAGAAAAGGCAAAAAATCATCATGGCATCAATATAACAGGGATTTGACTGTGCTTTCTGTGTAATCAGTGGAAAAGCTCTGGCCACTGCTCAGGATGGACAGGTATTTGTTTTAATGTTTCCTAGAGGGTTTCATTATATGGGATTTGCTGAGGTGACACTTGTACATATCTTTAAAAGACTTAAACTCAGCTGAGGCCTTTACTAGAAGTAGAAGGCAGAAAGTCTTCCATGGTCAGGCAACTCAGAAAGGCTTGGAAGCTGGAATATTTTCAGATTCATGTTCCAAATGAAAAATGCTTATTAAACAAATTAATTGATAGTTTTAGATATGCAATGTAAATACACTAATGCACAGGCAGTGCCTGAATACTTTATGTTATGGTTTTGAAAGCTGCAGTTCCAGAATGACACAGGAGATTGGTGAGCATCCTTCTTTCTAATGACCGTATTGATCAGTTTTGTGCTTCAAACCTTCAGTTCCTGCTTTGGGATAATGAGTTACTGGTCAGCCACTGAGCACCTGAAGCCTGCTGTTTCTGGAGACACCGGGTTTTTCCTATGCTCTGTAGTGGAGGGAGCACTTGCCCACTCTGGAGGGCTGTGGGAGTGTTTATGCCTGTTTACAAGGGAGTGAGGTGATGGAGGAGTGACAGCCACCTTCCCCAGTGCCCTGTAAGGCAACAGGGGGATGAGGAGAAACAGGGAATGAGGAGAGAGGGAACAGTGCCAGGACCAAGGTACTCGATGCTTAAGGAGAGGGTACTCTATAAATGGATTTATAAATGGAGTTTTAAACAAGACCATGTGCTGGCAGACTGAACACTTAACCATGAAAAACGTAATCATAAAAACCTTTTTCATCATCAAGTGGCTGAATTCACCATGTAGATTTTGCTGCTGAACTTCATCATGAGGTGAGGTAGCAACCAGCTAATTCTTTGGTGTGCTCTTCGTTTGCATGTTCCTGAGCAACTCCAGGGTACCAGCCTGGTTCTGAAGTGTCCATAGAAACCTGAAGGGACCAGAGGAGGCTTTTCCCTTTTCCTATAGAGTGGGCTCTGCACACAGGAATGTAGTTCCTGTGAGCTCCCTAAACTCCTTGCAACGTGGGAATGAGCATGAACACACACTCAGCTGTCAATTTAACAAGAAGCTGGCATTTTAGTTATGAAAAACCTGATCTTTCTGGCATCTTGGATGTCTAGATGTGAAATCTATCATGCAGGAAAGTATCTGCTTCTATGCCAGGAATTAAATCACACTGCCTTCATAAAATCACAGCACAGAGAAGTTTGATGAAGTGCACTCCATTTTTCAAGGCAAGGCACGGTCACTTGGCTACAGTCAGTGTCTGAAAGAGCAGCTGTTGCTGCTTCATATGTCAGCTGTGAAATGGGCTGGCACCATTATTCTGTAACCAAATAAATGCAGATATTTGCAAGAGCTTTTGTTTTTCTCCTTAGAATATCCAAAGGTCACAAAACATCTTGAGGGTCGACCTCAGGCAATGTTCCTTATTAGTTTAAGGACAAAATTTTATTCTTTGCAGGAAGGGCCCATACTGAAAATGGGAAAAATCCTGGTATGAATAAGTTTGTTCTTGTTTTGTGTTGTGAAGTGCTGATGTTTGTTCTGGGTGATCCAAGGAGTGCTGGCACGTCTTTCCATTGTATCACACCCTTTAAAACCGCCATGTATTGATTTTCCTGTGGACACAAGCAGGTTTTTAGGAGGATGAATGCAGATAAATGCTTTTCTAAGTTTGCCTGGGCTCCACATTTTCAGTGAAATATGAATTTGTAAACTCATGGAAATACAGGTAGAATGACAAGCAGCTGTGTAATGTGGAGGAAGATGGGAATTAATTGTGCTTGAAGGTGTTGATTGAAAAATAAAACAAGCAAAAGCAGTTCAAGGTCAACGAACAACTCTCTGCTTCCTCTTTTTCCCTTTCTTTTTTTTTCACTGAAGAATTATTTCTTTCTGATCTGAAATCTTGAGCTGTCATCTTCCTCAAAGTTCAGATTGTGACTTAAGCTGTAGAACAGTATGGTTCATATTTATTTCTTGTGCCGATATGAAATCAGGCTGTTACTCCTTATGAGAAAGATTGAACAGCAGCGTGATAAATGCTAGATTAGATCAATACTTTGAGACTGCCATTTATGGCAGGAGGCTGCTGTGAAATCACAGGGTAACCCCAGATTTGCTATGTTTGCCATAATTCTAATTTAGTTACAGGATTTCTAGTTAGCTGAGCCTTACATTGCTTTATGCCGCATTTTATACCCTGCTGAGCCTTCCTGTAAGAATCAAACAGATGTTTTCAAATATACTGGTGATTAGGTTTGCTCAAAATTTTGCTGTTCATCAATTTTTATGCACAATATAATAGCTTTAATGGATTTTAAGTTGAATTACAATGGCAGAGGTATTGGTGCAAATTGAAAAAGATGCCTATAAGAACACT
Source organism: Dicrurus megarhynchus (assembly GCA_013399195.1). Taxonomy (NCBI): domain Eukaryota; kingdom Metazoa; phylum Chordata; class Aves; order Passeriformes; family Dicruridae; genus Dicrurus; species Dicrurus megarhynchus. The sequence goes on from VXAD01013459.1 coordinate 136,779, forward strand.
AATGCTGCTGCGTGGGTATAGCACATGCTGAAATATCACTCATGAATAAGTGAGTCTGGACCTTTAAAACTTTGATTCTTTTCTTGATACTGTAAGATCCTAAACATGGGAAATTCAATGACTCCACTTTATGGAGATCACTTACTGAAAGTATTTAGACTTTCAATTGCAATATAAATATAGAAATTTTTGCCTTCTTCCTTCTTATTTGATAGGGTCTTTTCTGAAGGTTTTTTTAAAGCCTTTTTCTGCACTGGCCCCACCTGTGTGTAGGACGGGCTGACACTGATGGGTCCTCTCTGGTGCGAACCTAGTAATTGCTCTTTGATGTTGGTAGAGCTGATTTTCTGATGCTTGGTGATTGCTGCGTAATTTGAATGAATAAAAATGTTGTTTCCAGCTCTACATACAAGTGCAGTGAGCCACAGCCTTGGCCCTCGGCAACAAACATCACTGAGTCACTGTGGAGATGTGGATGCCTATTTTGTCTTTGCTCTAAAGAAATTTGAGGCCTTGTATGGATGTGCACGTGAGCACACAACTTTGTTTACATTTTATCTTTTTCTTCTTGCTTAGAGAAGTTTGTCACTTGTTTCTGGTACTCTGGTACTGGTGTTGGTTCACTGATGAAGTTCATTTTCTGTAACTGAAATATTTTAATCCTCTTTCACGAATGGTAGCATATTCTACCACTTAAGTTTAACAAAAATTAAAATAAGCCATTCTCCTATTATTATTTATATTAATATAATTTTATATAAACATTAAATGTAGTCATATAATGGGGAAGGTCTCATTACCACTGGTATTCTTCCACTGCAAGTGACACATCCATTCAGGTCTTATCGGAGGTGTTTATTACAAAGTCATATCTAGTGCTGCTGTTCTTGGCTGTGTTGAAGACCTTTTCCCATCATTCTTAATGCAATGAATTATTTGTCAGCAAACCTACTGCTGAGTTCTCCATCCATGTACCTGGAAGGATAAAGTAGTGGCAGAGCCTTGGAGAGCTTCCTGTACTATGTTAGGAAAGGAAGAATTCAAGTCTGGTTCATACCCTGAACTGGCTGTACTAGCTCAGATTTAAAGGTTTTCTCTACTCAGGAAAAGGTTTCTCCATGAGCAAAATGAGCTGGGCACAACAAATGAAGAAGATTTTGTTTTAACTCTACAATAAGCAGCAACTTGCATGGATATATATTGCTTTGGATGCATGGAATAATGGCAATAGCTTCTGACTTTGAGTACAAAGTAACTCTCACAAAGGTATGAAATGTTGAATATTCTTGTTTTCCTTGCTTGCTTACACCAGTTGTTTTCTCCTCCTTGTCCCCCAAATCCCCTTATTTGTTAGATTTCCCTTTTGATCCTTCCCTTTTACTCCCTGGTGCTACAATGAAAATGAACAGCCCTTTCTTATAAGACTGATGAGACAGATTTGCAATCACAGTAATGAAAAGATGATACAATTTATTATGAGTGATACTATAATTACCAGGAGATGTGATTTATTACAGAAGGTTAACTATATACCAAGGCTGTTGGCATAAAGTCTCCTCCTCTTCATGAAAAGGAACAAAATACAAACTTGCAGCAAGTTAGCAGTTCTTCCCCATTTTGACTTGGCATTTGCAACAAAATGGTTTGGTTTCTATCCAATCCAGCTCTGGAATTAACAATAGCCAAGTTCTTTGAGGATAAAGGAATTTTAGTAAAGCTATAGAACATGAGAAAATGATGCCAAACTTTTCATCTTTATGTATATAAACCTTCATAAAGGCTTTTAAAATTGCTGCAAACATACTTTTGTAATTTTTCATGTTTGGCATGCACTAGGCAGGGCTGCAATAGTATCCATACAAAACACTTCTGCCTCACTAAAAAGCATAAGACATTCTTCTACTTTAGTTTATTACTGCAACACTCCAGTTATAAATTACCCAAATTCTGCACTTTGTGAGAATTTGGCTCCTTTTTTACGGAGAGGAACAATTTTATTTTTTTCTTATGAGAGATCTTGCCAAGACCTTGTGCTTTTTCAGTATTTGCCAAATATTTTCAGTCTCACCTTGGTATATTGACTACAGCTCTGAGATGGTCAAAAAAGCTCAGCCTGTAATTAATTAGTTAGACCACCATTGCCTTGCTGTTTTCCATCTGTTGGTTGCTCTCCAAGAGTCACTTTCACAATATTCACTGACTCTGACATGTTTAATTTGCTTTGTGAATTATGTGTGACAAGAAATATCTTGTTCACTGCACAGGAAAGCTTGTGCTGTTAACTGCGGTGCTTGTCTGCTGCATGTGGCATTAACTTCAGCCACAGTTACCCCTAGAAATATGTTGAGGATTAAAATGGAAAAAAAAATGGGGGGGAAAATATGCCTGAATAATGAAATGGTTTTGAAGAAGTTTTCACAAGACAGAAAGCAAGATGAACTGGTATTTTGTTCTGGTGTATTCAGTTTTACACCTGAAACCCCCTGTCTGATACCCCTGCTGCCTGTGAGGCACCAATAAATTATGAGCAAAGCACCCCATTAATCCTGGATGCAGTGAAGAAACCTTTGGAGCGTTGTCATGAGGTGGATGGATGGCTCAGACATCAGGGATCATCAGTGTGTCCTCAAATCTCTTTTGTGGGCTTTTTGTGTCTCTAGACTAGGTGAGAGCCCTACTGCTCCTGTCCCCACCTGTTTTGGGGCTCTTGAAGTGTGTGAAATTCTGATTTTGGTGATGCTAATGTGAGTGGATAGGTAGTAAAATGTGTTAGAGTGATGTTTGAGCCTAATGGTCCCTTTCCTATCTGGCATGGTTTGTATGGTTATGGACCTACGGGGTTTTGGATGAAAACCATTTATCTCTTCAAATGGTTTATTTTTTTTGTTAGTTCTCTTCAGCATCACTGTGAATAATGGAAAACACAACATTGTCCTACTCAAGTGTGGGTCTAAGGGATCTAAATCCCTGCTAGTAGGAGTCCACTGATCTTATCCACATAACTACAAACCTTTTTTCTTGTAAAACATACAGGTGTTTGTTCAATGTTTTCAGTTTAATAGCATAGAAGTTCATAAAAAAACTCTGAGAGGGTTAAAAAGATTCTCTGTTGGTTTAGTATATTAATTTCACAGTTCATTGTTGATAGTGATTAATTCCATTTCAATAATAGAAAAAGTAGCTATTTTTACTTCCCAAAACATATGTGTGAACATTTAATAACAACATGAATTATAAGAAGGAAGATCAATTTATACTTCTATTATATTCTGATCACTGGAAGATCTGAAAGAATTATGGGGTAACATGGAGGGAGGATGGAGCTGATTAATGAAATGTTTTGAGTTGGAGAACCAGAAACTTTCATTTGAAGTGGAAGGTTTAAAGCCTTTTCTCTTAAATGAGACGCTGTATCATTGAAATGAAATTGGTGTGTTTGGATACTTGTTGCAAAAATAGTTTGAACTTGGTGGCCTTTTCTTCACAAATGTGTTTTAGGGTTACATTTTTCACTTTGAGAAGGAATGGTGTTTTAAAATGTTTGTAGGGAGACACTGCAATTGGCATTTCTTAATCTTAAGCTCTTAGGAAAATGAATCCTGCTGTGTAAGTATTACGTATGCTACTGAGTACTGTCAAAAGCTTTGGACACTAGAGATGTAGCTTTGGACTGGAAGTGATTGCCAATTTGAGCTAGTTAGCAATAAAATAATGAACAAAATGTTTCCTCCAGTGAATTTTACTTCAACAGGGTTGCCTGGTTTGGCAATTTTTCCAAGGTAAGTTACTACATGCTTGAAACAAAAAATGCTTTTCTTGCTGTCAGTTTGTCATTTTGAACTTTTTTTTTTTAACTTGTAGGAGTCTTCTAGTGCAGTGTTCATTGGTTTGCTTTTATGTAAATTAATTTGGTTCCATCTCTGTGAAGAAAGAATTTTTTCACTTTCTCTCCAATTAACAATTTGGAAATTTTTCTAGTTATTGTTTTTCAAAATAATAAAAAATATGGTGCTTCTAATTAAACTTCCTTTTTTTAACATTGCTCTCTGCATGCAATATTTTGCTTGAATCTGTCACGTTTTCCTACTTTTGTTACAGCACATGCCTCAATTTGTACCTTTCAATCTCAAGTTGTTAAATTAATTAGCTTGATTACACTGTATGTCATCAGACTAATAATGCACATCCTTGTCTATATCTGGATTCTTCTGAAGAGAGTGGGAGTTCAGCAATCAATATCTGTGGAAATAGTTTCATATTTTACATCAGGGAAAATATTTTACTTGGAGAACTTATGCTAATGATTTGGAAAAATCTGAAGGTTGAACTGATGGGTAAAGAATCCAAGATTTGATATGCCAACATCTGCAATCTGGAAAACTGTCTGAAAATACCTTTTGCTGAATTTGTAGAAGTCTCAATTGGGGAGCAATAAAAAGCCTTTCCACTTACATGTTTTTGGCACTGTTTTCTAGATTGACTTAAAAAAAAAAAAA